>SSNS01000263.1:891911-960058 GCA_006937985.1 Aphyosemion australe | reverse complement strand
TTTTAGTGTGTTTGCTGGGAAAAGTAATTTAATTGCAATATTAAAATTGAGTTACATCTTCCTAAATTATAGGAAGTGATCATAAGTACAGCTTGCATTTGATTTGGTCTTTTCTCATAAACAGAGATTGTGAAGAAGGAGCTCTTTGCGTTGGCACAGAGCAGCTTGGTCGGGCTTCCTAATCTCATCAGAACAGCTAAGGTATCTGTTTTATTTTAATTGTTGCACCCATTTTTATTCTTACCTTTAGGTGTATGCACAGATTTCATAATATCTTCAAAAATATCACAAAATAAGAGTGAGTGGAAAACTATTTAAAAAGTTGGATTTTATATGTCATCTACTGGCTGTAAATAGAGTGATAATAATATAATTAAGTAATATAATAATAACAATGTAGACATACTCAGTGATATCTACAGCCTCAATTTCAGATGTAAGGGTGCCGGTTTATTTTTGATCAAGTTTGTTACATTATTCTATGTTGAAAGAACTTACAGATGATCTTCTGTGTGCTTTAGGGGAAGATTGAATCCATCAAAAATGAGAAGGAGTTCTTGTCCGAGTCTATGCTGAGGACCCAGTTTAAGATGGAGATGATAGTTTACACTCAGGACAACAGATACAGCAAGAAGTTAGGAAAGAGGAAGAGAGATGAAGGCAGTTTTGGCAATAATGAGAGTGGGGCCAACCTGAAAGAGATGATGAAACACCTGAAATCTTATTATCAGGTAGGTATTATTATAATGCTGCATATTTGCTTCTAATATTGTTTAATGTTTCTTCTTTATTGTTATATTAATTTATTGCTAATTATTACAACCTCTTAAGGAAATGCTAGCGTAGGAGTCTGTTAGTTGTTTAACTGTTTGGTTTCTTCAGACACATCAGCTGTGTCAGCACACAGGCAATTCCCAGCGTTCTACCAGATCTGCAAACAAATCAGGAAACATTTGCATCTGTTAACAACACTGTAGTCTTACAGAAAATTAGATGCAAAACTGGACTGAATTATCCTAACATACATGCAAATTTAACAACAAATAGTGTATATTTACTAGGGATGTGAATCTTACAACTCACGAGTCAATTCGATTCTGATTCTTGGGGTGACGATTGGATTCAGAATCGATTCTCAATCAATTTTGTTAGGCCCTGTCCACATGGTAGCCGGGTATCTCCCAAAACGAAGATATTTTTCTACGATTCGGCCTGTCATCCACAGGAAAACGCAGGTTTCCACAACGAAAACAAATCTTTTTAAAAACTCCGGCCAATGTGAAGATTTGCGTTTTCTCCGTTTTCAACGTTTCTATGTGGACAGAAATAACCGGAGTTTTAGGTTTCACAACGTCACTGTCTACGACAAAATTGCTGACGGCCCATGTGAGACCTGTGTTTACACTACAACATGGATGCCCTCAGAACTGTGCTCGCGTTATCAATCGTCCAAGTGCTTTTTGATGCTTGTTGATTTTATACTCCAAAACTACATTTAAGAGCAATTCTACTTCCTTGGGGTCACACAAGCAAGCTAGGCGCCATGTTTTATGTTTTGTTGAAGTTGAACAGGAAGATGAAATGGATTGGATTCGGGAGAACTACTGCCACCTACAGGTCTGGCATGCCTATGAATGTGCTTAATGCACTTATGCTGTTACGCGTGGATGGAGTTTTTTCTAAAAATGAGGTAGTGTGGACGCTATTTTTGGGAGGGCGGATATACGTTTTTAAAAAACCCGGCTATGTGTAACTGAAAGGCTAAATAACGTGAATAATGAGACGTAAACAACACCCTGTGAGGACTCTCCACTGCACAGGAGGAACCAGTCAAACAAAGAAGAGAAGCCTGGAAGGACCAGGCCCAGGTGAATCTAATATCACTAACGAGCTGCCTGCAATAACAGAACAACCAATCACAGAAAGAAATACAGCAACTGAAACACAAGAAAAGACCCAAATAACGGTGGGGTTGTCACAACATTAAATGAATTGAATTAATAAATGAAGCTGGTGAGGAGTAAAATCTCAAGAAATGTCTCTGGAATTCTAAGATTAATGCTCTATATAATATGGTGAATATTTTCTGTTGTTCTGCTCTTAAATTTGTAAAATAAAAAATGTGAGAATTCTGAAAAATCAATGTATACATTTGCAAGAGTAAAACTATAATATTCTCAAACATTGTAAATTAATTATTTGCACGAGCAAAATAGATTTATACTTAATTTTCAACATCAAAAAAAGCAATAAAAGCTATTTCTCCTTTGTGTTTTTTATTCATTTTGGGCATTATGGTTTATAATAATAATATTAATATTAAGAAGTAGAAGAAAGATGAGATTATTATGTAAATTTTTACCCAATAATCTGCATAATGTTTTAGATTATTAGACTTGTTTATTTTTTACTCAGTAATACTGGTGTAATACTAAAATGACAAACTGTCTTCATGGAGACCATCAGTTTTCTTGCAGAATAAACTATAGAGCTCTTAAAGAATCAAAACTAAAAATAAAATCCATTTGAAATCTGTTTACCATCATGACGCAGTTTAATGGTCATAAAACCTTTGGAACAATTACAGGATGTGGTCAGAGTCCATATGTCTTTGGATCAGATGATTGTGTAAAACACAGTCACAAGATGCAGCTTTGTGTTACACATCTACTTTATTGCCTACCCACCACAGATTGCTGGCCAGCGTCTGGCCGATCAGATCCCTCTGGTGATCCACTACCAGATGCTGCAGGAGTCTGCCCTTCAGCTGCAGAGAGAGATGCTGCAGATGCTTCAGGACAAGGAGAAAATGGAGCTGCTGCTCCAAGAGGACGGCGGCATCAAAAACAACAGGGTCCATCTGCAGAAATGCATTAAACGCCTCTCAAAGGCACGCATTCTGTTGAGTGAGTTTAGCATGAACATATATGACTTCAGCACAGCACAATAGTGCCTGAGACGATTACTTAGCAGATGTTTTCAGGAACTCACTCTGGAAACATGTTCTCAGCTTTAGAACTGGGTTGTGAGTGGTTTTCTTATGTAGGACCTTGTTTTGATTTGAAAATGAAAAAATACAGAAAATTAAGTTAGTGTTTATAATAAAAGGTCTGATTATTTAATAGAAGATGGATAAAAATCCAAGCATATGGTTTGATGTTTAACTTTTTTCCTATTGTCATTCTTTTGTGTTTTCTTGCTAGAATCTCACATCAGAAAAAGCATCTGTAATGTTTTGGAGGGATTTTTCACATGGGCTATTTGGTCCTGTTTATTCTCATACGTTTGTAAAAATGTATTAGTGGAAATAAAGCTTGAAGTTCAAACAAGAATATTTTCTTATTTTATTATTATTGTGGCTCTTTGACTGTCCTGGGGCTTGCAAATGCATGTGGTGGAATAGAAGTTTGTGTTTGGAAAAACCCCAATAGCCTATAACAATAAATCATTACAAAATAAAATTAAAATCTCTGATTACAATAAAATAAAATCTCAGCAGACTTCCTGCTTGGTGAAACCAGGTGATGAAGTGACAGCAGTAATATGCATTAGAGCAGCTTCTGAGTAACTTGCTGTTTACGGCAGGATAAAGTAAAACATTAAAGTAGTTATAAATAAATAATTGCAAATAAAAAACTCCAGAGAAAGCAGCACTGACAAAGACACAGACTTTAGGAACTGGAAAGGTTTCCATGCAGAAAGGTCTGCAACCTAAAATTAAATATTTGAATTTTCATTAGATGCTGCAGAATGTATGTGTTTCTAATTCAAATAAAGTTTTGGTTCTTTATTGTCTTTTTTCTACGATCACACCCTCTCCACTCTTGAAGCTCCTGACTGGGTTTAACCGGTTTCCATTACTGAGATGCTAGGAAACGAAACCTAAAGAAACTCCGCTCCTCATCTCCTTCCGCTTGTTTTTTCTGGTTCAACCAGACTCCAGGTGGCACCGGCTGACTTTACAGCTTGCACTTATTTTATCCGGAGACAAACAGCAGTGATGAATACTCTGAACCAGCAGTATGAGGAGAAGGTCCGTCCCTGCATCGACCTGATAGACTCTCTCCGCTCTCTGGGTGTAGAGAAGGACCTGGCGCTGCCTGCTATAGCCGTGATAGGAGACCAGAGCTCGGGGAAGAGTTCAGTGCTAGAGGCGCTGTCTGGAGTGGCTCTGCCCAGGGGAAGTGGTGAGTTCTTGCTGCTTTTGGCCACTTCCAATAACAAAAACTTACTTTTGCGTTAAAAGATGGATGGAATTGTTGAGAGGTCTGATAAAAAAAAGAATGACATCATCAGGATTTACTGGAAATGAAAGTTATTCTAGTGAGCTGGCTCAGAGCCAAGACTTTGATGACGAGCTGCTTTGGCATAATGTTGGTTAGGTAGTGTAACCCCAGATTCTATGAGTATGCCACTAATATGACCAGAAGGCATTCCGATCTCACTCGTTCCAGCAGACGGGGAACCAGTGGAACTGGAGGGAAGGCGTAAAGCAGGAGGTTGGGCCAGGGGCTGTGCGCTAGAGCAGGGGTTCCCAATTTTTTTTCTTTGAGGACCCCCTTGCCCTTGTCCAAGACAAGCGAGGACCCCCAACACCTACATGAATAAACACATTAAATGTGACGATTTACAAACTTTATACAGACATACAGAGTTATAACTTTTATATGGAGTTCTGATTATACTGTAGGGTGTGTTATTGGGATTTTATAAAAGTAATTTTTACAAATAAAATCTTGTTAACCTCACAACCTCAGCAAAGACAACATTTTGGGGACACCCTGGGATCTTATGGGGACCCTCTTGGGGGTCCCGACCCCCAATTTGGGAACCCCTGCTAGAGCATCCACCCCCAGTGGTGGAAGGTCCCGGGAGCTCAGGGAGAACCACAGAGGGCATTCTGACGGGATGCAAACAGGTCCACAGCTGCTTCCCCGAACCTGACCCAGATCTGGGACACGAGAACTGGGTGGAGGCGCCACTCTGAGTGACACGGCCCCCCTCTGGATAAGATGTCCGCTCCAACATTCAGAATGCCCAGAATGTAAACCGCCCGTACCGACAGGAGGTGTGTCTGGGCGTCTGGGCCCAACACAAAAGGGATCTGGCTACACTCAAGAGCGCGGCCAATTGAACTCCGCCTTGGCGATTTATGTAAGCCGCGGGCCGCGGCGACCTGGTTGTCTGTGTGGACAACGACATGGCGGTTCAAGAGCAGATGTGACAAATGCATCAGCACTTTCTGGACAGTCAGAAGTTCCAACACATTTATGTGCATGTTGGTGGTTGGGGGCCACCGACCGCCCACCGAATGAGACAAACATGTACCCCCCCAGCCTGACAGAGACGTGTCTGTAAATACTGAGACATGGGGGGTCGCGCAGCCGAGCGGGACTCCGCACTCCAGGTTTCTGGGGGTCCCCCAAAACCGGAGATCCAGACGCACAGACGGGGAACCAGCAACAGTCGGTGCCTGTGGCAGACTGAGTGAATCCTAGGGATGGGACGATACACTTAAACTAACGATACGATGCACCTCAATATGTCATAGTCACAAAACTATACGTCACTATACGATATCAAAAAAGAAAAAAAAAAGGAAAAAATATTACTGTATAATAACAATTTGTTTATTTTTGTTTCCGTTGCACACAGGGAAACACAAGGCCTAACAGGCCAAACACAAACAAGAACACTCTCTTAGTGCTGCTCTAACCCTAGGTTAAGTTATCTCAGGACTGGTTCTTCTTCAAAAAAACTAACATATCAACATGTTCTGGTGTAATTAGTGATCTTTGATCAGAAACAATGTCTCCTGCCTGCAGTGTTGTTGTTGCAACAGGCGCTGTGACTTGACGTGACGACGTCACGACGCACTGCACCGTTCCCCGGATTATTTTTTTTTTCATTTAGTTTTACCCTGCTTAATCAGCAGATAGTGCTGTTGGCCTGCCACCATAAGCCCTTTTAATAAGACACACCATGCTGGCAAGTCAGCGTAATATTACCAAATTTTGCGGCATTTGTGCCGCCACGCTTGATAGTAATATTGCTGTAATATTGCTGTAATATTGCGGCTTCGCCGGTCTTATAAACACACATTAACTTAACAGAGGGAGGTGTCATGACCACATGATGAATTAATGCCGAGCTCCGGCCGGGAACTATAAAATGAAAATGAAAGTAAACACGGCCACAAGTTTTGTTTTTGAACCAGCTGAGATGATAAACTGGAGCGATGCGGAGCTCCGGGAGCTTCTCTCCATTAGATCTGCAGCTCAGATCATCTGACTGTTCACAGTGATGGTGGATGACACACACCTGTAGAGAAATGTGGGAAAAAAAACTCAACGAGCGCGGCTTTGATCGCAATAAAAAGCAAGTTATGTCCAAGATAAACGGAAGTCCGTGACAGCTCAGAGACCGCCCCCATACCTCCTTTATGCCACCATCGCGTAATCTTTTATAAAACAGACATGATTGCGCAACATTACCGCCACGGTCTGAGCTCTTATAAACAACCTTAGGCTCCCAGATGCCTCATAGGCGTTGCGGCAAATTGCCGGCATTGTTTTATAGAAAAGGCTTTAGACTGTAAGCCTGCCATACATAAATCATGCAGCAGTGCCATCTAGTCTTTATTTCGCGATCCATTTTTTTAAACTCGATGCATTTTGTCACGTTTTGTATCGCGAGATTTTGCCAAACGATATTTCGTCCCATCCCTAGTGAATCCTGAGACGTCGGAACCAGCGTTGAATACGCCTCATGTGAAGTAGGCCCAACGGGACGACAACATGACCCGCCACCATCATTCCTAAAAGTCTCATAACCGTGAGAGCGGTAACGACGCATCGGGGAAGCACACGGCTGTGCATCGCGGTTAGGTCCGCAATCCTAGGTTGGGATAAGCGGGCTCTCATGGTTCTGGAGTTCATATCCACCCCCAGAAACGTGATCACTTGGGAGGGAGCTACCAAACTGCCCTATTGACTGACATCCGTAGCGGTCCAATCTAGGGCTGAACGATTTTGGAAAATAATCTAATTGCGATTTTTTTCTTCAGTATTGCAATTGTGATTCAATTCTTGATTATTTTTCTCAAGGGGTTTTTCTCATATGTTTCAACTAACGCAAGCAAAAAATATAAATGTATTAATATAAACAATATCAGATTTATTATACATAAATTATTCTTATACGCTATAGTGTTACCACGTGAGGTAGCAACACTAGCAATGCAGGTTCTGCAAACAATCCGACATTGTGCATGTTCTTTTTTATAGCCAAAATAATTCTACACAACTTGATGTGCTATTCCTCTTTGGTGCCAAACTTTGTGCAGTGTTGGATTCTGTTGAGCCTAAGGCCATTTTATAACAGGTTAAAGCGCAGCGTTTTCTTCTCTCCCTGCCTTGTTTGAGCTGCTCGCAAGTCACGTGACTTTCCCAGATCTAGAGAGCAGTCAAATTGCAGCCTTTGCGATTAGAAAATCTCATTCTGTCACATTGCAATATAATTGCATATGCAATTAATTGTTCAGCCTTAGTCCAATCACAGTGCTCTATTGGTTTGGTGGGCCAATCACAGTCAGGTGGGCGGGATGTTAGTGCAACAGCTCCATAGCGGTCCAATTACTGCACTCTGTTGATGGGTGGGATGTTAATGATAAAACAAAAATGGGGACGGCTAATTTGAAATGGCTTTGGCATCAGCTTTGAACAATTTAGACTTGGGCTTTTCTTTGAGTCAAGAGCAGATAGAGGTACTTAAGTTTATTTAGAAAAAGGATGTAAGTATGGCGGACTGCCTCATTGACTGACATCCATAGCAGTGAGTATGTCATGTTGTTTTTTATCCAATAGCATGCGGAGACAGTTTGAAAGACAATCGTAGATCCCGCCCCACGACTGAGAGCCATCAATGGATTGTCACCAGACTATATATTCACATATATAGGATGGCTTGCCATAAGCTTCATAGCTCACACTTAAGAAAATGGAAATGTGTAGTTATTTAAATATCTATTAAACAGAAGCATACTTAAGATGGGCTGAAAATCCACATTTTTCAAATAATAAGGAACCTTTGGGAGTCCTGTTGCTACATCATCTGGCTCAGTACCTGTGACCAGGAAACTCTTATATTTATCTTATAAATATTATATTTGAGAGGGTATTTCAACATTAAGTTGCTTAAACCTGTCTTGAACTCAGCTATTTTTTATCCCACTGTCAGATAAACTTTCACCAGGAAGCCTGGATCTTACTCAACAAGGTTTTTCCATGACATCACTGATTGACAGGTATCGTCACAAGATGCCCTCTTGAACTGAAAATGAAGAGAAGGAAAGAAGGACAGGAGTGGTACGGAAAGATCAGCTACCAAGAATATGAGGAAGAACTGGATGACCCAGCAATCGTGGAGAAAAAGATAAGAGAAGGTAATTCTACATTACATGTCTGGATTAAAGCAGTTCTTTTGGAGCTTTCGTGATCAGAGTTCTTCTATCTCTTCAGCCCAAGATGAAATGGCTGGAATCGGGGTGGGGATCAGCGATGACCTCATTAGTCTGGAGATCGCTTCCCCTGATGTTCCTGATCTGACTCTCATTGACCTGCCCGGCATCGCCAGGGTGGCAGTGAAGGGACAACCAGAGAACATCGGCGATCAGGTCGGCTCCACCCTGCATCTACTCAGGCTCTGAATCTTTATTGGTCACATTATAAGAAATGTGTTTACAGTAGCCCTGAAACGATATCTGGGTGTTTTCCTGCTAACACACAACAGATAAGAAAATAATAGTATTACCTTAGTTAAATAAAAGAAAGGCTAGGGACATGCAGCTCTGGCTAAATATTCATACAGTCTAATTTAATCTAATTATAATCCAGGTTCAAATAATCAGAATGGAAAAAAATGTAAAATGTTTTCTATATAAGGAAATCAGCAGATTGCATCAAATCTTTATTTTCATTCTACATTCTGACAAACAGGAAGACAGTTAAATTCCATAAACAGGCAGAAAAAAATCCAAAATGGAAAATATTTTTAAAAAATGTTTAAGGTTTGGATCCAAAGGAGGTTCAAATCACCATCCATGACCTGGATGACAGAGAACCTTCACCAGCATGTTTAAGGTTTGGATGAGGATTTTCTTGATAATCTCTCACTGTCCCAGGGTTTTGCTTGTGTTTGTAGAAAAGGGTGTTCAATGTATAAATCTTACTTCTCCAGCACATCTGTTCCAAAAACTAACCTGCTCCAACTGATGCTCTCACTAAACACCCACTGTTGCCCTCTTGTGGTAAAAAGATAAAACAGTCAGACAAGAAGCAAGTGAGCTACTCTGTTCCTGTTGTGACTGATAGTCATCTCTTCGTGTCTTTACTGTTTCATACCAAGTGGTTCAGTGCAAATGTGATAATAAAAAATATAATTTATGAATTTGAACATTTAACTGAGTTTGAAATCAAAATAAAAATCTTGCACAAATAAGTGAAGTAATCAAAGGTGTCCTGGAGAGCATGCCCTTCCATGTTTTCATAAGCTGTAAGCCATAATCATCACAATTATAACATATAAAGGCTTGAAATATCTGGCTTTGCATACAGTTCAACGTCAAGCTTCAATATGACAGCCTCGACTGTGCCACATAACAATTCATAATAAATACACTTTTTATTCATATTTAAATATTTACATACTGACTTGGACAAAATTGTTATTACCCTTCACTCAATGAAAGAAAAACCCACAATGGTCACAGAAATAACTTGAATCTGACAAAAGTAATAATGAATAAAAATTCTATGAAATTTAACCAATGAAAGTCAGACATTGCTTTTCAACCATGTTTCAATGGAATTATTAAAAAATAAACTCATGGAACAGGCCTGGACAAAAATGATGGTACCCCTAGAAAAGACTGAACATAATGTGACCAAAGGGACATGTTAATTCATGGTGTGTCCACTAATTAGCATCACAGGTGTCTACAATCTTGTAATCAATCAGTGGGCCTATATATAGGGCTCCAGGTAGTCACTGTGTTGTTTGGTGACATGGTGTGTACCACAATCAACATGGACCAGAGGAAGCGAAGGAAAGAGTTGTCTCAGGAGATTAGAAAGAAAATCATAGACAAGCATGTTAAAGGTAAAGGCTGTAAGACCATCTCCAAGCAGCTAGATGTTCCTGTGACTACAGTTGCACATATTCAGAAAGTTAAGATCCATGGGACTGTAGCCAAACTCCCTGGACGTGGCCCCGGGGGGAAAATTGATGACAAATCAAAGAGATGGATAATCCGAATGGTAACAAAAGAGCCCAGAAAAACTTCTAAAGAGATACAAGGTGAACTTCAAGCTCAAGGAACATCAGAGTCGTTTGTTGTTGTTTGAGCCAAAGTGGACTACATGGGAGACGACCAAGGAGGACACCATTGTTGAAAACAAATCATAAAAACACCAGACTGGAATATGGCAAACTAATCAAAGCTTCAGGGAGAATGTCCTATGGACAGATGAGACACAAATGGAACGTTTTACCAAGGCACATCAGCTCTATGTTCACAGATGGAAAAATGAAGCCTATCAAGAAAAGAACACTGTCCCTACTGTGAAACATGGAGGAGGCTCTGTTATGTTCTGCTGCTTTGCTGCATCTGGAACAGGGTGTCTTGAATCTGTGCAGGGCACAATGAAATCTCAAGACTATCAAGGGATTCTAGAGAGAAATGTGCTGGCCAGTGTCAGAAAGCTTGGTCTCAGCTGCAGGTCATGGGTCTTGCAACAGGACAATGACCCAAAACACAAATAAAAACACCCAAGAATGGCTAAGAGGAAAACATTGGACTATTCTAAAGTGGCCTTCTATGAGCCCTGACCTCAATCCTATTGAGCATCTTTGGAAGGAGCTGAAACATGCCGTCTGGAAAAGGCGCCCTTCAAACCTGAGACAACTGGAGCAGCTTGCTCATGAGGAGTGGGCCAAAATACCTGCTGAGAGGTGAAGAAGTCTCAATGACAGTTACAGGAATCGTTTAATTGCAGTGATTGCATCAAAAGGTTGTGCAACAAAATATGAATGTAGGGGTACCATCATTTTTGTTCAGGCCTGTTCCATGAGTTTATTTTTAAATATTTTCATTGAAGCATGGTTGAAAAGCAATGTCTGACTTTCATTGGTTCAATTTTATGGAATTTTTATTAGTACTCACTGGAATTGCTGATTATTTATCCATCATTCTTTCTTTACACAGGAAAACTTCAATGACTAGAGCTGATTTCTGTTTCAGTTCCATCAGCAACCTAGAATGTCTATTGATGTCCAGCTTTTCCCAAAAAATTCCACCTATAAAATGGAATTTTAATATTTCCCGAGACCAGATCCATTTCTCCTTCTCTGTCAGCCGTTGTGGGCATGTAATAAATAAATTATAAAATATTTATGTGCGCAGATTGACAAGAACATGCTTTGCTAGCAAAAAATGGTAGCAATCATAGACATGTATAGAAACTCTAGATGGCATACCTGCACTGTTCGCCAATGGAGTGCGAAGTAGCAACGTGGCGGCCATCTTACTTCAGACAGCTGCCCCCTTTCGTAACAGTGGTGTACAATGGTGAATGCACTATTTAAATAACTCTAACTTGCTCAATTTTCAACCGATTTTCAAACGGTTTGATTTGTTATAAACGCCAGAGATGTGGCTGTGAAATGTGACGGATTTGGCCCGTTAGTTAAAAATGTGCAAATATGTCGTCTCAAGCCTATGTGTTATAAGGTTTGTAATAAGGCAACCCGCTTGTAAATCTATAATATTTCATCGAGCTAAGAGTGTTTTTGTTTAAGTTGTTCACTCACCTTCCATCTGCTGCCATTGAGAGCGGAGCATCTGCGGTCTGAAGTAAGATGGCCACCGTTTAGCTACGCCCTCGACTCCCGCTTTCACCATTTACTGTTTATATACATATCTATGGTAGTAATAGCTTTGATCAGACCATCCAATCAGAGGACAGAAAAACTCTGACATCACTTTGAGCTAGCTAGCTGGCCCTGTGAGGTGAATCTGAAAGCTGGTTAGGAAAACAGTGCACCTGCTATATATCATAACTGACAAAGACCTGATCTACTGATTCTGAAGGCCTTGGGCAGATTAGACTCCCCCTGGCAACACTGAAGTCAGATTGGTTGGAGCAATGAAAATCCACAGACATGTCCAGGAGGCGGCGCAGCCAAGAGAAACGTTCCAAAAATGAGAAGAAAAAACAATTTCCAGTCAATTTTTACAGATTACATAATTTAAATTATAGATCTACAGTAGGTTAGAAGGCCTTGCTGGCCCTGACGGAACACCACTGGGGAACACTCATCTTTTTTTTATTAAATAATGAAATGCAAAGTTTCAGGAAGAAATGAAAGAAGAGAATATTAGACATTTATTTACTTTAATAACTTAGGGTAGCCTATGCCAGTCATCTAAATTGGCGTATAACTTGAAATTTACTGGAAATTTCAGATTAAGAGACTCATCCAGAAGTTCATCACAAAACAAGAAACCATCAGCTTGGTGGTGGTTCCCAGCAACGTGGACATAGCCACCACAGAGGCACTGCAGATGGCTCAGCAGGTGGATCCTGATGGAGAAAGGACTCTGGGTAAACAGAAGTGACTTTATAGAAGGACCACATATCTGTTTGATATCTCCTGTCTTTAGGCATTGCCCTCTGTCACCCTTTAAGGCATCCTGACCAAACCAGACCTGGTGGACAAAGGCACAGAGGAGACGGTGGTGGAAACAGTCCACAATGAAATCATCCAGCTGAACAAGGGCTACATGATCGTCAAATGCAGAGGTCAGAAGGAGATCATGGAGAAGGTGTCCCTCGCTGAAGCTATAGAGAGGGAGAAAGCTTTTTTTAAAGATCATGCATACTTTGGGTAAGTTCTTGATTTTTTTAATTGAGTTAAACATTGAAAGTATTTCTTCATTTGAGTTTTTTTTTTTTTGCAGCACTCTTTACAACGAAGGTCATGCTACTGTTCCTAAACTAGCTGAGAAGCTGACCCTTGAGCTGGTGCATCACATTGAGGTGGATTATTATGAACTCATCATCACTAGCTTGTTAGTGGTCAGATGTTTGACTCCTATTGTTTGTTTATAGATGTCTCTGCCAAGACTGGAAGAGCAGATAGAGGAAAAACTCAAACAGACTCAGGCGGAGCTGGACCGATATGGAAATGGACCCCCAACTGACGCATCAGAGAGACTCGTCTTCCTGATCGATGTGAGCTCCCTAACTCCAACATATCTGTCTTATTACCACTAAAACCTGTAATGTGTGTTCGTGTTCCAGAAAGTGACAGCGTTCACTCAGGATGCCATCAGCCTGACCACAGGGGAGGAGCTGAAATGTGGGGAGAGACTCAACGTTTTCTCCGTGCTCAGACGAGATTTTGGGAACTGGAAGGCTCACGTGGACCGCTCAGGAGATAACTGTGAGGATTTTATGAGCTACATATTTCACACAAATGATTAGCAGCACATTTCTGATGTGTGTTTTTGCAGTTAACAAGAAAATCGAAAAAGAGGTGGAGGAATATGAGGAAATGTACCGTGGAAGAGAACTACCGGGCTTCATCAACTACAAGACCTTTGAAGTGATGGTCAAGGAGCAGATCAAACAACTGGAGGAACCTGCTATCAGGAAACTTAAAGACATTGGAGGTAAACAAAGGTCGACCTCATGGCATGGGTGTATAATTTTTGACTGGTTTTGTGATCAAGCTGGAATGAAGTCAAGGTAAAAGGCAGGTGGTAACGTTTTAGCTTGGGTTATCGGATGAACCACTGGATGGACTTTAATGAAACCTTGAGAAAGTCGTCATTAGATGAACATCTACAAGTGATTCACTTTTGAGGTCAGTCTACTTGATGATGGCTGACATAATCTAATCATTAGATGTTGTAATAGCTGAGATTCAACACGTACCCTTTAATTGCTAACAGATTGTGCAAAATCTGGTAATATTAAGTAAGATTCTGCATCATTTTGAAGATTTGACCAATTATCTGTCATTATTTTCACAACAAAAGATAATCTAGTTTAACGATCCCATCAAGGGATCCTAAGTCTTTCATTTTTGAGCTTGTTGATCTCTTTTCTAGATGCTGTCAAGAAGATGTTCATACAGCTAGCCCAGATTAGCTTCACAGGATTTCCTAACCTTTTGAAAGCAACCAAGGTAATGATTTCATATTGCTCATGAAGGCACCTTTACAATCTTAGTATTTATAATTTGAGGCAAAGTTCAAACTGAGAAGTCTCTTTTTTTAGGCAAAGATTGAAGCCATCAAGCAGATGAAGGAGTCTTTTGCTGAGACCACGCTGAGGACTCAGTTCAAGATGGAGCTGCTGGTTTACTCCCAGGACAAGACCTACAGTAACAGTCTTGTTGAGAGTAAACAGGAGGAAGAGAACGATAAAGCCTCTTACGCTGAGCCTCGTGTTACATCTAACACCAATTCCTTCACAACACGAAACATTGTGTACTGCAATGACAATCACGCAACACTCCAGGAGCTAATGATGCATCTTAAATCATATTACAGAGAATGTTTTAACTTTATCAGATGGAAAGCTTACTAGCCCTCAGGGTGAGCCTTTTTAATAACTGCTCCTTCCTCCTGCAGATCGCTGGCATGCGCCTGGCAGACCAGATCCCCCTGGTGATCCGCTACCAGATGCTGCAGGAGTCTGCCACCGAGCTGCAGAGAGAGATGCTCCAGATGCTTCAGGATAAGGAGAACATGGAGTTCTTGCTGAAGGAGGACTATGACATTGGCAGTAAAAGAGCAGCTTTGCAGAGTCGCCTCAAGCGCCTCCTGCAGGCCCGAGCATACCTGGTAGAGTTCTAGAACTTTAACCCTTACTTTTATAGTGTAGCATGCATGAGGTTGTTCAAGGTTTTATAGTTCAGTTAAAACAATTTACAGGGTTTTTTATGCCATCAGTCTTTTTTTTCTTATTAAAATCTAAGTTTTTCACTTCTTGCATAGTTAAAATGTTTAGCTTTTGCGTTAAAGTACAGTGATCTTTTATGTGGGAAGTGAACATTTTTTTCATTAGGATTTATTTACCACTACATTAGCAAATGTTGTCATTCATGTTCAAATAAATGAGCAAAAATCATAATTCTTGTTACAGACGTCTACTTATTCTTGGAAGAATGTAAAGTTGTGAACGTTAAATTAGAAACTATTTGATACTTGAACAAAAACAAAAGTAAACTTCTGCTCCCCTTTATGCTAATTATGTTTAATGACACTACAAAGTATTTAAACTCTATCTTATAGTGCAGAAACTACCAGAAAAAAAACAGCACATATGAACGTTCAACAATTGTTCTCTCCTTTACTGACATGTATAACTTTCTTTTAATTCTGATCTGAGCTTCAGTTGAATTTCTCGACAGCCTGGCAGCTTTGGTTCAGTTTTTATTTAGATTATCGTAATGAAAAGAGAATATAAGACTTACACGGACTGATATACTTCAAGAAGACAGCTTTATTCAAAAACATACAAAAAAGGATTCTTAGACAAACTAAATTTCATTTAAAAGCTGTGACTACTTCAGCTGGGCTCTATGTGTTCAGTCCCCATTCTCCATGGGACTCTCCTGACTGTGGTCGTCACTGTCTGATTTTTCATCATCTAGGAAAGACAAGAGAGATGATTAAGGCAGATCTGACACCAACTTTTTAATGTTATTGTTTGTTTTTTCTGTATGACCAACAAGATACTTACTTTCTAGTGTCTGCTGCAGCTCCTGAATGGTAGTAAGAAGAACATGGAACTGCTTCTTCCTCAACTCCAACTAAGGAGAAAGCAAACATGGCATTAAACATTAAAAAAAAAAAATACAACTAAATCTGATACTTAAACAACACTTAGCCACTGTGTTTGGGTTTACCTTTGCATCTACATTCTCCTTGATGCGAGACAGTTGTTGGAGTTCTTTATCGAGTGACTCCAACTGCCTGGAAGATAAAATAAAAATGAGCATTTACTGAACTAAAAGGAAAGCCTGACGTGTTTTTATCTACACAGGCTGACTTACTCGAGTGTTTCATGTCGGTCTGGGTGCTGCTGGATTACCTTTGCTAAAGCATCATATTCTGGGAAGAGAAAAAGAACAGATGATTTAAAAAAAATGTATTTACGTTATTTTGGCAACGCACATTTGACATCACCTTCGGTAATTTTTCTGGAAATACAATAGATGTTAAAATGTCCTTACCCTGACGATTTTTTCGTATTCTCTTTGCCCTCAGAATTTCTTTTTTGCATTCTGTGATCTTCTCGTGTGCAGATGTGATGTTTTGTTCTGCAAGGTGGGAAAGAAAAAAGTTTGGTTAGTATTAATTACTACAAATTGAACATCAAATTCTATGACTGATCAAAAGTAAAATGTTTAAACGTGGAAAGCAAACCCGATCTTACCTATGTTTGTGTAGATCTTCTCATAATTCTCCATTTCACGAAGATTCATGTCATAAACCATCAACGTCTTTCCCATGGAAAACTCACACTGAGCCAGAGTGCCCACCATCCTCTGGTATTGAGTGAATCTACACACAAATAGCCCACAGTTCAGCTTTCCACTGCAGTTGTGTACTCGACAATAGAGGTCACTTGCAAAAACTGGAGACAGATATATCTTACCCTTCCTCTGGGGTCCCAGAAGGTGAGTTGCACCATTTGGTGAAGCTCTTCAGCAGCAGATTGATTCGGCGGTCATCTCCAGCTCCGTCACCGTCAATGAGAAGACGTTTTCGAATCACTTCATCTATAGAAGGGACAATAGAAGTAGCTGAAATGCGTTGGAAACATAAATGTATCTATGCTAACTGTGCTAGCTAACATCGATATTGAATACAGTACTCGGGAAAGGTAAAATTTATTGGTAATTTTTCCAGATAAGGCGCAACTTACATATTTTTTTTATCTTAGACGAAAATAAAAGTAAAGACTAACTTAAGAGCTGAAATTATTGAATGATAAAGCCACAAACCATCGGTTACAGCTCCCATGTTGTTGCTTTCTTCTTCTACTACTTCCGTCCTCGTACTGCTTCTTCTTCGTCTTTCTTTAGGTAACTCAGACGTTGAGCTCGTTACTGCCGTGTCTGGTACGATGACGTTACTGCTTGTGACCTTTCATCAATTCTCTTCAGCTTCAATTAAATAATACGGGTTTTAATAATATGCTGCAAATATGTGACCATGAGTTGTTGTGTTCAGGGTTCTTTTGCAAAGACTGAGATGTCTTTTAACTTTTATTTTTATTGGGGGTGAACTGGGAACTAATAAAGGTATATTCCGAATACCATTAGGTTTCGCAAAAATGACACAGGCAGATTTTTTTCAAAGGCAATATGGATGCTGTAATAACGTTTTGCTGTGTAAAAACACATCAGTGTTAATTTTGAGCAAAACATCTGAAAATAAATTGATAAAACTGGGATAAGCAATTTATTTTTATGTATTTAAAATTTACATTATATATATATATATATATATATATATATATATATATATATATATATATATATATATATATATATATATATATATATACTGGACGTTTTCTAAAGTGTAATTGTGAATAAGAGTGATTTGGAAATGTGTTTCTTCTACCTTCATTTGTTATTTTATAATTTAGTTATTTATTTTCTATTTTGTCCTTTAAACCATAGGAATTTGCATAAAATTAAACATAAAACTTTTGTTTATATGGGGTTAAAAGTGAGCCTCCTGGTTCAGTGTTTTGGTGAATACCTTTTCACTACTGGATTTTTGACATTTTGATTTAGGTGATGAACCAAAAAGCTATTAAACAAATGGTACCATACTATTGTAAAGTATACCGTTACAGTATACTCTTACATAAATAATGTTTTAATTGTGTTTTTGCTCAACAAAAAGAAAAAAGGATTGTGAGTTCCTCTGTTGCTAACTCGAAAATGACATTGAATTTTTATTTTGAAAGAATTTACAGGAAGTGTTTCTACTAAGTAACCATTGTGACTTTATAAAAGCAGTTCTCTCTTCTCCTTCTCCTACCCCATCATATTAATATTCCCAAGAGAACAAAATCAAAGATTAGGGTTTGCCTACCTACTAGTGGGAGCCTCTGATTGGCATGGGTAGTATCAGCCAGCGGCAGCTTCCGACATGGGTGATCGCACCGGCCACGAGAGCACAAGGACTGACCATCTGCTGTGAGTGCTCTTGGATGGGAGAGGAGCCCACGGCAGCATCGCTGCTCAGTGAGAAGAATAGGAAGCTGTGTTCATCATATCAGAGTCTCCAAAAGCAACACTGCTCACACCCGCTTTTGTTTACAAACTTGTGGCGCTTAGGAGTGACATCAAACATCTTCCATGCTCGTCCACATCCGCATTCACGCAGAGGCAGGCTGTCCCCACCTGGCCCGGTCTGATGAAGCCAACAGGACCACATCATCTGCAAAAAGCAGATACCTGATCCTTAAGCCACCAAAACGGATCACCTCAACACCTTGGCTGCTCCTAGAAATCCTGTCTATAAAAGTTATGAACAGAATCAGTGATAATACCCCATACTCCCGAAGTACCCCCCAAGAGACATGGTCAAGCGCCTTCTCCAAATCCACAAAACACATGTAGATTGGTTGGGTGAACTCCCACACACCCTCCAGGACGCCCCTAAGGGTATAGAGCTGGTCCAGTGTTTCATGGCCAAGATAAAAACTACATTGTTCCCCCTGGATCTGCGGTTCAACTATCCAACAGACCCTCCTCTCCAAAACCCCTGAATAGACTTTACCAGGGAGGCTCAGGTGTGTTCTACCCCTGTAGTTGGAACACACCCTGCAGTCCTCCCTTTTATATAGGGGGACCACCACCCCAGTCTGCCAATCCAGTTGAACTGCCCCCAATATCCACACAATATTGCAGAGCCACGTCAACCAACAAAGCCCTACAACATCCAGAACTCTGGGCGGATCTCTTTGCCACTGAGGAGCTTTGACCACCTCAGTGAACTCAGCAACAGAGATTGGAGAGCCCATCCCAAAGTCCCCAGACTCCGCTTCCTCACTGGAAGACTGGAAGTGCAGGTGGGATTGAGGAGATCTTTGAAGTGCTCCACCCACTGATCCACAACATCCCAGGTCGAGGTCAGCAGCACACCGTCCCCACTATAAACAGTGTTGGTAGTGCACTGCTGTCCCTTCCTGAGGCGCTGGATTATGGACCAGAATCTCCTCGAAGCCATATGGAAGTCTTGCTCCATGATCTCACCGAATTCTTCCCACCCCTGGGTTTTTGCCTCCGTGACCACCCAAGCCACATTCTGCTTGAACTGCCGGTGGCTATCAGCTGCCTATGGAGTCCCACAGGCCACAAAGGCCCAATAGGACTCTTTCTTCAGCTTGACAGCATCCATAACTGCTGGTGTGTTCGGGGGTTGCCACCACAACAGGCACTGACAACCCTGCGGTTGCAGCTTCGGTTGTCCACCTCTACAATGGAAGCACAGAACATGGCCCACTCAGTCTCAATGTCCCCCGCCTCCCCCGAGACGTGTTCGAAGTTCTGTCGGAGGTGGGAATTGAAGCTCCTTCTGACAGGAGACTCTGCCAGACGTTCCCAGCAGATCCTCACAATACGTTTGCATCTGCCAGCTCTGACCAGCATCCTCCCTCATCATCGAAGCCAACTCACCACCAGGAAGTGGTCAGTTGACAGCTCTGCTCCTCAAGTCACCTGAGTGTCCAAATTAAGACGTGCAGCCGCAGATCAAATGAGACAAAAACAAAGTCGATCATCGAATTGTGGCCTAAGGTATCCTGGTGCCAAGAGCACATATGGACACCTTAATGCATGTTTCATAAGATTAATTCCCAATGTAAATTCAAGCTCAGTTGAAGAAAATGATTACTGGTGCCACCTGGGTGGTTTTTGCTGTTAAAAAAAATCTATATTGTATTAAACAAATCCAATGTGTATAATTACATTTACATTTGAAAAATTTTAAAAGTTGAGATTATGAAACAAGACTTTTTAATTTGCGTGGAGAATTTTAGTAGTCAGGTAGGCTATCTTTTTCTCTATTTTTATGAACAGGCCTCAGTCTGATTTAACGCAGTTAGTGTGATAGGCCTATTCTGCGAGTTCTGTTTCTGCTGGTGCAGTTTACTCAATGATTTGTTCTTCTGACATTTACAAAACAAAACCCACAAATACCTCCATTGACATTTCTGTTTTTTCCCCAAAAGCACTTCGCAGCTGTGCATTTGTACGCTTTATTTGGACGGAAATGTCGCATTATTGAGTTAAAAAAATACCAAAATAATCTGTTTAATTTGTTTCGAAAGTGGATAGTCATTATTTTTTAATTGTTTGGATAATAATTTGAGTTGCCCTTGTTCTGTGCTTAAATTAAGGTTCAATCTGGATTATAGTTTGTCTCATTTATTACCTCATTAACATTCCCCGTTATTTTCATTTAATTTTATGGTTTTTCATTGTGGTGGTGCGCGCGCCCTGTGTGATCGCGGTGACGTCACTGTCCCAGAATGCAGTCTGGTAAACAGACATGGAAGCACCAGATGAAGACCTCCTCATAGGCTGAATCCTGTGTTTGTTTCTCTTCCACCGTCCTGTGTCTCATCCACTCTGTGTATCTAGTTGCTTTTTCTAAACCTGGTGTCGCCTTTGAAACTCCAGCATCCAGCTTTACGGTGAGACTAAAGTTCTTGTTGATCCGTTACGGCCGCTAATGACTTGTGCTGTCAGGCTTCAGCTGCTTCCTCTCTGAGGCTAACATGCTAACGTAACAGTTAGCCTCCATTGCTGTGCAGTAACACAGAGCCACATTGAAAAGAGCTGTTTTTTTATGCCGTAACTCCCTATAAACATTCTGTATTTTGTTTGATGTTGAACTTGAAGTTAATTTAGGGTATTTATAGTTTATATAAATTAAGTATAAAAATGTAGTTATTGTGTAGTCCAGGTGTAGCAAGAAGTTGGAGCAGCGTTAGCTAATTGTGTCCTCTAGTTGCTGACCGCTCGCAGTTCTCTGTTACGATTGCTTATGGATAACGAAACACGGTTTCCTATGAAATTTTAATATTCTTAAAATTTTGGAACGAGTTGCCTTTCACAGAGATTTTATACAACACAGAATAACAGCTTAATCAAAATTAGGCCTTGAAATGATGGGTGTTCACATGTTTGGAATGAAGTCCTTTATTTGCTTTACAGCATACACTGTAAACTCTTAACATTGGTTTGACTTTTAAATGTAAAGTAAATGTGTTTAGATAGTGCTTTTTAAAATCAAAACTGCCAGATTCTTCAAATCAAAATGGCATAAAAGACAAATAAATCAATAAAATCAAGATTAAATGACAATAGATTAATTCAATAAAGTGCATTGAAATGAAACAAAATGCCAAATTGAATAAATGAGTTTTCAGCAGCTTCCTAAATTAGGCCACGGACTCCACAGAACTATATGAATGGGCAGAATTCCAGAACATTGAGCCTATGACTGCAGACTCTTATCACCTGTTTCATGTCTAAATGTGAGTGAAAAGACTTCTTTAAATTCTAATTTAATTGAAAATATATATTTTTTGGACTAACATTATTTTACTATGACTAAAAAAATCTATTATATAAACATTTGTATGAATTGAATTTGATAATAAGTTGAACTTTTTTGATAAATGCTTAAATTTGTAAATCCATTTCAAAATGATATGGTGTGTACACTTAAGTATTTTTAAAAGGCATCTGGATATATATCTCAATTTAAACATATATAGAAAAGTTCAAAGCTTTTAAACTCTAGAGTTATGTAATTTTTGTAAATTATCTTTTACAACTATTGTTGTTTAAATATGTTTTTCACTGTAGTTAATTTTAATTTGTTAATTGATTGACCTTCTTAGAGCAGTGGTATCCAATCCTTGTTCTAAATGTCCTCTACCCTGCTTGGTTTAGTTGGTGCAGCACACAGGTCCTTTGGTTCTGCACAAGTTCATTAATCACCCATTGATTCAGACCAGGTGTGTTGGAGCACAGAAACAAAAAAGACATAGAAGATAGTAGCCCTCGTGGACCAGGATTAGATACCTTTGGCTTAGGTTAACAGTTTTAATCTGCAAATCTATAATAGATTAATTAAACACGTCTAGCCATTAGAACACATTGTAATAAATGATTGAAATGAAATTTCAATATTAATTTCTGTGTAACTGATATGGCCTGAAGGGAGAACTTTATCTGGGATCAGACATTTGGCAATATTTAACTAATTTTTCAGTCATAATAACAGAAAACAATTAAGTGTTGATAATTCTTAGTTCTTTAAAAAAATAAAACTACAGTACCTTAATTCCTCCAAGAACTGACATGGAGGGTTAGCCTGGCAAGCCATCCTATAATGTGAATATATAGTCTGGCCATGACATATAGGGAAAGTTCAGTCAAGGGGTGGAATTTGTCTTTCAGACTGTCTCCACATGCTATTGGACAACAAACAATGCGACATACTCACCCCTGCGAATGTTAGTCAATGAGACAGTCTGCAATACACTGTCGAAGGAGACACAAATACATCCTTTTTCTAAATAAGCTTAAGTACCTCTATCTGCTCTTGACGAAAAGAAAAGCCCAAGTCTAAATAGTCCAAAGCCATTTCAAACAAGCCGTCGCCATCTTAGTTTTTCCGCTCCGTCGCATCATCCCATCCACCAAACCGATAGAGCGCTGTCAATGGCACGCCACCAGACTGGCAGGGGCTGTGGTGGTTCCAATGGAGCGTGGCTAGACCAACATACAGAGCAAAATCATTTTGCTTCTGCTACTGTCTGTCTAAATTGGCTAATGGAGGATGGCTTTAGTATGGAGTGAGAGGGTTAGAATGCGATCACTCAAATATATTTTTTTAATTTGATCTTAACTCATTCACTGCCAGCCGTTTTCTGATCAGTTTTTGAGCGTTTTTTTTGAAGAGTCATAGAACATTGTGCTCTATGATCATGTAAACGCCAAAACTACCAAAAGAAAGAGTAGACTCACTTCTTACATCAGGTGTATTTCTCGCATTATCCGTTCTTTCACAATCTGGTGCCCAAGCGCTGCTGCAGAAGCATTTCCGGTTGGGCGCATCGTTTTTTTCACAGCAGCGGCCCAAAACAAACTCGTAATCCATTGATTTTCCGCTTCCTGATCACGTGATGTGTGACATACATGGATGAAGATCCGCTTTAGACACGTGATGTTTGTTCTCACGGTGCGGGGGCTCATTCCGACGCCCGCCCCGTAAAAAAAGGCAAATGACGACTATAGTCGTCATTGGCAGCGAGCGGTTGGATTTGAAAAGATGACTATAGTCGTCAATGGCAGCGAATGAGTTAAATACTATTACGTTTATCAAACTGAAATAATGTTATTCAGGAGTAACAAGCAAGGTGTAAAATTTGAAAACAGACTCACTAATCAGTAGATTTATTCTGCAGTAATTTGATCATATTTTGTGTAAAACAATTTTCGTGAATTGTAAATTTTGGACAACAAAATGCTTTAAACTACAAGCCAAATGTACTTATTTTCAGACACATTCAGGTATTCTGTGTTTAAATTGCTTATTCAATTCTGAAAACTTTCACAGAAAATCATGTGCAATAAATTGATCATTGGAAATAGAAGATCAAATCGCCGAACATTCTTAAAGTGGTTTCAGTGTTTTCTTTTATTCAGCCATTTAAAATTCAGGGCTGACAAAAGGCCCGTTTTCACAAGCAGAACGTCCAGGTAATTTTACCAGACCTTCATGGCATGTTCATGTCTCCATTTCACTGGGCTAGCATGAAAGGACTAGCCTAGTGAACTAGACCAAATTCTTGCTTTGCAGAGTTTGGTCTAGGCGGGCTTCATTGGAACCCTCGCAGCCTGTGGCTGTCCAATCACAGCTTGCTATAGTTTTGGTTGGGCCAATCACAGCGCTCTATATTTTGGGCCAATCACAGAGCGGGAGTAGCCGATGACGTCAGCGCTGCGGCCGCTAACCCAAGCAACATGGCAGCAACGCAGGAACCACATTCGTTTGAAACGGCTTTGTCATCAACATTGGATTATTTAGACTCCAACGTGCGTAAGTCTGTCGGCTATACTTAGCGGCTTCTTATTTTTATCAAACAAAGTACTGCAATGTCCCAGTACACCTGATATTCACATGTTTTTCATACAAAAACGACAGAAATTATTGATGTTAGACACCATAGCTGTCTCCCGCTTTTCTGTCGCTGTGATTACGTCATGTTGTTCGTTACTCTTATTGGTCCTAGCGCTATGCAATTGCGTGCTGACAGTTGCTGTCAATGGTTCGTGGCCAGACTATATATTCACATATATAGGATGGTAAATGGTAAGTGGCCTGTATTTGTATAGCGCCTTCTTAGGGTTATACAACCCCCCAAGGCGCTTCACAACACAATCAGTCATCCACCCATTCACACGCTGGTGGGGATGAGCTACATCGTAACTACAGCTGCCCTGGGGCGCACTGACAGAGGCGAGGCCTGCCGTACACTGGCGCCACCGGTCCTTCTGACCACCACCAGCAGGCAAGGCGGGTTAAGTGTCTTGACCAAGGACACAACGACAGCGACAGACTGAGCGGGACGCGAACCTGCGACCTTCCGATTGCAAGGCGGCCACTTAACTCCTCTGCTACCATCGCCCACATATATAGGATGGCTTGCCAGGCTATGAAAGGACCACTTTCTGGGCCATTTCGGTACGGTCGTTGGGTGGGACTTGTGCTTAACTCATGCTGATTGGTTGTAACGCAGTAGGAAATGATAACCGGCAATTGGAACACTTTAATGTTATTAATGTCCATGGATGCCTTTTGGTGCTGATCAGTGACCTCCCTCATTGCCAAAACAGTTGCGATATTCTGACGTCTTAGCAAAGTCCTGAAAAGGCCGATGTTCTATGGAGACACAATGACTGTCAGGACAGAGTCAGCATATTTTCCCTATCACCTTCCCCCCTCCCAGAAAATTCCCAGAACTTCTATAGTGGAAACACGACTATAAAGTGTTTTGGGATTTGGTTTACTTCAACATTCTTTATATTGTGTAACTTAAGGTCACTTTGTATTTGGTGTATGATAGTATTGCGATAAACGCATAGTATCTCTTTAAGATAAATCAAATGGATAAACAGAAAACATTATATCTATTGGGCACAACTGTGTAACAGTAAAGTAGCCACTAATCAAAATATTATATTTTATTGTTTTAAAGGTACGATAAGTAAGAATTTTACAGTGAAATAAGTTCAAAACAGTCTCAGTCATGTTGAAAGAAAGGTTTCACTGAAACAGATTTCCATCTCAGCTGGCTGCAGGATTTAGTTTTCCTCCTTTTGAAAAAACAAAGGATGGACGTAGTTACTGTTTACAATCTATGAGCCCATGAGGTTGCTGAATCTACGCCAGCAAGCGCTCCAGCTCCGTCATTTGTAATACACGACAGGCAAAAACCTCCAGAATTGTTTAAAGAACCAAAGTCAGTCACACGAGCGACCCAGAAGCTATTTCTTGTAACCTTAAGGAGGCATTTTTGTTTTACTTTATTTTTGGAAAAAGAAGGCTAGAGGCTAACGTTGAGCTAACGATGAATTAAAAACAAATATTCAGCTCTAAAAATAAATCAAGTCTTTTGTCAATGACCAACAACTCAATATTACAGTGAAATGTAATTATCTACTTAAGCCCAAGTTATACTTCTCCGTCTGTGTCGGTACAGCGCCATTTTGCGTCAGCGCAAGGGCTCTCTGACGAGCTCGCAGAGGCTGACGGAGACATGCCCCACTTTTTAACTATCCGTCAAAAGTGACGAAGACAGCAAGCTTGTGATTGGTCAGGACACCGCCATAACCTCCTCGACAAACAAAAAGATATCTAGCAGCAGACACGGAGAATATTGAAGAACGCCTTGTGGAAAAAGTCAGAAAATATGAAAGTTTATTCACCAGTGACTGAAGGAGTATAAAGATACGGAGCAAGCGTTTTATTTGTGGACGGAAATGATGAGAAACATGGATTTAGAGGTGGTGATCTCATGAAGAGGTGGAGGAGATGAGGGACAAATTTGTCTGTGTTAAAAAGACTCTAAAATACATTAAAAACAATGTAAACACAGTAGTAAATACACTATCTTGGACCAGATACGTGACTGTAATGTTGGCAGGATACCCCAGAATAGCGATACGCCCTCTGTAGTCCTGGCGGGGAATTACTCTCCCCAGGTGACGGAGAAGTCTGAAGGGAAAATGTCTCTGTCAATGCGTGTGCAGGACTCCACACTCAAGCTGACAGAGACGTATAAATTAGGCTTAACTGTGTATGAATCGTCTTCAGTTTCATCTAGACTCTTCAGGCGCTGATCTGTAACTGGCAGCTGACATCAAACTCAGGAACACGAGGGAGGGTAACCTGCGAAAAGCAAACCATTTGTAAGAATAATTGGTGCATAAAGAGTTTTCACCTGACAACACAAGTTTATGCTACTTAATTCTTTCATCAATATTTTTATTTTACCTTTCCACAGAAATATCCTTTGCGGCTGCAGACAGGAACTGTATTTAGTCAAGGCTGTGGACTGCTGAACTTGTATTTTGTCATATTTTAAAAGCACAAGTAAAAGCATTTGTGATGAAAGTCTGATATCATTATCACCTGCTTCATTGGCTTAACCTTGAGCATTTACTGCATGACTGGTCTTTACTTTGTATTTCATTCACAGATGATTTCCAATTAAAACTTTGAGATTTAAAGCTTTTATGTGTTTTTGAACCACCTTCAGCACTTAACAGAAATGCCATCAAAAGTGTAATATATAAAATATATTAAAAATGGTGTATAAGTGTGTCACAGTAGGTTAGACATACAGTGAGGGACATAAGTATTTGAACACCCTGCAATTTGGCAAGTTCTCACACTTAGAAATCATGGAGGGGGGGTGAAATTCACATTGCAAGTGCATTCCCACTGTGAGAGACAGCATTTAAAACAATTCTTAAAATCACATATGATTTTAAAAAACATGTATTTGTATTGCACTGCTGCATGTAAGTATTTGAACACATGGCAATCAGCAAGAATTCTGGCTCTCAAAGACCTGTTACTCTACCTTTAAAAAGTCCACCTCTACTCCACTTATTAATCTAAATGAGTAGCACCTTTCTGCTTGTTAAAGACACCTGTCTACCCCACAGTCAGTCAGACTCAAACTCCTACCATGGGCAAGACCAAAGAGCTGTCCAAAGACACCAGAGACAAAATTGTGGACCTCCACAAAGCTGGAAAGGGCTTCAGGGCAATTGCCAGGCAGCTTGGTGAAAATAGATCAACGGTTGGAGCAACTGTTAGAAAATGGAAGAGGCTAAAGACGACTGTCAGTCTTCCTCGGATGGTGGCTCCATGCAAGATCTCACCTCCGTGGGTATCACTGATGATAAGAAAGGTGAGGAATCAGCCCAGTCCTACACTGGAGGAGCCGGTCATTGACATGAAGAGAGCTGGGACCACAGTTTCAATGGGCACTGTCGGTAGAACACAACGCTGTCATGGTTTAAAATCATGCATTGCATGGAAGTTCCACTGCTCAAGTCACCACATGTCTAGGTCTGTCTGAAGTTTACTGACCATCTGGATGATCCAGTGGAGGCATGGGAGAAAGTCGTGGTCAGATGAGACCAAAATAGAACTTTTTGGTTTAAACTCCACTCACAGTGTTTGGAGGAAAAAGAAGGATAAGTTGCATCCCTAGAACACCATTCCTACTGTGAAGCATGGGGGAGAAAACATCATGCCAAGGGGACAGGACGACTGCACTGTATTTAGGAGAGGATGAAAGGGGCCATGTATTGTGAGATTTTGAGCAACATCCTCCTTCCCTCTGTCACAGCATTGAAGATGGGTCGTGGCTGGGTCTTCCAACATGACAATGACCCAAAGCACACAGCCAGGATAACCAATGAGTGGCTCCGTAAGAGCATATCAAGGTTCTGAAGTGGCCTAGCCAGTCTCCAGACCTAAATCCAATAGAAAATATTTGGAGGGAGCTGAAACTCTGCTCAGCGACATCCCCTGTAACCTGACAGATCTAGAGGAGATCTGTTTCGAGGAGTGGACCAAAATCCTTGTTGCAGTGGGTGCAAACCTGGTCAAGAACTACAGGAAATATTTGACCTCTGTAATTGCAAACAAAGGCTTCTGTACCAAATTAACACTGATTTTCTGTCTCTCACAGTGGGAATGCACCTACAATGTGAATTAAAGTTAAAGTCCCAAGTCATCATCACACACTGGTGAAATTACATCTCCGCATTTGACCCATCCCCATGGTGGGGAGCAGTGAGCTGCAGCTATGGCCGCGCTCAGGAACTATTTGGTGGTTTAACCCCCCAATCCAACCCCTTAATGCTGAGTGTCAAGTGAAGAGGCATTGGGTCCCATTTTTTCAAGGTCTTTGATATGACCCGACCGGGATTTGAACCCCGATCTCCTAGTCCCGGGGCGGACACTCATACCACTAGGCCATTGGAGCTGAATTTCAGACCCCTTTATGATTTCTAAGTGGTAGAACTTGTTTTCTGAATACTTATGTTCCTCACTGTATACTTTACATATGGCATTTTTCAAACTTGAAGAATACATTAAATATCCATTTTAATACACCTACATAGGATCATAATTACTAATCTTTAAAATATTTTTAAGGTCATGTAAGATGGCAGGTTTCAGTCTGTTTCTAATATTTAGTAGTGGCGAGAAATATTAGCTGTTCATATTTCTGCTACTGAATTGCTACTATTAAACTGATCATTTTTTCTGTTGTGATTTATTATTTAAAATGGTGTAATATTTATTTTTGGAATGCTGAAATTTTCAGTTGTTTGAGGCAGAAAAAAGTTGAAGTTATTTGAAATGTTTTATTGCAATTTTTTTTTTTTTTTTTTTACAGTACAATGATGTTAACTCTGTTGCTGAATTTGTTGCCTCATATTTTCACTGCCAATTGTTTAAACAATCGGGGTGTGCAGATTGCATCGGTCAAGCACACAAAGCAATCATCATGCACACAAGTGTAGTGTATCTTCCATAGACATGAAGAATGGTGTGTTTGTCTCTTTTTCCTGTCCTCTCAGACCCGAGTCAGTCAAGGCTGAAGGCTGCCCATCCTGGTTCTGCTTCTGCTGAAGGGTTCTGTCTGTTCAAAGGGAGTTTTCATTTCCACTCTAACCCTTTGCTCAGAATGGGAGTTTGATTGAACTTAATATCAATCCACTTTGCTGGTTTATTTATAAAGAGCAAATTTGACTAATTCACATTTTATGGTGAATCAGAATCTATTACAAATGAACTTAATGTAGTTATATTTAATCGAGTTTATGGAGTTAAAGAGGACTTGTGTTGTGAACTGGAGCTGTATCAGTCTTACATGGTGTTGTCTGGTGAAAACTCATGGTGTTAACCACTTCCAATTATTCGGAAACCACTGCCACCCTAATAAGTGACCAATCATGTGAGGGCCAGCGGATCCTTTGACATCTCCCTCCAAATTGTCACTAATGAAACTTATGAAAATACAAAATTTACCCTGAGTGCAGTAATGACTGCAAGAGTATGTACCTGCTGTTGCACACAAGTAGCAACCACACTGGTGTTCATGATGTTTTCTATGTGTTCCTGACCGATGCATTCTGTGTGCCCACATCATTTAATTTACACAAGAAGAGTTTAATTATGCAAGTGGCAATGAATATATGTACCTGATGTAAGAAACTATTATCTCATGATTATAAATTATACTTATAATTTCTCTCTCATAATACTTATGAATTCCATACCAAACTACTGACCTAATACATCGTCACTGAGTGATTGTTTGTGGGCTTTGTGTCGGGTTGTTCATGTCTGCAGATTTCCTCTCCAGTGTGCGTCAGTCAGCAATCACCCAAACTGATGAGGATCGGCTGATCAAGTCAAAAAGAAGTTCCTGCTTTTTTAGAAATTTGCTAAGGTAAGATCTCTCAATATGTAATGCTTCCAAATGTTCATAGTTCACCAGCTCAGTGGCCTAGTGGACCAGCTCAGTGGCCTAGTGGTATGAGTGTCCACCCTGAGACTGGGAGATCGTGGGTTCAAATCCACGGTCGGTTCATACAAAAGACTTTAAAAATGGGACCCAATGCGTCCCCGCTTCACACTCAGCACTAAAGGGTTGGATTGGGGGGGGGGGGTTAAACCACCAAATAGTTCCTGAGCACAGCCATGTCTGCAGCTCACTGCTCCCCCTGGGGATGTGTCAAATGCGAACAAATTCCACCACACACCAGTGTGTGTGTGACAACTAATGGGACTTTAATCTTAATCTTTAATCTTGTCACTAAAAAGATGTGGTTCACTTAGAAACTGTGTGCTACTTGTTCGTTTTGAAATACCATTGGTCACTTTGAGTTGCATATGCATGCTGAAGTGACAATTGTCTTAACCCCCTATTGCCTGCCTTAGCCACAGAAATGAAATAAACGGGAAAATATAGTTCAAGTCAGAAAAGGCCAGTCAGTTCTACGTCACCATGTAAATAAGCAGTCATGGCCTCATCCGCCTTGACTTGCGACCTTCGGATATTGTGTTGATTTTGTGGCCAGGAGAGACTAAAGTGCGTTAGCAAGTAGCAGTTAACCGTTAGGAATAACAACGCCACAATATGGCGAAAAGAGTACATTCGGGCTTGTTTTATTTGTGGTGATAACACATCCGCGTTAGCCTGGCAAGCCATCCTATATATGTGAATATATAGGATGGCGTTTGTTTATCAAACTGTCTCTGCATACTACTGGACAACAAACGTGACATACTCACCTACGGATGCCGGTCAACGGGGCAGTTCGCCATACACTGTCAAAGAAGACACAAATAAATCCTTTTTCTAAATAAACGACTTAAGTACCTGTCTGCTTGTGTCTTGCCAATCACAGCACTCTATCGGTTTGGTGGGTGGGATTTTACTGCTACTGAGCAAAACTAAAATGGCGATGGGCAATATGCATATTGCCCTACACTATGGGAAAGACACCCTTGGAATAGTAAGGGAATATGAGAGGACATCTAGGAAGCTGGCTGACTACAGAAACCACCTCCGCTTCAACCTGAGATGCAGACAACAAAGTCTCTTTCCAAAAAGCCTGAGACTTAGAAGCACCATTAAAGGACACAGAGCAGAAGGGATTCTTAAAAAAGCACAACATCAGCTGCTCAACGAATGGATTAGACAGACCCACTTCACCATTGAGGCCCTTACCCATAGGATTTCAATCATCACCCAGAAGCTTTCTGAACTTCTACCTAGCACTGTGTTAGAGGAAGTTTCCAGCTTCACAGAAAAGGCTCAACTAGCACAGCACATGAAGAGCAAAGAACGGCAACAATGCAAATTCCAAAACCTGCAGCCAAAAACATCAAAACTAATTGGACCACCACCAGATGACACCAACCAGATCGACCCTCCCATATTCCAGTCAGAATTGACAAAGCTCCTCGGATGAGAAGCGAAACGTCTTCAAGAAACCAAAGAAGTCCAGTTGCCTTCATTTGAACCCCTTGGATTAAAATGGCGATGGCTCATTTGAAACGGCTTGGGCATCAACTTTGGACTATTTAGACTTGGGTCTTTCTTTGAGTCAAGAGCAGATAGAGGTACGTAAGTTTATTTTGAAAAGGGTGTATTTGCGTAATTCTCAACAGTGTATGGTGGACTGCCTTGTTGACTGACATCCGGTGAGTCCATCACATTTGTTGTCCAACAGCATGCGGAAACAGTTTGAAAGACAACCGTAGATCCTGCCCCACGACTGAGATCCGTCAATGGGTCATGGCCAGACCACATATTCACATATATAGGATGGCTTGCCAAGCTAAATGAGTGCATGACTCCTTTAAAAACATGTTGAAATTTAGTTTACAGTGAGGTAGCAACAAACTCATAATTTTGACATTTACTGTATGTTCATTTCTTATTAGTTATATGCTTTTATCCCCAAAGAAGTGTTACATAAAAAAAATGACATAGTATGGCAGGGTTTGTATATCATTTCTCCATAGTCAATTCAAAGACAAAACACAGACGTTTAAAAACAGAAGTGGTGTTTGTTTTATTTTTTCTTTATTTTTTAACTTGACATTTAAATTGTTTGTATGGGCAAATCACTTTTCTATTCTTGCTCAACAAAGAACAACATGTGGAAATAAAACAGAAAAAACGGGACCAGTGAACACATTTCTGCATTATTAATGATGCAATAATAAAATATTCCTATTGTAATGTGTTTAATAATTAATCATTCTTTCTTTCTAAAAAATCTAAAATCCCTATGGAGTGTTGTGTTTTAACCTGATGTTTGTCAAACTCAATGCTAATTGTAACAAGGTGAACGGTAAAAACACATTTCTCATACAGCTTGTACCTACATATTCTGAAGGAGTTGGGAGTATTTGCAAAGTTTTGATCAGCTGGAAAAAATTAATCAATTTCTGAATGCAGTAAATTAAAAAGTGAAAATTACTTTTCCTCTGACAGAACAAGCTTGAAGAAGAGGTTTTTACTTTTGAATATCGTGTAATAGTGTTTCTGAAAACTTCATGATGGGTCATGGTACATTTTGCTGAAGACTCTTCAGGAAATGTGTTAAAAGGTAAAACACATTCTTACTTGGTGACATTTAATTGGGGGATATTATTGTGTTTTAACGCTTTCGCAAAGGAAAACAAACAATTTATTTATTTAGAAAACATTAGGTTGTACAGAATTTAGTATTGGTTTACAAAATTCAATGCTTTTTTAAAAAAATTACAAGGTCAGAGATTTGTTTCTAGTGCAGCAGTCTGATTTTTGTTTTTGCAGTTTTCTTGCATGTGAGCATATGGTGTCATATTGAAAGTGAAAGTAGAGTTAACCTGATTTTTTTCATTAAAGGTTTATTAAGGATATGTTCAAATGGCATTTACACAAACCAAACAGTTAAATTTCATTGTGAATAAAACTGAGATGGGTAATTCCAGGCTGACATATTTTATAATGAAAAGCTGGGGGAAATCACTCTTAACGTTTTTTTGTTTTACTGTGCAACTCAAGTTGATACAATTTTTATGGTTTTCCATTTAAGGTAGAAAAAAATGTGGTACTTTTACAGCAGAAACTTGGGCATACGTAGCCATATTTCCTTGTTTTCTGTGGGAAGAACTAATTTGCAATTTTGTGCAAGCAATTAATACATCTGTGGGCATGGATTACAAAACACAAGGCATTCATATCATTTGTGCACAGGGATGGAATGTCTATATTATTTGTTTTATACTTTTTTTTTAAACAGCTGTAAAATTTAGAAACCGAGTTCAGATGTGTTGAAATGGGAACTTTGTTGTGTCCATACTGGACGATAACAATAACTTTATGAAAGTAACGTCTTGACTTTTTCAAAATGTGAGAATGTCATTTGAAAACAGCAGTTGAATGTTACATCTAAGAGTTTACAGAACTAATTGCTGTTTATAAGTCTAGGGAAGGTGTTGCTTAAAGGTGTGGTATACTTGTTTAATCAATACATTTGCAGTGGTCTCTATTAATAATGAAAATGGCAAGCCATTTTAACATCTATTAGACAGACTGGATATGTATTCCAGACATCTATAAATCAATTGTTCCTAGTAGAAATTAACATTCCAAATATCCATAATAACATTCTTACTATCCAGAATGAACATTTCAGCTTGTTTCAGGAACTAGCAGAATGCCACATCATTGCAGAGTTTAACATGACAGGATTTGGTGTCTTATTGATATTTGGACATCTCGTCTTGGATTGTATAACAGCAACGCGACTCTACCACGGACTCTGTATTCTTTGCAACATTGATGTTTTATCTCCACAAATAACACAAACCTGAAGAAGTTCTGCTGTCTGGTGGAGTTGCTCATGCTAACGGTTAGCTTCTACTAGTCGAGACGTTCTCTGGTGTTTCCTGGACGCAAAGACAACAGCCTTCCCTATTGCGAGTCTAGATGGGTGAGTCCATGAAGGTTAACCCCTACTTCACACTGGAAGCATCAGCGGCACGGAATGGCAGCGGAACGTCACTGCTTCAAACAGAATCCAGTATAGTTTATGGGGTGATTCAAACGAGACGTGACGCGGAAAGTTTCAGACGTGTCCCAGAAGCGGAATGCCATGCCGCTAAAGATAGGATTGGGTTCTATTTTTTTGGGATGCGTCATTTTCCGCAGTTGACATAGGGCTAGATGGGAAATCACATACGGTTTCAATGTAAAACCTTAGGTAATTTTCAAAATAAAAGACTTGCAGCAATGCAATTGCATATCTATGTAGATTACATCTATACGTGTGACCTAATGGTTTATTTACTTACCGCATCGTTCCAGAAGTGCAACAGTGTGTTTTTCATGGATTTAATTCTGGCAGTGGAAAGGAACATTATATATGACATCAAACAGCAATGTCAAATGTGATTTCCTTCTTCAATTTGGTTTAATGGCGGATGGCATAAACAAACCATGACTTTTGAAGTATCAAAGGATTTTGTGATCTTGCGAGTCCAGCAAGGAGGACGGTGGAGAAGCCGCTCCACAGCTGAGACACTCCTGGTGTGGGCTTGCGTGCAGCGAAGCTCGCAAATAAACTGTTCCGCTGCTGTTCCACACCGCCGATGCCTCCAGTGTGAAGTAGGGGAAAGTGACAGTGTGACGTAGATCTGTCAGGCTTTTCAAATCCTAGCATTTCACCATCTATTTTCTATCAGAAGCTAATGCAGGAGATAGGTGTAGACTATTTTCATGTTCAGCCTGCATGAAGAACTCTTAAGTGACCGATTTATAATCAGAAATAATAATTAAAAAATAGTGTTCCACACCTTTAAATTATTATAGACATTTAAATTTTATGGTCATTTACAAGCACACATTTCACCACAAACAGCAGTTTTGGTGCATCCAGGAGTCAGGTCTGGCAGGAATAACCATGTAATGCAAGGTTAATAATGGTGTAAAGGTGTATAAAACAATGTTTGCATGAAGCATTGTTACATTTTAGAGATTAAAACAGTTTTTAGTTGGTTCCCATTAGCTGTGCTCAGCTTAGCTGTTAGCTCATCAGTCATGAAGAACATAAACTCTATTTCTTTCAACAAAGGCCGTTCAGGAAGCTAGCTGCAACAGGTAAGATAGCTTTATAGCTTGTACATAGACTCTTCAGATAACCAAATATGTTTGCAAAATTAATAATTACATCACATGGTAACCATATTTTATATGAATGTTGTTTTAATCTAAAATGATGTACATGTGAACACGACCATTAAAAAGCTGGGTGCCATGTGAGGGTTCAGCATCTCATTCAAGGACATGGGACTGGGAGATTCAAACTACTGATCATCTAACTGCAAGACAACCATCGTACCACTATGGCATTGCTGCAATTTACAAACAAAATTGTCTGCTCATCCTGTGCATTTTGTATTTTGAAAAATCTTTTTTTAATTATTATTATTAAAAAGATATTTGTTCTTTGCTTTCTTTTGTTTCAAGTGCCACTATAAATGTTTACTTATTGCTTTCTTAATCAATTTTTCAATTGTACAGTAGGGGGCTATGTGACACACTCTTTTGTCATATGCTATTATAGCATAGTCATGGTATGTGCAGTCAGAGAGTTACAGCAAATGAACCCCAGTATGTGTATGAGTTCGGGGTGACAACAGTGCTAACACTAATTAGTTTGTGACCCAGAGACCTTCGGATGAACTGCCAGTAGATGTGAAGTGTTAGCAAACAGCTAACTGCTAACACTTAGCATGTATGGGGACATTTGCGCAAAAAATAAACAGCATTAATAATACAAACAGGTATATCAAGAAGAAAGTCATTGAAAAAGTTGTCCCATCCTGCGCGCGACCAGAGCTGACTCTCTGTTGTTACATTGTAGCGGAAAGAATGTCGGAAAGGGCCGAGGATGACGTCAGGGGGGAGCAGCGCCGAGCGGCCAGGCAGCAGCTGAAGCAGCAGCAGATCCAGCGGGGAGAAGGCTCCACAGCAATGGCGACTGTTGCGGAGCGGAGATCATTGCCTAGTCCAGAAATAATGCTGGGACAGCCTTGGAGCAGCTGGGTCGACGCCACCAAACTCCACGGACACGATGGTGAGTTCCCCAGCGTCCCGACCGTACGCGAGGAAGCGAGGGAGAGCGCGACAGTAGCCAGTCCTCTCCTTTTTTTGGCCGATTGCATGCAGTTTTTGGTTGGATATGAAGAAACGCTGCTGGTAGCAACAGCACGGTCAGGCAAGCAAGTGCAACTATTTATCTGTCCCTGTGTCGGATCGCCTTGTTTTCAGGTGCTGAATCGGAGGAAAGTTTCAAAGACTTGGGGAAAAATCGAGAAGCCATGCGTTTGTGCAGAGAAGGTGAGTGTTGGTTTTTTTTTCGCTCTAGGGCCAAAGGTGTATTTTGTTTCTGAGGGTTTTGCACAAATACACGGACTCAAAACATTTTACGTGCGTCGTTCAGACAGAGTACTATAGATGTTCAAAAGAACCACCCAACTAGGCGACTGGGTGTTGTAAATGAATGTAGGTTTTTACATTTACATCTCTACAGAAAAACAATAACTGTTAGAAAGTGAGTTTAGGCCCACAAAGGAACCACATTTTACATGTGGGTTTATATGTTGGACATTTCATTGTTTAGCTTTCATATTTCTGCTATTTTACATATAAAATGATTTTCCACACAACAGAACATGAAAGTATGTTGCTACCACAGCAGCGTAGAGCTTTATTGTAGCAGCACGAATTATTCTGAACTTTTTAATTGTACAAAAGCTAAATACAATCATTTTTGTCAAATAAAAACAAAATATATGGATACAAGTCATGCTTATATGGTCCTCTATAACACAACAATAGGAGGATAAATAACTGGTTTTGTTTTATAGCCTTATAGTATAAATATTGTGCGTAAATTACACCTCTGAATTATTTTTGGGGAAACGATGTGAATTTGAAACATCCTTCAGGATTTAGCTAATAAATAAGATGACATAGGATTTAAATGACGAAATGTACCATGCAGAGGAGCTATGAAGAAGTTTGTACCTCTTAACGGTCTGGAACACTGAAAACTCATTTTTAAAATCTCATTTCTGAGTATGATCTGTCTCTGAGTTTTTCATGAAGGCTGAAGACGAAAATAGTCTCCTACACCTATCTCCTGCATTAGCTTCTGATAGAAAATAGGCAGTGAAACTCTGGGATTTGAAAAGCCTGACAGTTCTACGTCACACTGTCACTTAACGTTCCAGGACTTACCCATCTTGACTTGCGACGAGGAAGGCTGTTGTTGGTTTAGCATCCAGGAAACAGCAGAGAATGCCTCGGCTAGCAGAAGCTAACCGTTAGCATTAGCAGCTCCACCACACATCAGAACGCCTTCAGGCTTGAGATAAAACATCAAACCCTAACCCTTGCAAAGCAAGCAGAGTCAGTGGTAGAGTAGGCGAGATGTCCAAATATCAGGAAATAAGACTCCAAGTCCTGTCGTTTGAAGCTTTCTTCTAATGTTGCTCATTTTTAGTTCCTGAAAATGGTGTACCAAAGCTTCCCCCAAGTACGACTTGCAAGGGCATTCATTCCGACTAGAGACCACTGCAAATGTATTGATGAAACGAGTGTTGTTGTGATTTCCTGTTTTTTATTTAGTTTTAGAAGAAGCATCAATGCAATGGAAGCTTCTAACAAAAAGGACAATCTATTAAGAAAATGCAGTAATGCTTCATTTTCCAGACTCGCTAACACACATGAGACATAAAGTTTGACTGAAGACTAGCCCCAAGGATGAATCACCTTTGTTACTATGGTGATTTACTGATTTTTCAACCAGACATATGGCTCATTTCAAGAAATGTGTCACTGATTGTCGTAATGGAGCAGTGTCATGAAATGTTTAGGTTGGAAATTAAAGGTGGTGGGTATGTTCTTGCATTTTACACACTTGAACAACACATTCGTATCTGTTTTACATGAATTCATATAAGCAAGGCAACTCACCTGATTTTAGTGTAACAGTAGAGTCTTTTTATTTTTTAGCTTTGTAACACAATCGATCAGAACTATACATTTAAAGCAGCAAAAACGTAGCTTCATAAATAAACTGTATAATAATAAATGACAGGCATACGTTACGCTTCAAGCTCAACATTATAAACTCTTGATAGTAACTCGTGTCACACTACACAATGTATAGATGCCAGGCCATACAACTATTTGCCATAGCATAGAGATGACTGTGATGAGAAAAGGATAAATGACCTGCACTTGTGTAGCGCCTTTCAGAGTCAAAGGATTCCTAAGCGCTTTACACTACAGGTGATGAGCTACAATGTAGCCACAGCTGCCCTGGGGCGCACTAACAGAGGCGATGCTTCCAAGCACAGGCGCCACCAGTCCCTTCGACCACCACCAGCAGGTAAGGTGGGTTAAGTGTAGGGATGCACCGATCCGATCTTTATATCTGTATCGGTACAGATATAGAGAAAATTCTAGATCAGGTATCGGAGACTATGGACCCGATCTATGACCCGATCCACAAGAACGGATCTATTCAGTATATTTCTATGTGCTGTGAGTGACGACGTCATGCGCTACAGTCCCACGCTGTGCAGCATGATTGCATTGTTTAACGAGCCACAGCTGCAAATAGTATCACTAATGAAGTTATTCCTTTAAACCAGAAGATAGTGGAAAGGTGTAAATTAAATCTGAGCAACACATTTGGGTGTGTTTCTATTGAAATGTTCGGAGTTTATAAAGTTTGAAAATCGCCTCCAGCCGGGACGCTCCCGACGGAGGGAGGAGACAAGCGGAGCTCACAGAGGGCGAATCTTAGAGAGTAAAAACTTACAATGCTGGCAGGTCTGTTCATTGTTGGCAAAGTTCTTTGACTGGTAATAGTTGACTCTAATTTCTGAATTGGAATATTCACCCTCTGATGAAGACTCACTCATCCAGTGAGAGAAAGTTACGCTGCTCGCAGCAACAGTCTGTGCTTCACCAGAGTAATCATGATCCGAGGCTTATTTCTCCGTGATCAGGACATGGTGGGTGTAGAAAGGATGGTAAAAACACACTAATGGTGACAGGCATAGCGGGAATGTAAAAAAAAATAGCCGCAAATAGCGGCAGCCGCGGTAAATATGACAGTGAAAGTAAAAGTGTGTCACATAATCGATATGAACATTCCACGTATTCCAAACATCTATGGTCCACATAAGGAACTTTCCTTGGATCAAATGATCATTACATTCATGGGAAGGTCGACCCTGAAGCTGTACAAGCCCAACAAACCTGATAAATATGGCTATAAAGCATTTTTCTTGAGTGGCCAATATCAAAAATACAATATAAAAAAATAACTAAATGAAGCAAAACTGAATAAAGAACTTTATATATGTATATATAAATTAAAAATATAAAAATAATGAACATGTAAAAAATACCTGTAAAAATAAGAAGGAACATTTGTAAAAATTATACATTCCAATATGGCAGCCTGTTGAAGTCATAATATGCTAATTTGATGAGTGAATTTGCTCCCATTACAAACTTTGGGTCCTACTGAAGATTTTTCTCATTTACAGTTTACCTTTATGTCTAACCATTTTCAAGCTACAACCTTTTGAAATAGTCATGTCAGAATTGAATATTAAAAAAAAACTGGTGCCTAAAGGGTAATACTGTTTTTCCATATTGTATCAGATCGATATCGACAGATACTAAACTTCTGATATCGGTATCGGATCAAATGTGAAAAAAGTGGATCGGTGCATCCCTAGTTAAGTGTCTTGCCCAAGGACACAACAATGGCTGTCCCTGCCAGGAGCTGGGATCAATCCCACAACCCCCCAATTGCTGGACAACTCGCTCTACCTCCTGCGCTACTGCTGCCCCTAATGAATGAAAAGCGACCAATGGCGTCCACATGAGATGGTCATTGATGCGCTCATTGCTGGGGGAAGGACATCGGTCATGGCAGTATTGCACAATTTTCCCAGAAAACTACTGAAACTGCCACCAAATATTTTTCCCACGACAAAATGTTACACACAGTGTGAACCCGGTTAACACATTTCTTGGGGTGAATGATAGACGTATCGACCATTTCTGATTCTTTCCATCTTGTCGAATTATGTATGTATCGTCAGAAAATATGAAGTGTTCATCTGTCTGCTATTTATATCACACAGAGAGAAGCTGTCAGGAGAGATGACACACTTGTGTTTGGTTACAGGATTTTGGCCCACAGCTATGATGTCATTATTATTTGTCCAGCTTTAGGTGTTTTCTCTCCTCTTTACAAATTGGAGTAAAGAGTTAATTGCAGACTGAGGCCGTTACGCAATTCCAGTGAGCTCCGAAAAGTGACAAAATCATTTCACGTTACAGAACGCAGTATTTGATCAAATAGGATTCACACGACACTGCATCTATTTTAGGTGGTGACCAGTCTTAAAGAGAGATTATTTTATATTGTGTTGACAGCTGGTGAGATTAATGTCAAAAGGAATAATTTTCAGAAGAAGGCTGACATGCAGATTGGTCATTTTTAAAAGATTACTTGACATGCAGCTAGCTTGCTCCGCGTCTTTATCATGTGGCAGCGTCTGTCGGTGATGGTTGTTTGTGTCATGAGCCTGATCAACACTCGCTGCTCATGCCAGAAGTTTGTGTTCATAGAAACCATTTGTGTGTGTGTGTGTGTGTGTGTGTGTGTGTGTGTGTGTGTGTGTGTGTGATGATCTAGTGGGGGTACCACAAGTGGATGACTACACCTCTCCATTGTGACTCACGGCCAGATTCCTCCTGCGGCATAGCTGCCATTCTACCACACGCGGATAATTAACACAACACACACATTGTAAAAATAAATGCCAATTAATAATGTATGAATCCACCAGTCTGTTATGCGTTTTTATAAATTTTACAGTGGCTCTGTCACAGTTTGTGAAGCTGGAAAATGAAGCGCCACTGTCAGCCACGGGTCAGACTGAGCCAGCATGTGTGCTGCTCAGAGGCAGTTAGAGCTGCTGCGATCCCACCTAGATCATCCATCACTGCCATGGATGAGGATGCTGAAATTAACTAGACTCTCATTGTTTTTCCCCCGTCTAATGCTCACAGCCTCTCTTTCTCCTCCTCAAGCACAGACTGCGTTTCTCACTCCCTCTGTGTATTGCCTCGGCCTCGGCCTGCTTCTCTTCTCTTTGTTTGGTTTGGTTTTGTATTTTTTTCCTTGTGTGCTTGTATTTGGGTTTTGCTATGTTAGTTAGCTTCTTCTTTCTCGTCCACAGAGACTTCCTTTCTCAGCCCTTTTCACCTTCTTGATTCAATGGAAGAAGATGGATATTTAAAATGGTGCAGACACAGTGGCGTTAGTCTAGCCGTTTCAGCAGTGTGGTCCAGTAGGTGCCAGCAATCTGAAGAGTAGCAGGGCTATACAGCAGCTTTTTGTAGAATGGTCCGATCTCACGGCAGCAGCAAGCTGATAATGGGCTCTTCTTTTGACTTTATTCATATATTTATTCTGCTGTATTCTGCAGTTCTTGACTGGTTTTCAACTGAAAAATAATCTAGAAGTTTAACTGTTAGTAAATAAAAATATATATTCACTATATTTGCGTATATTTTTATAAAATGCACATTTTTCCCCACAACATGAGGAGTTTTTTCTTTCCTCAGACACCAGATGCAGCAGAATAAGTCTTTTTGCTTTACTGCTGTTGAAGGGAACACTTGGCAAAGATGCCTCAACCAGTTGACATATTAAGTAGCATCAGCCTTGTCAATTCACACAAGACAGCCGCTGACCTCTCTCAGAGAGAACCCAGCAGGTTGATCCTTTATACGGTCTTTGCTTAATGGCCCTCATCCCTTCCAGACTTGGCTAGCGATGTTTGGAGGACCCTTGATGGCCCTCGCAGAGTATGTGCTGGAGAGGGGCTCCTCCACTCTCCTCTTATATCCTCTCATCTGCTCATCTTGCCACGGAGCCCCAGGCAATCTCTTAATTAGCCCCCTTAATTAGGTGGTTTCTAATTCTTAGAATGAATTTCCAACTCATTCTATGAGAAGTACTTTCTCTGATGTGCCGTATAGTTGCTTATGAAGTGGTAGGTGTAGTTAATGGGGATTCTTGAACTGTAAATAACCCACTTATGTACTTTGGCATTAATACTTGGTATTTTTTTAGTGATTGTTCTTCTGAAAATGTATTCTTGAGAATGTATTCTGCTTTTTAGCTTCTTCTACCCCCTATTTCCAGCTCAGTGGCGTAGTGGTATGAGTGTCCGCCCTGAGATTGGGAGGTTCAAATCCACTGTCGCGTCATACCAAAGACTTTAAAAATGGGACCCAGTGCCTCCCCGCTTGACACTCAGCATTACAGGGTTGGATTGGGGGGTTAAACCACAAAATGGTTTTCAAGTGTGGCTGTGTCTGCAGCTCACCACTCCCCCCTGGGGATGGGTCAGATGTGGAGGACAAATTTCACACATCAGTGTGACAACTAATGGGACTTTAACTTTAACTTTCCTGCATCAGCCAGTGATAGAAAATGGACGAGGAAACACTCGTATTAGAAAAGCCTGACAATTGCATGTCATGATGTCACAGTAGCATTCATCCGCGTCACGAGCCTAGATGAGTGACGGGGATGAATGCTACTGTGACGGTAAGGCTGTTGTTGATTTAGCATTCAGGAGAGAGCAGAGCACGTCTCAGGTAGTAGAAGGTAACTGTTAGCGTTAGCAACTCTATAACATGGCAGAGCTCATTCAGGCTTGTGTTTTTGTGGAGATGAAACATCAACATTGCAGAGCAAACAGAGTCAATGGTAGAGTCATGTTGCTGTTAGCCAATCAAAGGCGAGATATCAGGAAATAAGACTGTGTTCAGCTCAACTCTGATCTGGCTCATTTCTAGTTCCTGAAACGGGAACACCAGAGCTTGGATGAGCACAGAGATCAACTCACAAAGCATTCATTTATACTAGAGAAATGTGTTGAAAAAAACAAGTGAACTTTGTCTATAAGTTGTAAGTGATTTGAATTTGAACTGAATCGGTTTGGAGGCAAGTGAACTTCTCAACGTAGCTGAGATATCATAAGTCCTCTAATCTGAAAGTGTAGGAGTCCAACAATTTGTGTTTTCTTTGATAAGATTGGGTCGGCACCTGTAAAATGAGATTTGATTTTCTCTCAGTGCATGTTAGAATTGTATTTAAAGTGGTACCTACAGAGACACAGAATTTTATCTGCTGTGACATTGATTCAATGCCTTGTTTGACATTTTTCCTGCTGATTGTGCCTGTGGTGAATTTAGTTTCAGTCAGAAATGCATCCGTCTTCTGTTTATACAAAGTTGTTGACTTTGTGCCATTATGTTAGTCTGTTTGGGATTTACTGTAAAGTGTTTTTGCCTTTTCTTCTGTTTGATGAAGTCCCAAACCTTTGACCATATTGGTCTTTTTTCTCAGATTTTCTCATCTTTCTTTTCCTTCTTCCTCGACACACATTACATTACATAACTGTGTTGTGCAACCGTTATAATTGTCCCTTAGAAACACGGTGACCACTGAGCAGTACTCGGTCAAAAGGATTTAACAAAGAATCAACTCAAAGATTTTGGGCTTGAGGATTTTTTGTGTTTGAGTAACTCGGTTAATATTTTTCAGCCCTGGTTGTCTAACTGTATCATTTACTGGTTATTTAGCTTTATTGTTCTTATCCTCATTGTTTTATTAAGAAAGGTTCTGAAATGTACTGAATACACTAAATATTTCTAAAGTTCCGAAGATTTTCTTCTGTCACTTAAAGTGACACCAGAGGTAAAATATCTTTAACTTCTGTGTTTATTGATGGTAGGTCTGTGACTTTTCTGTTCCAGATCACTCCAAAACACATTCAGACTTCCTCATGTAGACTGGTTTTCTTTCACAGCACAAGTTCTAACTGTCCTTTCTGATCCACTTTTCTTATTGTATTCAAGCTGATAATAAAATAGATCTATTCGGCTTGAATATGCCTATTTTCAGTAATCACACAGTCATTACATCAAATGACGGCTGTTTCAAAGTAAATTGAAAGTGGAGGAAACTCCACAGTTGGTAGAACCTGCTAACTGGGGCACTGGTGGCTGGTGCATGATGGTCAATGTATTGTTCTTCTTGAGTTGTGCCCTTTTTCAGTTGATCCCTTCCACTGTTTACAGACATGCCGATATTTGGTCAGTGTCCCGCGCAGGACGACTTCTACCTGGTGATGTGCAGCCACTGTGGTCATGTCGTCAAGCCACAAGCCTTCCAAGCACACTACGGTAAGTTTCTATCCTGTTTTGTCAGTGAACATCCTACAAGATAATTTTGGTTCTGTGTGTGTTAACCTCTGGATGTGAAGCTTTATATGCTGTAATGTTCTATACTTTATTATATTATACACTCACCGGCCACTTTATTGGGTACACCTTGCTAGTACTGGGTTGGATCCCCTTTTGCCTTCAGAACTGCCTTAATCCTTCGTGGCATAGATTCAACAAGGTACTGGAAACATTCCTCAGAGATTTTGGTCCATATTGACATGATAGCATCACGCAGTTGCTGCAGATTTGTCGGCTGCACATCCATGATGCCAATCTCTCATTCCACCACATCCCAAAGGTGCTCTATTGGATTGAGATCTGGTGACTGTGGAGGCCATTTGAGTCCAGTGAACTCATTGTCATGTTCAAGAAACCAGTCTGAGATGATTCCAGCTTTATGACATGGAGCATTATCCTGCTGGAAGTAGCCATCGGAAGATGGGTACACTTTTGTCAAAAAGGGATGGACATGGTCAGCAACAATACTCAGGTAGGCTGTGGTGTTGCAATGACAATCAATTAGTACTAAGGGGCCCAAAGTGTGCCAAGAAAATGTTCCCCACACCATTACACCACCACCACCAGCCTGAACCGTTGATACAAGGCAGGATGGATCCATGCTTTCATGTTGTTGATGTCAAATTCTGACCCTACCATCCGAATGTTGCAGCAGAAATCAAGACTCATCAGACCAGGCATTTTTCCAATCTTCTGTTGTCCACTTTTGTTGATCCTGTGTGAATTGTAGCCTCAGTTTCCTGTTCATAGCTGACAGGAGAGGCACCCGGTGTGGTCTTCTGCTGCTGTAGCACATCTGCCTCAAGGTTCCACGGGTTGTGCGTTCAGAGATGCTCTTCTGCATACCTTGGTTGTAACGAGTGGTTATTTGAGTTGCTGTTGCGTTTCTAACAGCTCCAACCAGTCTGACCATTCTCCTCTGACCTCTGGCATCAACAAGGCATTTTCGCCCACAGAACTTCCGCTCACTGGATGTTTTCCCTTTTTCGGACCATTCTCTGTAAACCCTAGAGATGGTTGTGTATGACAATCCCAGAAGATCAGCAGTTTCTGAAATACTCAGACCAGCCTGTCTGGCACCACCAACCATGCCATGTTCAAAGTCACTTAAATCACCTTTCTTCCCCGTTCTGAAGCTTGTTTGAACTGCAGAGGATCATCTTGACCATGTCAACATGCCTAAATGCATTGAGTTGCCACCATGTGATTGGCTGATTAGTCATTTGCGTTAACGAGCAGTTGGACAGGTGTACCCAATGAAGTAGCCAGTGAGTGTATTACTATATTAAGTGTTTTTTATTGTTGAATGTAAAATAGCAACTTTATTTTAGAGTCAACAAAGTCTGCCTCTTCATTGTGAGGATGAATTTGTTTTCCTGACATGCCTGCCCTCTTTTGTTAAGACAACAATTCGCCAGATTATTACTTTTCTTATTGAGATTCAGATACTGCCAGTTCCCACAAACTTAATATTTCATACTAAATACTTACAACAGTGCAGGTCTTTGAGACTCTGCCGCCTTTTGCACTAGTAGTAATAAAAAAAGATTTTCCTGTAAATTCAAATACATACATAATTTAAATGTAGACAAACTGCACTACTGCTAAGGGATTGTTTAATTTGGCTTTTGGTGCAGCCTCAAATGCTCCTTGGAGAATTCAGACTGAATGCACAAAACACTAACTTCGCAACATTTTTACATTTGCTTAAAATTTTTTATACTTGACCATATCATGTTTGAAATTAACCACTTTGATTTAAAAACACCATTTTATTGGATGCCTTCAATTTTTCATGCAGAGGGTGGAATCAGAAGCTAAATAAATAAATTTTTTATTTTGAACCAGACAGCTGCACTCTAAAGCTGTCAGCTTTTACTTTGCGGTCTAGGTTTTACAGAACTTAAACAGAGAGATGGAAAATGTAATCAATAACATTTTTTTATTTTTCCGTTGAGTTTTTCTAATAAATATGAAAATAAAATAAACAAATTGAGGCTATTATCTTTTATCAGAAAAAAGACAATATTTATCAAGACAATATTTATAATAAATTAAAACTTGTAACTTGTTTTTGTCTTTTTTTTTCATCATCTCACTAATGTTTGGAAATTTTTGACCTTTCTAAATTCCTCCCAATGCTGTAGACTATTGCCATATTCAAGTCTAATCAAACCAGATTTTTGGCAGCGTTGTGGATGGGATGTGTGCATATGCACATAAATTTCCACCTCCTGATGCTTAAGTTGCATTTGTGACTGACTGCTGTTAAACCAAATTAAAAATCTGTGAATGTAGTGATTGCATCACTGTTGATCTTGTTGAACTCAACAGCGTTCACAGCGAGGTCACAAACTCCCACAGCTCATGGAGACATAAGCTGTCTCTTTTCACTCCCAAAGTCATTCCTGTGAATTGTAGTTTAGAGTTCCACCTACTCGATCTTGCTTTATTTTAGGGGATTTTGTTTCATTATATTAACATTTAATGCTTTTACTCTTGCATTTACTGTTGAGTGTGACAACTGTTACAGTTTTCAAGGTTGGCCACAAGAGGGCAGTATGGCAGCACGTTTCCTCTGGAGAAATTCTCTTTGTTACTATGTCAATAATGCTCATTGAGCACCTCCCACATTGTTAAAGAACACAACTGTCTTGGATAGATTACTGCTTGTGTTCAAGAACATCTGGATGAGATTTCAGACCTGCTGAAGCATTTGCTTTATATAACTGAGACATGGAGATAAAACCAGAGGGTTATATCCTACCAGTGAATTAAAACTGCAATGACAAGATCTCAGCGGGTGACTTAAAGACAGCACCAATAATGAGCAGTGGTTTTACATGGATTTCAGTGTTTTTATTAGCATTTGGTTCAGCTGCACCATGATGGTTCATTTTTTTAAAACCCATTGTCTGTTATTAGATAAGCACCAATCCAATTTTCTTATCCCAGTAACAATTTTTATTCCTTAGATCTGAGGATTTGGCATCATTAAGTTTGAATCCTTCAGTCTGGCTGACTAAGGTCCAAAGATTATTGGTCTTCTGTGATTTAAAAATGGCAAAAAGCACAAAATCTAAATTTGTCTTCTAAAGACTAGGTTTGTGTAGATTATTTTTTCAATACTGTAATATTTTACATTAGTATTTAATATCACGGTCTTGAAAGACTTCTTTGAATGTATTCTTATTATTATATGTTGATTAGGGCATTTTAAGGTTTTCTATATAACCTTATTTTTTTAGATTAAATGTATAACAAAAGCATTATTTTTAGTCATTACTATACATCATGGAATTAAATGATTTAAACATCAAAGAAGTAAGATAACCACTTTAAAGAGCCTCATCTCAAATGCTAAATCTCTCACTCACCACTGCTTTCTCTATGATTTATTGGGCTGGGCACCATTAGACACTCGTAGATAACACTAGTATATATTGATTAATAAAGCCTTGCTGGATGAACTCCCTGTGCAATTTTCTCTCCATCAGATCTAGTAGTTACTATCAGCAAACCTACAAGTGATGTTCCCCAGATCTTTGGCAAAAAACATTCTTCTACCGCTCTCAATGGTCGTGGAATAATATTCAAAACGCTCTTAAGCAACAACCTTTTTAACTTCTTCAGGTCTGATCAATGAACCCAATCTGATGGTGTGCTGATGGCAAACAGAAGGAAGCAGCCTGCTGTTCTATTTTCATCCATCTTTGTGGACCTCAACAAGCTCTCTAGAGATTCTAGTCAGTTTTGGTTTTGCCACTTCCGCCACAAAAATAACAAATTGTCTTGGTATATTTTTTGTGATGCTAGCTTACTTCTCTTCAGCTTCTGTTGTGTTTGTTTGGGTAATAAAAAGGAAAACAATGATTTTGGCTGAATTTATAGGTATTAAAAAGACTGGTCTTTTTTTTATCAGACTGCAAAAATCAGGTTGTGTTGTCAAAGTGGCAACGTTTAGGTTTAATTGCCATAGGAACGGCAGTAGAAGAAGAGTTTACAGGAAGTACACTGTTCTTACAAAAAAGGGATTTAAAAATGACAGCATTCTCCTGCATGGTGTGGATTTTATTCACAATGTAGCTTTCAATGATGGGATTCTAAGCCATATAGCCTGTTTTGGGAACGCATTACCATATTACCACCCTACCCTTTTTATTGCAGAGTCGTTGCTTTTTTCTGTGATACGTGTGTTGAGTTGTTAATGATAATCTAGAGTGGTTGTGGACACATTTTCAGTTTTAATTATTGTTTCAGCTTCACAACAAAGTGTTAAATCAAAGTGCAGCCATGCAGCTATACGTGGCCATAAAGATTAGCAGGTTTCATGCTGTGTTTTACTCTATGTTGCTCTCGCTGATGTCATTATGAGCAGACCCCATGTGGTGTTAACACAGGGACAGAAGCACTGATCTCGGTACGATCGAGATCGTCTCAATATGATGTTAGCATGCCTCTTTGAGCCCATCTGTCTTCCGTTAGGTGTTTGTGCTTCTTGGCTGAGGCAGATCCCAGCGGGAGTGACACTCACCACAGAATAGGAGGCTTCGCCTTCAGTTTTCTGCTTTCATTTATGAACTTGCTGAACCAAGACTCCTTAAGGATCCACTCATTTGCATGCAGAGATACAAAAACATGTTTTGGACTGTTGACATAGAACTCGCATAGCTAGTCTGTAATACTAATTTATAGTTTTGTTACTATTGTAGAACAGTTAAAGTCTGGTGTTTGTAATTATCTCACCACCAACTGAAAACGGCAACTGCTGCCTCTTCATCTTGTGTCACCCCTCCCCACCCCGCTCCTTACAACAGGCCCAGCTCCTTTTGTAGTCCTACAGCAGCAGGTGTTGACTTTCATTTTTCAGCGTCGGTGCTTAGTGGACCGAGAAGTGAGTCACACCAGGGGATTTTGATGCGAGTCGGTGTGCAGGGTTTGCTATTTACCATTACTGGGACAGGACAAGGCACACGGGAAAGGGGGGAGGGAAAAGGCAAAGCAGTGCTTGGGATTTATTAGTGTGTGGCCATTGGGAGGTGTTTGGATGAAGAAAGGATGTGGGTTCTTGAACTGAGACTCCTGGCAGAAATCAGAAGAGACTTCTGAATGGGACAAGGTGACCCAGTGAGGAAGCTGCACCATTCAGTTCTATTATGAAGTAATCTCTCTCTCGTATATGCTGAACGTAAACATTTTTCTTCAACCCCTACGCCTGCATAAGCCACAGAAAGGAAAACTATCGGGTCAGAAAAAACCAGTCTCTTCTACATAACTGAGTAAAAAAGTATTCATGGCCTTGCCCACCTTGGCTTGTGACCACGTGATTTTGCGGCCATGGGGGGAACAGAGCGCATCTTGGCTAGTGGAAGCTAACCATTAGCAACTCCACAACATGGCTTGTGTCATTTGGAAATAAGACTTCAACGCTGCATTTTTTACTCAAGAAAAAAAGTGAACGAAAACAGTGGTAGAGAGTTGCTGCTAACCAATCAGAGGCTATACATTTGCATATCGTGCATTTTAATGGAAAAGACTCATAATCCTGTCGTTTGCCACCCCCCATTCCTCTGATAATCATTAATCCCCTGAAACAGGAGCATGAGAGCTTTTTCCAGAAAAAGCGACTCACAAGTGATTCATTCATAATAAAGACCTCAGCAGATTTCTTTAAAAAACCATTGAAGTACATTTGCTTTAGCTTTAAGCTAATCAGGTCCATGTAGCTGGTGGCTGATGTTGATGCTGTTTCAGAACAGCTCATGTTTGTGTGACCACAAGACTTTTGTGTGTTTGTTATAAAGCTGCAGATAAATCTTAGTATTGGTATCAGATGCTTGTCAGTACAAACAGAAATGATGCATATATTATTATTTTTGGTTTTAGATGCACCTGATGGTGTATCTATTGACTTAGTCTTAGATGTAGGCCTTTTTTATGTTACTAAATACAATAGTTATTAATAAACTTCCTTTAAATGTTCCTGTGGTGGCCTTGTGGGATTCAGGCCTTGTCCACACGGAGCCGTTTTTTTAAAAAACGAATATCCGCCCTCCCAAAAAATAGCGTCCACACCACCTCGTTTTTAGAAAAACCTCCATCCACACGTAACCACATAAGTGCATTGTTAAGCTCATTTATATGCATGCCAGACCTGTAGGCGGCAGTAGTTCTCCCAAATCCTACCGTCTTCCTGTTCAACTTTAACAAAACATGAAACATGACGCCTAGCTTGTTTCTGCTTGGAAAAACAGAGACAAAAAGCACTTGGACGATTGATAACGTGAGCACAGCATTTTTGTCGCAGACAGTGACATTACTAATAATTATGCCCACATTTCCAAAGTTTACGCAAATTTCTCTTAACACTGATCATTTTTGCATCTTTACTGTTCCCCTGCTTAATACAGGCCCCCTCTGCCCTCCCTGTGCGCAGCAGCCGCAGGCTCACTGGTGCGCCTGCAGCCTCTCAGGGTTCCCTGCATTGAAAATGCTGCAAAGAATAATTTCATTTTCTGGTATTCGTCAGCACGTGACATTGTGAAACCTAAAACTCCGGTTATTTCTGTCCACACGGAGACGCTGAAAACGGAAAACGCAAATCTTCACTTTGGCTGGAGTTTTTAAAAATATTCGTTTTCGTTGCGGAGATCTGCGTTTTCGTGTGGATGACAGGCCGAATCGTAGAAAAATATCTTCGTTTTGGGAGATACCCGGCTACGTGTGGACAGGGCCTTAGTTTAGGATATGCACACATGTACCTGTGTTGGTTCATCATGGAAAACCACTCATTTTGAGAACAACTCTGTTCAGATGCAGGTATATATAAAAATGTGCTGTCTCTATTTCTGTCTTTACTTTCACAACAAAGTACCATCCTGACGTTTTCTTCTGCCATCCAGCTTTTTATTTGTCTGCACAACAGCTGTTCTGATGTTCAGGCAGGAAATAAAGCTTCTGACCTGTTGGCTGCTTCTATTTTAGGATGCACAGACAGGAAACATGAATGCTGCTGTTTTTGTTGTTGAACTAACCTGTTTGTTACTGTCAGAAGAAAACACACATCTCAGTGTGTTTCTTCTTTTTCCTTGAATTATGGCAACATGTCTTTGTGTAGTTTCATCCTTTAACAATGTTTTTTTTTTTCTCAACTTCAATGTTTTCTTCTTTCTCTCTGCAGAGAGAAGACACAGTTCAACCAGCAAGCCAGCCTCCACGTCGCCCTTCAGCGTGTCGGGCAGAAACCGAAGTGCCGGCAGCGGACTCGGGCCTGGGCTTGGCTCTGGGACTGTGGCTGGAGTGACAAGCGGAGGAGGTGTTCTTAACCGACCGCCCACCGCCGGCTCTAGTTTATCGACCTCTTCATCGTCCTCCTCCAATCCAAAATTCCCTAAATCAGCCAAAGAGAAACTTCAAGGCATTCATCGAAGACCACCGCTCACCCCATCCAGGATGGTCCAGCCAGACAAAAAGTATGTTTCTTTCTTAAACCTGGGCATCACTGGGTGCTATTAAGCATGATGGTGCATAACAAAACTTGGGACTGAAACCATTTAGGTGCATTTTGGGACAATTTTTGATTACATTTCAATGTAACAGTGCATTAGTACAACTTGGAAATATTTCCAAAGGGTTTTAGTCATATGTCTTAGAACGAGGTACAGAATTAGTGTGCATTCTGCATGTTTTGTGTCTGACTGAGAAAAGAGAGTGAATACAAGCCAGGCATCATAAAAACACTGATGGGTTCTTTAAGAAGATCTCCATCTTACAGAAGTAAACATCTAGATCTTTGTAGCTTTCTAACATTTAAATCACAGGGATGGAAAAAGTTGCATGAGTAGATGTGATGAAGTATTCAAAATCTCTTACGGCAGTCTTTAAACGTGACAGTTTCAATTGGTTTTTGGCGGGATGGTGGTTGTTGATCAAGAGGACAGTATTATACCTGTATGTGTTTGTTTTTCCAAGCCATAAATGATTAGGTTTATGTTTTGTCCGACCAGCCCTCTCCATGCGTCCACATCTGTCTCTTATCATGCACTCCTCACTGGATCAGTGTTTCTAACTCTCAGCTTGCTCCTTGCTGCCCTCTTCATCTCTGTAACCTTCTCTTCCAGCCTCACCCCTGCTGTTAAGGTGGAGAAGATCCTTCTGAAGGGGGACTCGTCAGCTAAGCTGGTGCAGGCTCCATCTGCTCCTGTCAACACCTCATCCTCCTCTTCTACATCCTCCTCTAACACCACTGTGAGCTTCAGCACTGCCACCATTGCGACCTCCTCATCGTCATCCTCATCATCCTCATCAGCCCTTAAACCAGGCCTTAACTGTCCCTCCATACCAAAGCCTCCATTACTGGCCTCAGGTCAGATTCTCAATGGCAAGAATCCCGTTGTGGACAAGAAGCAGGACAACAGTAGCGCCGGTAGCAGACGCCACTTCAGCAAGAAAGTGTCAGGTTAGTTGGACGTGGTTATGGAGATGAAACATGGTTACACTTTTATCTAGTTTATGCTGCAGAAAGTTCAAAGGTGGGTGAGAATATTTTAGGCTGTGTGTGTGTGTGTGTGTGTGTGTGTGTGTGTGTGTGTGTGTGTGTGTGTGTGTGTGTGTGTGTGTGTGTGTGTGTGTGTGTGTGTGTGTGTGTGTGTGTGTGTGCGTGCGTGCGTGTGTTCATTTGTCTGTAGTGTTGACTCTCTCTAGTAATCACTAAATGTCCGTCTACAGCTTCAGGAGCCTGTTTTACTGATATTGAGCCAAATTTTTGTTTTGCTAAGACTCATTCAGAGCTGGTAACAGATTGCGTGAGATTTCATATTGTTACTTCAACATTTGACTGGAATGGCTATAACGTGAAAGGCAAAGGGCGATATGCATTCCTTTTAGGAATTCTGGTCTTTAAATGGGTTCTATTAGTTAGTGAACATCTAAACTCTTTATCCCAAATCTCCTTTTTGGGGTAAGATTAGGTTTTATGAGCCTATAATGTAACATTTTTGCATTTTATTAATGGCAAAATGACAAAACTAAGAAGGTTTTGGGAGTATCAGATCAGCTGACCTACTATACATGTTTTGTATTGATGTCTTTTATTAAATATTCTTTATCCTTTATCTTTCCTTTCCTGTAGAACGCGAGTTCAATCCAGACATTCACTGTGGCGTTATGGATGCTGCTCATAAACCCTGCACGAGATCCTTAACATGCAAGGTAACCACACTGTTTCTGTTGAGAAATATTTTATTTATACATAATGTTTCAAATGGGTAATTCTCCACAATCTTTTTTACTTCAGTTCTCCGTAGATGTTAAAATTAAACGTATAAAGAAGATAAGACTAGCATAACCCCCAGAAACGTTTAACAACATAGTCTCAATGAACGTTGAAAGAACAGTTTTGCATTTTAGCAGCTGTGGAACGATGTTACAGAGCAATAAACTGGTTTTAGAATAAATGTGAAGATAATTGGCAGACTTAATTTTTACAAAACTAATTCATTGATTTACACTATTAAAACCAGTGAGACACTGAAGTTTGTCCCTTTTCCACCTTCCAACAGACACATTCCTTAAGCCATCGGAGGGCAGTGCCGGGACGAAAGAAGCGCTTCGACATACTGCTGGCAGAACACAAAAACAGAGCAAGAGAGCGGGAGAGGGAGCGAGACCTCGGTCCATCCCATCCCCAGCAAAATGCCCCTCTCAGGGACCCACACCCCTCCCCCCAGCTCGCCCCTGGCCATGATGCCCACCAGGTGGCTCATGGCAACGGACCAGCACCAGATACCACAAAGCCTTCTCCACTTGGAAAGCCCAAATTTCACAGTCCTGGTCTTCCTCGGTTAGTGCTGTGCCACATTTTGTTGTTGTTTTGTCTAACTTGTGTTTAATTTAATATAATGTGTGTGGTTCTGTGTAACTTTCTAACAAACCGTGTTCTTCAGAGTCAACAGCAGTCATGCAGGAGGTTCTTCTGGAGATCCTGCAGTAGTCCACGAGTCCACACACCACCCCCAAACTGCTCCTGATGGTTTATCCAGACTCTCCAGCGATGAGGGAGAGAATGAAGAACGTGACGATAGTGCAGACAAACTAGACTGTGTCTATTCAGGTTATCACCCCCGACCGGCAGCTGTAAGTGTTATGGATCTGTGTTTAGGTTCCCACAATGGTTATCAAATCAGGTTGTTTTTCTAATCCATGTTTCCCTTCTCCTCCCAGTACTGTTCCTTTGGGAGTCGATTGTTTGGGAGAGGTTTTTACTCCTTTGACAGGCGATGGGACCGAGTGCGATGTGCCCTAACCACAATGATGGAAAAGCACGTCAACTCTCAGATGTGGAAGTGAGTCTCTCCGCTTCCTCTTTTTCACATTGATGATATGCAGCAAGAAAATGAATGACACGTGTTTTTGAAGCAGCATCAAAACTGACTGATGTTTTGTGCTTGTAGGAAAATTCCCTTGGCCTTGGAGAACTCCTTCTCTGTTGCACCTACCCATAGGACAAGCACAAATTCCCACGGTAGCACTCCCTCTTCAGGCTTCCTGGGCCCCCCCGCCACCTTGCCCCAAACTCCTTATGAGGGCAAGTCCACACTCCCCTATGGGACCACCTTAAATGCTCACAGCTCCCTACAGGGCGGGGCTGAGCACCCGGCCTATGGTACCACGCAGGCCCGACAAGTGTCTTCGTCGCCACAGATGCCTTCAGCCCACTTGTCCTCATCATCATCTTCAGCTCCTTCCCTAGCCTCAGGCCGGACGCTTAAGTCCCGTTCCTCCAGCAGCACCACTACCAAATCCTCATCATCTTCATCATCGATCAGGCCCAAGGAGATGTCCACTGGCTCCTCCACCCCCGTCACCCCCAACTCCACCAGTGGGGGAAACACTGGAGCAAACAGTAACAGTAGTAGCACTAGCTTTAGCTCAGCTAAGAAGAGGAAGAGCAGCTCTGTCCTTTCTTCCTCTCATGCCCCCTCTGAATCCTCCTCTTCTAATGCCAATTCCTCCTCCTCCTCATTTAAGAAGTACTGTTCAAATGTTGGCAGCTCAGGGAGCACCTACCACCACAGCTCATTAGGACTACCATCTTCATCTTCATTATCCTTCTCTCACAGTGGAGTTCACAGTGTGGGCCTCAGCTGTGGCCCCAATGTGCGGACCAACTCTCTCAGTCTCAAAGCAGAACCTTCTGGAGGTTCAGCTGGTGGCTCCTCTGGGCCACCGGCTCGAGGTCCTCCCTCGGGCAGCCCTGCAGAGTCCATAAAGCGCATGAGCGTGGTGATGAACAGCAGTGACTCCACGCTTTCTCTGGGACCTTTCGTCCATCACCAGTCCCCATCAGACCACCATACCAGCTTTAGCCACCACCCTTCAGACGGACGCCTGGAGGGCAAGAAGCGCAAAAGCTCTTCGGTTTCCAGTGGCATCAATAGTGTAGGTGGAGGTGGAGGGCTTGGAGGTGGGGGAGGAGGAGGAGGTGGAGCTGGAGCAGCTGGAACAGGTAGACCCAAAGTGGCCAAGTCACCTGCCATCAATAACATCCATGGGAAGCATGGGCGAAGCATTCCAGGGACCCCAGGTCTACCGAACAACTCCCATCTACATCAGGTTGGTTCATCTAGTTTAGAAAAGCAAACCTGAAAGAGCTCAACACCATTAAACCTCAGTGTGAGTTAAAACTGGACGATATCTCAAGTTTTTAATAAATATCGATACATTTTCAACTAAGACCCACAATGACCTAGGCGCTCCTCATGTGAATTTGTGGTTATTGTTGAATTAAGATGCTTGAATGATACAAAAATGTAACAATTTTTTTCCTTCCATCTCCAGCCAAAAGCGCGTCCCTGACAGCGGCTTCTTGCTTCTGCATTTGAAATGGGCAGTTGGACAGAGACGAGTCCGGAGCAGTCTGCAAGCTGCTTTGGACTGTACGAGGCCTTCTGAAATTAAATACACATTATTACTCTCAGCTTCCCACAATCCTCAGGGTGGAGATGATCTGGACTGCCCAGTGACGTCGATGTGGTCCTTACAATTTCTCCCAAAGCCATGTGTCTGTGTTTATGTGTGCGCTTGTGTGTGCGTATGTGGGAGGGGGGGTGCTGAGGCACAGAATGGAGTCGGGGTAGAACGAGCAAGCCAATGATTTCCCCCACCTGTCCCAGTTTTCTGAGAGGTCTTCCCATCTGGTTGGAGGTAGAAGGCACCGTTCACGCGCCCGCGGGTCTCCTGACGGGACGCAGAGCAACCCGGGAGACAAGGGTCCGATCTTTTCAGTGTTTATCCGAGAATGAGTGCAAATGTGTGTCTACAGGTGTTTTTCTCATGTCAGATTCTGCTGGAATTTCCAACCTAACAACCCCCCTCCCCTCCCCATCGCCTGATCTTAAAAGCCTTGCAAATGAGAGCAGGAAGAGGAGCAAACCGAGAACTGTAACACCTTAAACACCTTGTTTCAGTCTTCGTTAGTCCACCTCTGATGACATGTCCAGTTACGTACGGTAGCCTGCGACACGCCCATGGGGAGAATCTGGTTAACTCTTTCAGTGTCCAGAATAATTATGCAACGCGTTCTCTTTTTATGATTTCTTATGAGCTTTTTACACTGTTCTACAAAGGGTCTTTGTAGTTTTGTTGAAGAGGGTTGTGCATTTAAAATGTGAAAAGGACACCTGATGTGCCCATTTGATTGAATCTTTTTGTCAGAGGTGGCTGGGTCCGGATAGGGCATCTGTTGATTTACTGAATTTCTTTTCATTGTGCAAAAAAAAAAAAAAAAAAGATGATAGCCAGAGTAGACCTACCCCCAACTGTGATCAGCACTGAAAACCACCTCCACAGGCGCTGCTTTAGCTGTCCACAAAGCAAAGCCAAATGCTGCCACAGCTCTGCCAACATCCCTTTGTTCTGATGTAAAAGGTGGGAGTCTTACTCGTGAAGAACAGCTGTATCGTTTTAGCCACAACTACTTTACACCCAAACAGCTGTGTGAAACCCCCAGCTGCATTTGGGCGGATGTGAATTGTAATTTTGTATTATTTTCCCCAAATCTGGAATCAGGTATGGTGCGTCTTAACTGGAACAAACTTGCACGTCACTCGTCTTCTCTGGGTTTTGATTGTCCTTCCCGCGTGTAACCACTACCCAGCCGTTGGATGTTAACGCCTCGCCATAAGTGTGTGTGGGGTGGGTTGTCACAGGAGCCAGGATGTATAGTCCTCTGTGTTCAAGCTGAGTCTTAAAAACAGGCACGACTGATGTTCGCTGTTGAAGATTTGGTTCTGGGTGGTGCGAGATTCATGGAGATTTCTTCATGCGGGATGGATCTGAAACTTTTTGGCAACACCAGTTGATTTTACGGAACCCCTACTGATGTCAGATAAACGTAGAGGAAACATGTTTTTAGGTAAAGAATCCGAGTCACCCTTCTCCTTGTAGCCGACGTATCAAAAAATACTGAAGTATCCCTATTTGAGAATACATATTTTGTTAACAAATTGTACATAGGAAAGTATGTATTTTTGCACAGGCATTTTTTTCATACACGCGGAATTTTTTGGTACAATTTTGAAGATTATTTATTTAGGAAACAAAAAGACTATTTGAAGTGGTTCACTGCCAAGTTTATACAATGCAATACACCTCCATGTAGAAGCTGAAGCATCTCATGAATCGTGTCCTTGGATCCTTTAAGGTGGAAAGGAGGAGTGTTGCCACTGTAGCATGTGTCTGTACAAGAGGGGTACCTTTATTCACCGATCAAGGTCTGAATCACATGTGCTTTTACCAGATGTTTTATGTTGCCTATGAATGAACAGTCAGGGGGGGACACAACTCTAACCCACCGAGTGAATCGTCATTTAGCCTGAAGCTGTGCCCGTTGACTTTAAACAGTCTTTATATACCTTTTAGTCATTAAACACGTCATGATTAAAACACTTTTTTTCTGAAGGCAGAAGGGAACTTCGTAATCTTTGCAGGGAAGAGGAAGACTTCAGACGGCCCAACGGCTCGCATCATCGTTGCCAAACGTAATTTGAATCACAGCTTTTAAAGAATGAGTTCAGCAGCTTTTAAAAGAAATATCCAATTTAAAAAGTGCCTGAATTTATTTTATTTTTCCACCCTGACTGTTTGAGGACAGTATTTAATGGGTCGTTTTACCTTACTTGAATGTCAAAAGTATTTAGGCGTTAGATTCTTCTGCCTGTGAACCCTAAATGTGGTAAAACCTAAACTTGTCGATTCAGTATAAAACTTTTTTTTAGGTTTTCTTCCAGACGAGATGCGGATTTCGTTAGCCTCGGCGTGGTTTAGGCTCTCTCTAATTTACTGAGATTTTTTTTGTAGAAACTTTTTGTTTACTCTCAAGGCTCCTCAGATCTTTTGTTTCCTGGAACGGTTTTTATTCCACCGTAGACTTGAAATGTGAGGGAGAACACAACATATGTCTGGGAAGGAAATAAGAAATTCATTCATACAATGTAAAAGCGTGTATAGATTTTTTTTGTATACATCAGAATCATTATCAGCTGGACTTACGTGTTGGCTGCTATGTAATTCATGAACAAAAAAATAGGTTAGAATTAATATTTAAAGAAAAGATTGTATAGTATATTTGTTTTGTAACAAGTTTGTGTAAATAAAATAATTTATACTGTTATTTATATGAAATCCCGCCTCTGCCTCTTCCATCAAATACCAGAAGATGCCATTTTAGTTAAACGGGTTTTATTATATACACAATATGAGTCACTATCAGACGAACTGGTTCGGGTATACCAAGAAGAAAAATGCAAGTTTTCCTTGCTGTAGTAAAGATGGCCGCTGCGGTTACATGTTAATGACTCTAGACAACTTCTGGACTCTGTTGAGCAGCAAGTCGCCCTTCTTGATGGTTTCCTGGTACTGCCAGTTTTTACTATCAGGTCTGCAAGAAAAAAACAAAACGATTAAGTATTCAATAACAATAAGCATAAACAGACTCAAGTATAGAAGTGCTACCTGTTGGTTTCCACTATCTCGTTAACTTTATCAATTTTACAGTGCAGCCGGCCGGCAGCTATGAAGCGGGACAGTTCTCTGAAAAAGGAAATGAGATCTGAGCACAAGGTGATGCCACAAGTTGAGAAATAGCTCAAGCTTTTGTTTTTGTGAGGCTTTGTAGGGAACAAAAGATATGATCTATTATTATTTATGCAACAACGCTAATTATTGTACATGTTATAATTGGCAAATGAGATTTCTGCAGGCAGGGACTGAATGTTTTCTAGAATTTAAACAATTATGTGTTAGGCAACACACAACAACTCACTGATCAATGAACTCTGTGCTGACACCGAAGGCCTCAGCCATGTAACCCAGAGTCAGGGAGCGGTACGACTCCAGCAGCTGGCTGTAGGCCTGGATTCTCATCTCTCTCACATAGTAGCGGTAGTGAGGGGCAAACAGCCAGTCTTTCTTCATCTCCTGCTCCACCAGGGCTGCAAAAAAATCACATCAAGATGACACAGTAGCATCTAATACATACAAAAAACTTCATCCAAAAGTGGTGAAATTTTATTCCCAAGAAAAAAAAAGACGACTCACCCAGGGACTGGAAGAAAACAGAGTAACGACACTCGTAGAGTGAGAAGAGGTACTGGCGGACAGCGGGCAGGCTGTGCAGCACCTCCAAGATCTCTGCTCCCTTTATCACCTGCAGAAAATTATGTCATTAAAATAGAGCTACTCTGAATTTTTCTACAAATGTATCACAGCATGTCGCTTGTCCTTTTCCCTACCATAATCCTTTAACTTTCCGTTCTTTATAAAACACAGATAGATCTTTTTTACCTTATTATGCTGACATTTCCTTACCTTTTCTCGAAGGTCAGGCCTTTTCAGAGCAATCATGCAGACATAGACGGTGTAAGTAACAAAGGTCTTGTAGTCCATCAGTTCGTAGGAGGTGAACGTCGAAACGGTGTCAAGGAAGAGCTCAGCAGCTTGCTTGAAATCCCTGATGGCCACACAGTAGAGACCCTGGTAAACCTTCAGACGGTTCCTTCTGTCCCAGTCTCCTCCTTCCTCTATCAGGCTGGGGAGAAACAAAACAGGAAGTTCAGCACCATAAATGTTAAAGAAACTGCTGAAGATTTTTCTGAGCAAAAATTGAGAAGTATATACCTCTTGGCCTTCTCAGAGTTGCGTGTGATGAGGTCACTATCCATGTAGAACAGGCCGATCCTTAGCAGGTAGAAGACGATGTCTAACCTGTGACCTAGAGCCACCGTTTTGTCGTAAGTCTTTCTGAAGGCCGTTAGAGCGCCCTCCTATAGAAACAGAACAATAGAAATCAATCAATCCATTTCTGTGTTTATACAGACACACTTCCACTGCTGTGATCACTCACCTTGTCTCCAATTCTGATTAAATACTCAGCTTTGGCCATCATGGCGTCTCGTATCTCACTCTCTCCCAGACTCTTCTCTGCATCCTCCAGAACATCATCTAGGCGCTTCAGCTCCTCTTCGTTGGCCTTTTTCATTTTACTCAGCAGCTCGGTGTCCAGCTGCCACTTCAGCTCTTTACAGAGACCCTCATAATATGGAGCCATGTCTGAAGCAGTGACAAACAGGTTGTGTTACAAACCCGGGACAGCGTTGACATACCCGTAACGCTACACTGCACGTTTGCTTTTACTGCTGTGATCATCTGGTTCTTTATACACAAGTTTCTCATTAATTTTCACTTATTTTATGAGGTTTGAATATACTATTTTGTTTACAGCTTTTATGCAGTTACTGTGTGCCTGCTGCTATGACAATACAATTTCCCCTCAGCGGATTTATACTGGACATTTAGCTAATTCGAGCTTTCGGAGTAAAAAACTATTCAATAAAATCTGTAACCTAATTGCTTCTTTCTCGAAATTCATTCAAAAACTAAAATTCAAATAAACAAAATTTAGAGGTTGTTTCTTTGGGGCTAGTTAGCACAGCTAATAGTATTAGCTGACATGCTAATCTTCCGTTCATCACAGCATGAGCTTTTAACTTAGTTTCTGGGGCAACAACTCACCAAGACTCTTTAACACAACTAAATACAATTCTATGTATATGTGTGTGAAATGAAAAAAATATTATAAAAGGGAAAAAAGAGGTTAAACTAACTGTTAGCTTTGATAGCGTCCATGAGCTCAGTCTTCACTTTAGCATCCTGTCGGTGGCCGTCCATTGTGAGCAGAAACTTCAGCTGAGCTATCCTCAGATCCGGGTTCTTGGGTAAACCCTCTTCCTCCAGATTTTCCAGTGGCATTTTTAATACTGGATAAATAGATCAACAGAAACAGAGGACTTTATTTGTGTAGACCGAGTCTACGCTTCGCCTGTACCAGCTAGTCAACGATGACTACGGAAAACACTTGCGTGTGTTGTTTCCGCCGGAGCGCCAATCAGCGACGGAACAAAAGAGCGGAGAAGAACAGGAGGAGTTTTGAGTTATTGCCCCCTGCTGGACACAAAAAGAACGTCATCTACGTTCAGAGCACAGGCGCGTCTCAAAACATTAGAATAAAGTGGAAAAAATCTCTATATTTTCTGTCACTATTTACACAAATTGAAATTCATAAATTATATAGATTAATTACAGACTGATTGAAAACCTCCTATTTCTTGTTAGTTTGATTGTCTTACACATAAGAAACCCCTAAATTTTGTGTCTCAGAAAATATTAAAATTATGAAAAAGTTAAATATTAGAAACTCGTTGTGTCACACCCCAATCAACTAATTAACTTCAAACACCTGCAATGGTTTCCTGAGACTCTAAATGATCTCTCAGTCTGGGTCATTAAGTTACACATTTATGGAGAAGACATGAGCAAGCCACAAAAGTCATAAGGACGCTTGCTAGAGTGCTGTACCAAAGCACATACATAAAAAAATGACAGTATTACTTGTTTTGCTGTTCATCACTATCGGTTATTTGAATAAAATGTGTTCTACACACATTAGGCATAGATGATGCATTTAGATGTTGTTTGGACATAAATACCAAACCATGAATAGTGAGAAAATAAATAAATCTCTATCTGTTCTTGTCTTCCTTTACCTGCAGGTTTTTGTAAGTGTTTTCACGCTGTTTACCTGCATGAATGCATTCAATTAAGACAATATTTATTAGTAAAGTTCACACTAACAGCTCCACAAATATGTATACTAAATAATTTAATTCAAAAGAAGAGAAACGCATATTCCTTAATCCAGTTTTCCAGACCCCACATAAATATAATTAAGAGGCTTTTGCATAACGTTTGTTCTATTATGTATTTGTGTACTTTACTGATAACACATAAAAACTTGTACATCTTCATATGGTTTATCTCATCCTCTGTTTGCTCATTGTAATCCTGACTGACCTTCAATAATGTTGATTAGCTTCAAAAGTTAACCATTTCTGCTCTGGATCTGTTAGTTTCTTCCTCCTGCTCACGTCACAAAGCATACAGCCTCTGTGTAATGAAACCGTGTCAGCATATTAGAAAGCTAGTGGAGTAGCAGTAAACTCACTTGTAAAACACGAGCAGCCATCATGACAGCCTGCCAGAATGAGAGCCGATTAGTTAGTTTTCACAGAGAAAGTTAATGATAACCAGCTACGGTCCCAACAGCTTTCATGTAGTTTCTACATGTGTGCTGCAAGGATCCTGCTGCTAAAGACAGAATGGAAACTTTGTTCCAGCAGCTGGTAGGATTTTATTCATTTCTGCTGACTTTATCACTTTTATGTGCAGGTAAAGCTTGAGCAGGTAGGTAAAAACATGTTTGTGTCAAGATTAGATGTAGACATGATTTTTCTAGAATAAAATCATATTTTAGTGTAGCTAAGCGCTTAATTACAGGGTTTAGTTGTATAATGTTTCTATCTCATGAAGTTTTTGATCAAGGATAGCATAAACAGGTTATTTCTAACTAGTTGTTCCTTTGAGTTACAACTCATTTAAACTAGTGCTTTCGCTGAGTCATTGTGTGTAGTCAGGTTATTTTTTAAACTCTCACCCTCACTTTCTCTCTCAACTTTATGAGTCACATGGTAAAGCGTGGTTTTATTCTGGTTTTAAAAAATAGAAACTTGAGGGGAAAACTGGTGAAATCATAAAATGATTCATAACTTTTTTGTCTTTTTGTTTACAGACTAAAGGCACCAGCCTGTTGCTTATCATCACTTTGGGCTTCGGAGGAAGCTTTCAGACTGGTTACCACTTGACCAGCCCAAGTTCTCCTTCACCCGTGAGCCAAATGTTTTTCTCTACTCCTTGCCAGCTTCAGTGCGTACATCGCTAGATGATGTTGCTCCTTTAATGGGCCAGTCAGAGACTGATGGCACCTTAATTTGGAGCTTTTCATTAAAAATAGTATTCTACTCAGCTGGAAGACATTCCTTTAGCCTAGAGAGATAGTTTGCTAACATAGGGAAGCCCTAGCTTGAACAGAGTATTACTCATCTTTTAATTGAGGAAAAAAGAACAACCAGGTTTGTTTTTCCAGGACAAACTGATAAAGAGTCCAAATACTGTTGAGCCGCACATCCCTATAACCCTTACTAGTGAAGACTTCATGAATTAGGGTGTGTTCTGTAATCCTTTTGGACATTTGGTCGTGTTCAAAGGGAGTTTTCCTTCCCACTGTCGCCATTTGTGCTGTGTTTGCTCAGAATCGGGGATTGCATTGAAGTGATGATGCAATGCAATCTACTGGTTCCTTCCTAAAAGGCAAAATTGACCAATTTATATTTTAAAATTGACCTAATTTAACTTCATTACAATTAGATTGAGTTTTCTGTAAACTGGACCTGATACAAATCAAATATTTTGTATCGTGCTCTGAGATGACTACTATAGCTACATAAACAAACTGCACAGAATAGAACATTTATTCAAATATATTAAACAAACTTTTGCATTACCTTATGCCTGCAGTACATTCAGCGCTTCATCAACAGCAGCTGGTACGACCGATACGATGAGCCTCCTCATCCACAGACAGTCACAATGATTTGGTCTCTCATCGTCTCTATGTATGCTGTCGGCGGACTCTTTGGTGCTGTCAGTGTCAAATTGATCTCACGCAGGCTTGGAAGGTGAGTGTGTAACTACTACTAGGTAGTTCTGACCTGATGATGGTGATTCTGAAGACCTATGGAAGCACCTGTGGCTCATGATCAAGATCTTTGAATTTGGTCATTGCTGGCCATTACGTGCATCTTTGTGGATAAAACACATGAAGTTTCTCCGCAACTCGGAGAAAGTGGGCGTTAGTGACCTACTTCCAGGGGAGGAGGGTTCCAGGTCTGAGACTAGCATCAGGGGGAGAAGCAGGGCCTGATGATGCACTTAGTTTCCATTCATTTTTGTGTGTAGACATAAATTATGTTTGGTGAATCACGTGTGCAGGACATATTTGTATCCCATTCTATAGGGTTCAAGGGGAGGTGTCGTATTTATTCATGCTGCTTGCTGTAACCATATACAAAATAAATGTACTACTGGATATGCACCGTTTCAGCTGATGTTGACCAGCAGTAACAAGGAGGCAGCATTAGGTTTATTTAGATCACACAGATTATAAAGTATTTTATTCATGCACACCCTAATGAAGCCTGGCATTTACAAACAGGCCTGATGTTACTCAGTCCTTTAAAATGTCTGAGGTGTTGTCTGTCTTTACCAGAAAAAAGACAATAATCTGCAGCAGCCTAATTTCTATCGTCGGCTCGGTGATCATGCTCACAAGCAAGCAGGCCAACTCGTTTGAAATGATCATTGTTGCAAGGATCCTGTATGGATACTCATCAGGTAAAGCCACCGTTAGCAGCAGATAAACAGGAATTGTTCGATGTTAGTGTTGTTCCATGGTGGTGTGATCGTTGCTGCTGTTTGTGCTGCAGCTTTAGGAGGAAGCATCCATTTAATCTACCTCGGAGAGATTGCACCCAGAAGGATCCGAGGTTCTGTGACTCTCACTTACATCATTTTTCTTGCACTTGGGAAACTCTCTGGACAGATTTTTGGATTAAGGTAACTATTAGTCTGTTGAAAACAGCTGTTAAGGAATAAATAAGTGTGATAATAGTCAGATGAAACTAAATTGGACTTGAAAATTGTGCTTCTCAGTGAGATACTTGGCCGTGAGGACACGTGGAACTTCCTCCTCTGCGTGCCGGCATGCTTCTCAATGGCTCTGGTTGCAGCGCTGCCTTTTCTTCCTGAGGCTCCCAGATATTTATTCATAGAGAAACGAGATGATGAGGCCTGCAAAAAAGGTCAGTGTTTATCCAATTCACAAATGCAACTTCGACTGTTTGGTTTGATTTATTTTCAGTTTCATCTTTTGGAAATTCCCTTTTGTAGTTAGTTTGTTTCCCTCCTTTCAGCTCTCCAGCATCTGTGGGGAAAAGGTGAGTACAAGCAGGAAATGGAGGAGATGTTGACCGAGCAGCAGGCCCTGGAAGCAGCTCAACTAAAGAGCCCCCTGCAGCTGCTGAAGGACAGGAGAGTCCGATGGCAGCTCATCACCATGTCCGTCATCAGCTTCTGCAACCAGCTGTCTGGCACGTTGGCGGTGAGGAAGAGCCTCATACAAAATGCTTTCTGCAGCCTTCAGCCTGTTTCACACCAAACACGATACGAAGGTGGTCCGGTTTCCAGACTGTCATTCACACTGACTGCAGTTTGTGTGCTGAACGTGTCCGGATATTTGCTCGCACAAGATCACCAAACGATTAGAAATTTGACATCATACATTTAAAGATATACCTGTAAAAATAACGTGAACTATCATACACTGTGAACTGACATCGCTGTCTTTAATAATGAAACAAAAGCTGGCAAATATAATGTGGTATGGGTTTTATTTTGAAAAAACGGATACACCTGGGTGAAACTCAGACTCACTTCCTGTCTGGCTCATGGAGTTTATTTAAAGTCAAGGCAATCTGCATGCAGCATCCAGAAAAACATAAACTCCGTGCAGAAACTTTGTTGTAAGGCACCGCAGCTGGTGTGAATGCTCTGATTGGACTCAATGATTTTTGATTCATGCAGAAGCCGTACGGAAACCGGACCGCATCTGTTCTGCATTCAGTGTGAAAGAGGCTTAAACGTCTGAGTGGCAATGCATAGTTGTGAATGCAATCATTTCTGTTTGCAACCAGGTTGGAGTTGTATATACCCCCCCCCCCAATAAAAAGGGGGGAAAATGATCCTGTTTTTCAAATGGAACCATTTAGCTAACATCATTATAACAACTAACCAGCTTTATTTCTATTATTTGATGTTATAACAAAATAACAGCAATGGTAAATGGTATAGTGCCTTCTAGAGTCCTAGAACCCCCCAAGGTGCTTTACAACACAATCAGTCATTCACTTATTATCACACACATTCACACACTGGTGGTGATGAGCTACAATGTAGCCACAGCTGCCCTGGGGTGCACTGACAGAAGCAAGGCTGCCGTACACTGGTGCACCGGTTCCTCCAACCACCACCAGCAGGAAAGTCGGGTTAAGTGTCTTGCCCAAGGACACAATGACTGCGACAGAGTGGGGCTTGAACCTGCGACTCTCTGGTAATGAGGCGAGCACTTAACTCCTCTGCCAGGAATAAAATAATAAAACTTATAAAGGACTGGATGTTGTCATTCTAGACTTTTTCTTCATATCCAGGAACAGAATGAGGTTCTGAGGTCTGATAACAGCCAATTTCACCCCTAAAGCAGGAAGCATATAGAACATGTAACATTTTTAATAAAGATAAAGTAATAATATATAAACAAGGCAAGTAAAACCGCTAAACATAAAATTATTAAAGTAAATACAGTGGTCAGAAAATTCTAATTGTACCAAAAAATATTTTATAATAATTTAGTATTTCACAACAATTGATGTGAAAGCTAACATTAGCCATGAATGGATGTGTGTGGAACTGGAGCTTGCTTTAATTATGTCCCACGTGTTTTAGACTTCAACCAGTGATGTTTGGGGCTGTTTTGTATATTTGTGGCATCACTACCCAAAAGATGAAATGAGTTACTGAAGCAACTTTACACGTTTCCCTCCTCCTCAGATTAGCACCTTCGCTTTTGACGTCTTCCTGAAGGTGGGCATCCCAAAAGAAAACATCCGCTACGCCACTCTGGGTCTTGGTGTGTCTGAAATCCTCACCTCCATCTTCTGTGTGAGCAAATCCTGTAACTTTTACATCGTTAGATTTAAGAGTGACCTTATTTTACATCTTTTATATTTAGAGTTTTTTATGAACAGAAAGTGAAAAAACTCTTGCAGCTAATAGCAGATGTCATCGTTAATAATAGATAATACTGTGTTCCTATACTCAGGGTGTTCTGATTGAGCTCACAGGGAGGAGGCCGCTGCTCTGGGGAGGCTACGCTGTCACGTCCGCCTGCTGGATCTTGGTCACCGTCACACTCAAACTGAATGTAAAAAAAAAAAAAAAAAAAAAAAA
>SSNS01000263.1:837798-891889 GCA_006937985.1 Aphyosemion australe | reverse complement strand
GGGGGGGGGGGGGGGGGGCACATTTTGAAGCTTATAGAATGATTGTTGGTGCTAGTTCTAACTAAAACTTGTCATTCCTGCAGGATTTAGCCCCCTGGGTTCCATATGTCACTGCTACTCTGATCTTCCTCTTCCAGGTCTCCTTTCGTGGAGGACCTGGTATGAGCTTGACAGTTTGCACATGCATCTAAAAGAAACTTCAGCTCATTAAGTAGTGAAATTTCAGCCCTTTCTTGCTTTTGCAGGTGCAGTTACAGCGACGCTCCACAGTGAGCTCTTCATCCAGTCTGATCGCCTGGCAGCGTTTGTGCTCATGGGGCTGCAGCGCTGGTTCTTGATCGCACTGATGGGACTAGTTTTTCCCTTCATAATTGTACGTACGATCAGTGATTCGTCATAACGTCAACACGAGTCTAACTCACAATGATTTATTAAGCTTCCTCCCACAGAACGCTCTGGGTTCGTACTGCTTCGTGCTGTTTGGCTGCGTGTGCCTGCTGGGTAGCCTTTACACCTTCTTCCTCCTGCCTGAGACTAAAGGGAAGACCCTGCTGGAGATCTCAGAGGAGTTTAAAGCCATCACTGTCTGTGGAAAGTCCTTCTCAGAGGAAAAGAAAGTGGAGACCAGGCTGTAAGGCAGCATTCATTCATAACTGTTTAAAATATCGTGTAAAACAAAGAAAAACAACTCAGAATCATAGCAGCAACAATTTCTAGAGTTTACAAACCTCACAGCATCAGAGAGGCAGCTCCACCTTCTGCATGAAGGGAGGAGGCTGGATGGCTGGGAGCCACGTCTCAAAAAGAAATGTGTGTTAAATTAAATAAATGTTTGTTTTCAATCTTTTGGAGAAGAAGTTTTTTGTGAAAAATTGACATAAGCTCCTGGATCTTCTTCTCATTGGTTCTTTCTTCAATAAAAACAAAACTATTTGGATTATGTTTGTTTTCATATGAGCCAGAGGCTGCCGGATATGTCTGAGACCAAAAATTTCACTGTTATGTATTAGGCTACTAACCGAAGTGTTGTTCCACAGCGGTGCAGCACACACACATGCAAGCACGCATGCATGCATGCACACACACACATGCATGCACACACACACATTTGCATGCACGCACACATGCATGCACACACACGCATGCATGCACGCACACACACAATTGCACGCATGCATGCACACACACACGCATGCACGCACACACACACACGCACACTGAAGCCACACCACCTGTGTCTGCGGTGTGTTTGTCACTGAGAGGTCAGGAGTTTTCTTCCTCCTGCTTCCCAGTAATAAATCATCCGCTGCTCCCTTTGGACTCTTCTGCTGGACGACTGAAAGGGAAGCTGTCCAAAAGTCTCACAACAACACAATTGTCTCCTTTTTGTCTTCCTGACTCAACTCAGAGGACGGAGAGTGTTTTCCTTTTACCTTTGACATCCCATTTTAGGAGGGCCTAAGAGTAGAGTAAAACTATTATTAAAGAGGCACTACAGCAAGTAAAACAACTGTTAGCAACACGTAGCTAAAAGGCTACAATAGGTAAACAAAATGCAAAAAACTGACTGCTGTTATCAAATATCAACCAAAAATAAGATCAGAAAATATTAATTAATCAAATATATCGAATAATCACTACCTGGAACTGCCTAACTAACAAACCAGACTTTATTATTATTATTATTATTATTATTATTATTATTATTATTATTATTATTATTATTATTATTATTATTGCCTCTTTAAAACAAGGCTCCCCTTATAAATAGCTAATAAATTGTTTATAGATATGTTATTAATGAATCTGTAACACTTTAGAAATCACTGATTAGTCTTTATTTTGCATTAATTAAGGACAAGAAAGAGGCTAAACTGACAGTTTCTTGCTAAATCTGCTCACTTATATTTTTCATCTACCTTGTCAGCACAAAAGCATTTGTCATAAACATAATTACCAACATTGTACTTCATCACTGCATCATACATATCCAAAGGGGCATTGTGCTGTCAACCTGGATGAGATTCCTTCAAGTTCAGAATGAACCCATCAGCAGAAAGTGTGTAATTTATTTTAGTGTGTTTTGGTGAAAGGTTTCAGATTGAGGGCAATACCAGGTTCTACCAGTAGATGGCGACATTGCTCTTCTACTGATAAACACTGGTTTAAATGAGTCTGTGCAGCAATAGAATGATTTTCCAGATTTTCAACATGGAAAACGATAAATGCATCACTGCACTCAAATGGAAAATCAAACGTATGAAACATTTTCTGATGCCTAGGAGAACAGACAATCCTAGATGTTTCCAAAAGTGAAAACAATGATTTTAAAAGTGTTCTAAATTTAAACCAAAACATGTTCTTTCCTTCTTTATACATCATTACGTATAATTTAGTTAGGATCAACACTTTTAGAATAGACCCAAAAGACACTGAAACTCCTCTAAATGTCACAATGAAAGCAGCAGAAAAGCTGTTCATATAATGAACTAAAACTAATCCTCTCCCAGGGAGAAGATGGCCTTTACTTCTGCTTGCCTGCCCGGTAACACTGAGCTCAGCGACAGCTTCACAATCAGAGTGGATCTGTGCTGAAGATGAACTGAGTCACAGCTTGGTATTGTTGCTGCGGTGAATAGCTGACACATGCTGCTCCGAGTGAGCATGCAAATAAGATAATGAAATGACACAAAGTCATTTAGCACACATGCTGCACAAGAATGACAGCTGATTAAATTGACCATTGTGTCTGGAGATGATCTGCTCTCTGACTAAGTGGAGAAAGAGCTGCAGATGTCAGGAGGAGTTCAGTGTTTCATTCTGATTCTGGTCAGCTGCTGCAGTGTGAAGGACGGTTTTAGGAGGTGTCAGAGATGTTCTCAGTAGCTAGAGCGTAAAATATACAATTTAAATGTTTTCTAGCTGAGGAAACTGGAATAAAACTAAACAACATATCGATGTCATGAACGACAGTTATCAAATCAATGTCGTTTCTTTGCTTAAATAAAATATTGACACAAAAACATTTAATAATCATAAATATGCAAGAACAGATTAAAACAGTAAAATTAATACCAATAATAAAGATTACTGAGTAGTTTTGGAAATAACATTTAAACCATTTATAAAACAAAAATTCAGCTATTTTGAAGTGTTTCTGAGTAAAAGTTGTGTTTCCTGGTGGACAAAGCTTCCTGAATGGCTTCTGTTTGGAGCAATAGAGTTTACATCCCACACGACTGATGAGCTAATGGCTAATCGAGCACAATTAAGCTACAGCAGGTGTCACCAACATCAGTCTTCGAGGGCTACCATCCTGCTAGTTTTCTGTGTTTCCTGCTCGACCACACCTGAATGGAGTAATTTAATCATCTCCTTACCATGTTCAACTCTGCACAGGCCTGTTAATTACTCAATTATCATTTCAATCAGGTGTGTAGGGGCAAAGAAACAGCTAACATGTGCAGGATGGGAGCTACAGTCTTTGAGAACTGCTTGAAACTTTGATTTTTCATAGTGGTTCATGTGAAAATTATTTTATAACCATCATCAGTTTCTCTGGGTTTTCACAAGTGTAAATATCAAAATTAGCTGCAAAACGTAGCACTTCTGGTGCATAGGAGTCAAGTTCAGTAGCCATTTCTTAATATTTCTGTCAAATAACTGTGTGATGCAAAATGCAATGAGGCTGAAAGGTTTATAAAATAGTATTCACATAAATTGATTTGGTTTTTTGGAGATTTTAAGCAACACACTAGCTGTTCGGACTAGCCGTTAGCTTATCAGTCCTGTAGAATGTAAACTGCAGCTGGTACGATTGTAAATATTTGCACAGAAACCCACATTAAATTTGTCATCATCTCCCTTTGACGATCTCTGTCCTTACCTTTAACAATTAAAGGCAGTGGGAAAGAGAGTTTTAATCAAACGTCAGCCTGAAAATTAATAAAATGTTCGATATTTTCCACTTTATATGGAAATGACAGGAAACGGGATACGCTAACAGCTTCGCATAATTGATGTGTGTCAACTGTTCTCAAACGCAGCTGTAATCCAGATGAACAAGAACAAAAAAGTCTTATTAGCTTTTATCAAAAACACCCTGAAATAATAATTAAAAGATCATGCAGATTAAAAAAAGGCATTTTTGAAAATCAAGATCAGAGACGCTTTGTCCCACGGATCCAATTACGGGTCTGATCAGTCCATCCATCATCCCCGTGGGCGTCGGTGGAAACGAGTGAAAAAGCCTCAACGTGAAGTTGATTAACAGGCTGAAGGGAATCTCTAAAACAAACGGTAATGATGTTCTACATTAAGTGTCATTAGTGGAGGGGATTTCATACAGGTGGCACACAGATGCCCCCCCTCCCCGCCCCCTAGACCTGGACTTGTTAATGAGTCATGGGGGTTAGGAGGGGAAGTCTCAGACCAGATGGAGCCCTCTGGCAGTGGTGCCCAGCATGCAGCTCTTCTTCATGGCGAGGTGTCCTAGCAGGATTAACCCAAACCTGGCACCATGTCACCAGGCCACATGTCATCCTGGGCTAACCCGACAAACAAATGAATAATTTCTCTCCCTCTGACTGAATCAGGACCCCAGTGGAGACCTGGCATGAGCTCGAATCAAAGGTGTCCTGATTTATACAGTAACAGCAAAAAAGATGTCGACATTTTAACTGGTCGGCAAAGTGGAGTCACCTTAGAGACAAGATGAGACAGATGGACAGCAGGTTTGCTGTCACAGGACATTAGCACGTCTGCCTCAGAACGAGCCACACAGGACCGTGGAACTAACAGCAGGGTGAAACAGAGGGGATTCTGGGAGTGAAGGGAAATCCCCTGCTGTCTTTCTGACCTTTTACACAGATCTTAGGGTGATTAAAACAGGCATGTTCATTTAACCTGCTAGAAAATAAGAATTCACACCCTAGTGAAGAGAGAAAAACATCCTTGTTGCTAACATCAGGTCTGAGTCGTTTCTGGCTGTGTTTGTGCATTCTTGTTTTAGTAATTGAACACACATGATGGGTCTGCAGGAGGAGAGCGTGCACTCAGTCCTGTCACATGTCTCTTATTCGCTGAGATCAGTGAATGTGTGTTGGAATAAAACAGTATGAGCAGGTTGTGTGTGTGTGTGTGAAACTGAATCAGTCTACTTTAGTTTGCTCACAGCTGGAATTTGCAGCTGTTCCTCTCATAAGGATCAGTAATTACTGTTTTTAGAGTCTCCTAAAACAGCTCTAATTGTTTCAACTCATGTCATCTGTGCATCAAGTCCTACATAACACACACACACACACACACACACACACACACACACACACACACACACACACACACACACACACACACACACACACACACACACACACACACGCACACACACACACACAGGTATACATCAAGGGGCACACTCCAGCTGCCAAAATTGAAGCCAACGTGGAAGTGACAAAAAGTGCAATTCCCCCCTCATCCTCTAGGGGCTGGCTTCAGACAGCAGCTAGTTCCCATTGACTCCCATGTTAAAAATGCCAACTTTACAGCAGAATTCAACATGTTTACAGCCTGGTTCAAAAAACTATTTTAGGTTTAATAGGTCACGTTTACAGTGATGACAACTTTGAGGGGGTGATTGTTCTTGTAACTCATCCATTAAGATGTAATTAAAGCTTGAAATGATGAATAATCTGGGGTGTGTCCGTTTGATTGACAGGTAGGAGATGAGCCGTCAGCGCTAGTGCTAGCAGCTAGCCCTCCTGCTTGCTCCAGGGAAGGCCTCAGCTTCATCCTCACGTTAAAAATGTTACTGCCTCGAAGGCAGAGGATAGCAGTCGTTCAACCACGGTTTTCTGGCTGAAAGCGCCCACAAACCTCTGTTAGCTTCAGTTAGTACAGTTAGCGCATAGCTACATTGTCTCAGAGATTATTGGGTGTCAATCATCTGCCCCCACCCTCACAGTCCCACTCTCAGCTCCATTTTTGTATTTTCTGGTGACAAGACCTGTGACTCGACCAAGAATTGCCTCTGTTGGTGGTGGTCAGAGGGGCCGATGGCGCAACAATGCAGCCTCGCTTCTGTCAGACCGCCCCAGGGCGGCTGTGGCTACTCAGTAGCTTACCATCATCAGCAGTGTGTGAATGTGAGAGTGCATGCAGCGTCTTTGAGTGTCCTAACAAAGCGCTATATAAATTCAATGAATTATTATTATTATTAATTATTATTATTATTAAGATGGCGGCAGTGGGAAAACTCAGCCGCCATCAGGAAGTGAGTTCTGGATTTTGACCATATTTGGTTGGCTCGTTAAAGACTACGATACTCAAACTGTTTAAGCCTAGAATATATTGTTTATTTTATTTTAAATTAATAGCAGAATTGTGTGAAGATTTATAAAAATGACATTTTAGTGATTTTTCTTTGCACCAGGAACATTTTCGAACAGGTACATACAACACATAGTGCTATTAGTTAGCTTTAAGATCATGTGGCCCTGAGGTTATCCTTCATATGTTCAGAGGATTTTTGGCTTTCATTTTTACAAGAGTCACCTGCTTTCTGACAATGCCAGCACCTGAGGCTCTAAATCACCAGGTGTGCTGCCTGTCACACCTGGAAACCTCCACAGAGCGCCCAGATTATCTTCTCACCATCCTCAAACACAGCTCCGCCTGAGAGACATATGGCAACAATCTGTGGCAGCCCTCGCTGTGCCACGTCCATTAGCTTTTAATTAAACACATGGAGACACTCCACACATAAACACACTCAGGAGAGGGACTAATAAAGGAACAAACTAATATGGGCTGGTGGTGATGATGATGTGAGGGGATGCCTGTGTGTACATCGTCCACATCAGTTAAAACACGTGTTTGTGAATAAAGGAGGATCCAGGGTTTATTGATTCTAATTCATTTACTCTCCTTTCTGACACAGCGTAGCTCATGTTGATTTATTTGTTTCAGGTTTGACTAAACTCCACAATTATGGATAATCCGAGCGCCTTTAAGCAAACTGGAACACACACAGCTAGCAGGAGGAGATGAGGTGAAGTAAACACACTAAAGTGCCAATTATGCCAACAGCATGAGAGCTTTACTGTCTCTTAACAACAGATTGGCATTCACACACCTTGTTCCAAATACAGTAAACGTGTGTGTGTGTGCGTGCATGGATTATGGAAGCGAGCGGCAGTAATCCACTCACCACATGGACGTCAAAAGCAATCCAATTTACAGTATGGCGCTGCTTAACACTTAGAAAAGCAGCCTGTTGTACAGTGAGTGCCAACAGTTCACCCCCCAGCATATGAATGGTTGTTAGTGATGGCCGGGTTGGTGACGTGTCCACACCCTGACCCACGTCTCAGCCTGTCGTGGCTCTGAACAGGAAAACAAATGGCCTGTATTTGATACAGAAGGACTCGTGGATGATTTTAGTTATTTCTTAAAATATTTTTAGGGCTTCAGTCAAGTGTTCAGATGTGTTTAGAAAACTAAAACATTTAAAAAAGGTTTAAGAAAAAAAATAGTTCAATAATTTCCAAATCTGGAGTTTGTCTCAGATTCTTACTGACAGCTTCCTGAAGACGACGTCTTCAGAGCGCTGAGCAGTGATGATGTTGAGGTGGCCAATGAGAGCGAAGTGTACGAGGCTGCACCTCACTTTCACTTTAGTCCTGAGCAGGTGCTGACCAGGTGTCCTTGCAGGTCAGTCTGAAGGTGTTTAAGTTTATCAGTTGTATTAATTGCATCCCTTCATCCGCTTATGAAGTGTCTAAACTGTAGTCGACCATTTGTGTCTTTCTAGGACAATCTCAGGATGCTTGAAGCTGTGTGTTTTTTGCCTGATTGAGAAACAAGTTCTGCAGAGACTCCACAGCAGGCTGAAGCAGCGTGCACTGAAGGACTCTATCACCCGTGGTGCCGTACCATGAGCAGGAGTTGAGGCAGCCCGTCCTGCAGACGCCTCTCACACCTTCCACTGAATCCCGGGCATCAGGGGCATGTTCAGCTCCAGCTCCCTCACTAACAGGCACCTGTTTCAGGTGTTCCACCCCAGCTGGAGGTAGTGGAGGACTCTCTCTGTGGCTCACGCCCTCCAGATGTCTAACCAGAGCATCGCTGCTCTTAACAATTTTGGTAACACTTTATAATAAGGGTCCCTTTATTAACATTACTCAATGCATCATTAAGCATTAATAAACTATTAAATAAACTATTAAATAAAGTATTAACAACTTCTTACATCTTCTTCTTAATATTAATTTTCTTTTTTCTTTCTTTTTTTTTATTTATAAAGCACTTTCCAACAGCCAGAAGGCCAACCAAAGTGCTGCACACGCATAAAAGAATTTAAAACATCATTTACCTAAACAAGGGCCCACAAAATATAAATTAAGACAAATAAAAGCAGGAGATAAAAACCACAGATGTTAGTAAAACAATGAATAAGAACTGGCTAAATTATCTAAAAAATATAGCTAACTCACGTGCTGAGGGTTCAGAGTTACTATGTTAACTCTAACACCAGTGTTAAAACGTTAACTCCAGAAGAGTTGGTTTTTGGGACCCATATAGACACTTTAAAAGTGTTGAACTCAACTCTGACAGTGTTAATTTGAGCATGCTGAATTTGCTGTGTAAAAACAGTAATCAACTCAATTAATGGTTTTATGAAAAATTGTCACATCTCAAGTAATCTCATGCTGATAATCTCATAACGTATAGAAGATGACAGGCTCATTCTTTTTTAGACTTTCATGAAGACACTTAGATCATGAATTCATGTCCCACGCTTAAAAACGTTTGGTTTTGATCATTTTTTCTGCAATTGTGTCTGGACTCTGCATTAGTTCAGGTGAACTCCGGTACCTCCCTCTGATTTAATCTTCAATGAGGAAATCGGTAGGGATGCCCACTTTCTGTATACCTCTTAATATTGGTAGCTGAATTTCTAAATATCCAAACTAAGAACAGCACTGTACAAGGAATCACCACTGTAAAAAGAATCATTTCCATTTGCAGTTCGCTCATGATACAGCTCTGTTTTAGAGATATTTCACAGATCTCTGAGGTGATTAGTACTATTGCAAATCACTCTTAACTTTGAACTCCCTCTAAGTTTTTCCAGTGTGTGCACAAGTGGCTTCTTGATTTGGCTTGTAAAAATACTTGCAGTTTTAAAAGGTGACGGTCTTCTCAGGCTTAATTTATTGTGGGACCAGTTAACTGGGTGAACTCTCCAGATCATTTAAAATTTTCTTTATTTCTTTTTATGCCACAGTAGCAACCATTGATCATGAAAAAGTGAGGATAAAGGTGTCGGCCTTGTTCTGATAATAAAAACAATGAAGCCAAAATAATCGTTTACAGACGCCATCATGCTGTATTATCAGAACCAGTCCGTGCACTGGAGACGTGGGGCTGGAAATCCCACCTACTTCCCCACACGCATGAAATTTTAAGCATAAATAAAAAAAATACAACTATGTTAATATAGAAATGAAATTTAAAACAGAACAGCAGTGTGAGAAGCATGTGAATCAACAGGAAAATGATCCAAGGTGCATTTTTGTTAAGAAATAACCAACATGTTTCGAGCATAACCCTATTTTCATCATGTTGCATGTGAACATTCACCTCAAAAAGAAAACAATATCTTCTCAATGGGAATTTTATTAGAATGTAATTGGGCAAAAATGTTCTTTGACGCTTCCTAAGGGGATAAAAATGTCTTAGCTATGGTCCAAAAATGTCAAAAACAACACGCAACACCATCAGCTGCTTTCAATAACTGAACCTCCAGACCTCATGCTGGCAGTTTCCAACTTGTGGAGGCTGATCCAATAAACCTGAACTTCAGTGGCGTTTGTCATCAGCACAATGGACCTCTGTGTGTTTGAATGCGACCCCACCCATTACCATCGGTCGACCCGGAGGAGGATGATTCTAATCAACCTCTGCAACACATCGTCATTCAGTTTATGCAATAAACAGATGGAGAAAGGAGCCGTTTTGCATACTTCATCACCCATGTGTTGTCATTCTCTGGAGAGAAACACCAGCTGTCAATGCCAGAAGTCACTGAAACACGCCTTTATTCCAAATGCAGCACCAGGTCAGCGAAAAAATAAACAAAAACACATGCATTTGTTGTTTTTTATGTTCTAATTCTACATTATAGTTATTTAATATGTCACTGATTCTATCCATACAAAATATAAAAATATGTGAGGCCTCATTTACAACCCTATTTACACAGACTGTTAATTTAAGCGACATTATTAATTCATTTATCTGTACATTTTAATAGTATCCTATCTCTAACTCACACTGAATACAAAGGTCAAACTATCAAACCGACTATGTTGTACATCTTTTTTTTTGCAGCATGGAATTAGAAGTCATGACTGAGAGATTGCACATCAGGTTTTCATCAAAACTACATTTAACTGTTACACTCAGGAGATATAATGAAACTTCAAAATGAACAATCATGCTAACGTTTTTGCCGTTTCATGACTAACCAACTCGAGACTTTCAACACTCGATACTGAATTATGTATATTTGTTCCTGATGGAGGGTGTTAGCGTTCACAAGCTGAAGTAAAGGAAATTCCTTGTAGAAACGGTCCAGATGTTAAGAGATAATGCAGTTCTTGCTTTTTCTACGTTTGCGCGTGTGCAACTGCCCGTTACAGTTGGGTCCTTCCTTCCCCGTGTTGTTGTTGTACTTATGGACCAGCTCCTGGCTGCTGAGGTAGCGCAGCTGGACAGGCCTAGGGATGGGTTCACCCAGGAAGTAACCCTCATCTTCAGATTCGGAGGATGACGAGCAAGTGGAGCACCAGTCATCATCATAATAATCATCCCAGGAGTACTGGTTCAAACCAGTGCGTCTGGCAGGCCCTGGGTTTTGCAGACACAGGTCTGAAGTGGTCCGGGGGCACTGTCTGAAGAGTTGGGGCTGGTACCGCCCCCCTCCTCCGACTCCAAACTGGTCCCTGGCGCTCCTCGGGGGTGGGAAACGGTCGTAATCTTCTCGGACACGCAGCTGTGGCCTCTCTTGAGGTCGAACCCGTCGCTCGGCCACTAAGTTCAGAGCGTTTTCAGACCGAGATCGACGGGACCTCCGCTGGCGGTGATGGTGGTGCCGGCGCCTTTGAGGAGTCTCTTCTGGACTATTCATTCGGATGTTTGGTTCCCTTCCACCCACACTGCTCACTCTGCGCTCACTAATAGGTGGCAGACGTGCAGCGTTAGCGCTGCTAACCAGACTGATCCGATCCTCCTCCTGATAGGTGAAGCCAGGGGGTAAATGGGTCATACCCACACCAACCCCCATACTAGGAGGGTCACAAAACTTCACCTGGTACGGCGCGGACCTGGGGACGTTTATCTCCAGGTAGGACTGGTTGGCGTTGAGACTGTGAATAGACTCAGAGCTACGAAACTGCACGGAGGAGTTGAGTGTATCCATGTTGCTTTTCTCTGACACATTCACTCCAGAGTCTTTGCTCAGGTCTGGCATGGAGAAACGGGAGAGATTCTCCTGATGCTTCCCTCCACCATCTGCTGAGTTGCCTGCAAGGAAAGAAAATGGTTGGTTTTAGCTAAATTTAAATACAACCAAAGAACTTAACGTGACCATCGGCAGACCCACCTGTAGCATTGGACAAAGCCAAGGACTCTATGGAACCTCTTGGGGTCTGCTCGAGGGGGGTCAGCTGGTCGGGGAAGTTAAGTGCACTGATAGGGTTCCTGCTTCGTGCCACCTGGGCAGCTGTCGGAGCCCCTCCATCTTTCTGAAAGCCGTGCAAACTAATGGAGCGCTTATCTGAGGAGAAGCCGTTGTGGTGCTGAGTGCAATGGGACACCTCGATGACGCTCTTTTGGGTCCTCAGTTTGGGGGGGTAGTGCTCCTCTGGAACAGCTGGCTGGAACCACATCTCATTCATAGAGTGGCCCTTCAGAGCGGAGAGGCGTGGTCTCTTTAAACCACCGTTCTCCTTGGTCCTGTGATCTTGCTGTTGATTGTTCTGTGCAGAGCAGGTGGAGTTAAAGGAACTCCTGACATTGCATTGGCTAAGCAGCTGCAGGGGAGTGGGACTGGCTATTGGGTCAGATGGTGATTCATAACCGTAACCGTCACCCATCTGCTCCTGGTTCTGCCAGGAGGGCGGCTCGCGAGTCAAACTGGGCGTTTGGCTGGAGAGACTCAGAAGATCCATTTGAATGGAAAGTGGGTCCACCTCTCCTGAGTACCTCTCAGACTGCCCCCCACCCACTCCTCCTCCACTCTTTGTGGTTTTGCTGCTGCGTCTGGACTCTCTGGTAGAGCGGGCGCTTTGGAAGGCCGAATCAGAAGAATCCGAGCCATTGGGCTCTTCTCCCAGACTGCACGAGCGTGAGCAGAAGATTTGACCCTGTTTGGGCAGAAAGGGCCGACCCAGCAGGGACCGTTTGCAGCGGGCACAGCAGAAACAACCCTCGGTGGCGTGCCAGTGCTGCCCGTCATACGTCATCTGGCCTTGATCGATGCCTGCAGAAAGGCAAGCACATAAATCCACAGGGTTGATCAGAATTTGTTGGCAGCATTTTCAATGAATTCATGTTCGGAGTCAAAAGAGTTGATATGTTTTCTTTCAAGTAATACGAGGCCTTAAATTGTGGGATGTTCTAGTTTGACTCTAGTGTTGAGAGTCCAGCTGCATGACGTGGACTGAATCTAATCTTGGTGCTCTGTAAACCGTGGTCTATGTGACCATAAGCTTTCCTCAGACGCCTTACTATATGACAGTACTTCATTACAAACCACTAAAAACAGCGTACCTATATGATCCCCACAGGAGTCGCAGTACTCGGCGTAGAGGGACTCGAAGCAGGAGCAGCAGTAGGGCCGTCCCTCCTTCATGATGTAACGCTGGCCCCCCAGCACCGTCTCACACTCAAAACAGCAGAAGTGCTTCATGTGCCAGTGACGACCCTCTGCCTCTGTGCACTCATCCGCAAAGATGATCTAAGGAAGGAGAGATAAGAAAGAGCATCGTTTATCGGGTTATTACTCAGCGCTGAATGACGGCACAAAGACTTAGCTGACCTCCCTCCTCCTAAAAGCACCACTTCTCCTCTGCTGCTTGGAACTCATCGTCTTCGACTTGTGGAGTAAGCTAATGCGAGTGGGGACCTGGCGAAATCTAGGTGGCGCATTTGCTTTTAATTACTCGGCTGTTAAACCATCAGGGTGCCTCTTAAGTACCACACTGTCCTTGTTCCCATTGGCACGGTAAGAAGGTAATTCTGTCTTAATGTTTAGATCAGGCGACAGAAAGCCGACCCCATTAAAGAGGAAAACCCGTGAGTGTCTTGTGACAGCTGTTTGGTGTGCTTGGAGGCCAGCAGAAAGCATGTCTGAGAGCGTAAATGCTGTATAAATAGCTTTACGGACATAGTTACATGTGTATCTATTAATACACTTCCATCTCTGTGCAGGCATGTTGTGTCTGCGTGCGTGTACCTCGTCGCAGGCCGTGCAGCGCGGCTTCAGTCTCTCAGCGTGGTGCCGGCCGCAGTAAATCTTCCCGTCCTGGTGGAAGTAGATGAGGTCCACCAGGAGCTCCTTGCACATGCTGCACACAAAGCAGGCAGGGTGCCAACACACAGCGTGACCCGCTCGGGATGCAAACACAGCGATGTCGCCACCATTTATCTGCCCTCCACACTAGGAAGAAAAGAAAGGAACAGATTGAACCTTTTTATTGGCTTCATTTGTTTTATACGAGCCAGTTCTGTTCATCCTGGAACACACACTCATCTCAAACACACAAGTATGCTTTATTATAATGACCAAGGGAATAAATGGGTACATAAAGATTTAAGACGAGCAGAAAAATCTTTTCAAACACCACAGATGTCAGGGAAACGCAACACTGGTGGTATTAATATTTCATATCAAAATGTTATCAAAGATGTGGAAAACTTGGTAAGGTCCAAAAACCTTTGCCAGCCTGTTAATCAAGATAAAACCACTATTTTATTAAACTGTGTGATAAACTATACTAAAGTATCTTTCTATCAATCTGTATCACATCTCTATGTTGATATTCATCTTCAGATTTTCACTGTTGACCTACTGTCTATGGTTTCGTGTCGTTCGGCACCAAATCTTTGCTGGGCCAGAAAAAAGAATGGCTTTCATCAGAAAAAGGCCCAGACCTCCCTCTCCCCAGCCACTTGATCCAGCTCCTCCAGGGGAATCCTAAAGCATTCCCAGGGCAGATGAGTAACATAGTCCCTCCAGCGTGTCCTGGGTCTTCCTTTAGGTCTCCTTCCACTTGGACGTGCTCAGAAAACCTCCAGGAGGCATCCTAACTAGATACCTGAGCCACCTCAACTGGCTCCTCTCAATGTGGAGGAGCAGCGGGTCTACTCCAAGACCCTCCCAGATGACCGAGCTTCTCACCCTATCTCTAAGGGAGAGCCCAGACACCCTGCGGAGAAAACTCATTTCAGCTGCTTGTATCCGCGATCTCGTTCTTTCAGTCACTTCCCAAAGCTCATCACCATAGATGTGGGTTGGGACGTAGATTGACCAGGAAATCTTGAGCTTCACCTTCCGGCTCAGCGCTCTCTTCATCACGACAGATCGGTACAATGCCTGCATCACTGTAGACGCAGCACCAATCATGTTCCAGTAAGGCTTAAAGGTTAAGTTCACTCTTTTTTCAAAACATTTGCTGTGGTCGCTAGCATAAATGGATGCCTTGTGAGTCAATCTCTGTGACAAAAAAAATAAACTCTGGCACTCTTGTTTCAGGAAGTAGAAGTTAGTTAGAGGAGAGGGGAGTAGAGGACCGGAGGATTTGGGGTTTTACTCATTATTTTCTGATTATTTGGACATCTTGCTTCTGATTGGCTAACATCAAAGCAACACTACCACTGACTCAGTTTGCTCTGCAACGTTGATGTTTTATCTCCACAAATAGCACAAGCCTGAAGGAGTTCTGCTGTGTTGTGGAGTTGCTAATGCTAACGGTTAGCTTCTACTAGTCGAGATGTGCTCTGCTCTCTCATGGACACTAAATCAACAACAGCCTTCCCTGTCAAGAGTCAAGATGGGTGAGTCCATGAATGCAAATTTTCAGTATGACGTAGATCTGACAGGCCTTTTCTGACCTGAGCGTTTCCCGTCTATTTTCTATCTGCAGGTAATGGAGGAAATAGGGGTAGAAGACTATTTTCACATTCAGCCTGCAAGTGAAACTCAGAGTGCCTGAGCATATTTCAAAAATAACAAGTTAAAAAAAGGTTTCTCAGTGAACTCGCTCTTTAAATAAACGAAAATGATATTCTTTTAGATTGATGCATCATCTGTTTTTGAATACATTCAGTCAAAATTGGTGGACTATAAAAAAGGCAAAGAGTAATTTCTCTATGTGCAGGGACGCATGCAGAGAGAAGACTGAGGTGAAATTAGATGACCTCCATGCTATAAACTGGAAGACTATTGGACAGATATATGGCGAGATAAACTAGAGAGTGAGAGTTGGGTGGAGGTGTAAAAGCAGAGACGCGCAGGAAGATAAACGACTCAAAGTTCTACAGAGACAGGAAACAAGTCAGGTGGCAGAGTAGACTTAGAGAGGCAGCGAGGGTACAATCAGGGTGACGACTAACACAAAGTCAGCTGCTGTAAAGAGGTCAAGGAAAGAGGAGGAACTCAGCTCACACACTTTCACACACACACTCTGCTACTCTATGTAGTGTACACGTGTTTCTGTACGTTTCTGCGCTGGGGTTCAACCTGTTCTCCACACAGTAACAAACAGCCAGCGGATGCTGAAGTGTTCAGGTTTGTTGTTACAAGAACGCCCCATTACACTCAGTAGTCCCATAAGGACACTAAAAGAGCGCTTGTAGGCTGTATATTAGGAATTTCATAGGACACAGGATCCTACTGTGGAACAACAGGCCTGTTTTAGCTCAGACTTGGTTCTCGGAGGTATTTGCTACGGTTTTATATCAAAAAGCAAATGGTGTAATTGCTGGAGTCTGACAGCTGTGGAAAGACAAGCCCACATGTAGACACTGCAACATTTCAAGGTGAGGCAGAAAAGGTCACAAATCAGACTTATGTTGCATCTCTGTCTCGTCATGTCAACATGAAGCAGCTGTCGTACATCATAAAGGGCCAAAATACCAGCAGGATGCTTTCACTGTGTCAGTCTCATGATTCACAGACACATAAACACACTTTTGTCACAGCATGTAGAAATAAAAACATGCTTCAAAACAAAAAAATCACGATTTTTGATGTTTTTAGTCAATCACCTGCTCGCAGATGGCCCCCATCATCGTCACCGGGAACGGACGGACGTTACCACGACCCAGGTTCTCCCGTTTCCTTTGGTTACTGAAGAGCTTCAGTTCTCGCTTCTCCTCATCATCCAGGCTGTTGCAGTAGCGGACCTATAAACATATGACCCATCCAACGATTACCAGGCTGTGTGCCATTTATATTGTGATGCAGAAAGATTTACATGTGATTATTTAACATAAAACGTAGAAATAGTCATTTTTGGAATGTCACATGTTCTTCTTTTAATTTTTACAATTGTTTATTTTGGGTAAGGAACATTTAGGTCAACACTCAATGCCATTGGTTTAAAACAGTTTATCCTTTACCTTTTCAAAAACTGATTCGTGCTTTTGGAGCGTTTTCTAAAACTCCCCAGACTTTTCTCACCAACCTTATTCTCTGACTGAGTCTGCTCCTCTGACTTCAACAGGCCTTTGATATGTTCTTTGCCTGGAGAACCAGAGGCAGCAAAGCACTCCCACAGGATGACAGAACCATGTTTACCACAGGTTGGAGACTTCTTCCTTAAGGGCTTTATTCCTTCCTCAGATACACGGTAAATTTCCTACACTTTAATGCTCCTTTTAAACTCGTGTTAGATTCTACAAAATGCTGTAAAAGGTGTTTCTCATGCATCTGTTCACACACAGTCGGATGGTTGGGTGGTCAGATGCAGTCATATTCAAAGTTGGGACCCAAAGGTCAAGCGGGGGACTTTGAGATCATCTTCATAAATCAAATTAAACTTAAATATTGCTAAATGCATACGTGCATTATAAATGTTACAAAAGATAGAAGCAGCAGTAATAATACACCTTAGCAACATTCATCTAGGTCAAGTGTGCCGTTTATTATTTTTTTGTATTTGGGATACAACAAGTGTAATCTGGGTTACAAGGCTCTTGTTTTCATTATGTTCTATACATTTGAACTCATAAATTGGAATATTTCTAATTCTAAAGCCGTGTTCACACTGAATGTGGTACGGATGCGGTCCGGTTTCCATACAGCTTCCTTGCCAGTAACACCGACTACGGTTTGTGTGCTGAACATTTCGGGATATCTGCTCCTGCACCAAATGATTAGAAATTTGACATAATACATTAAAAATATACCTGAAAAATAACCTGAACTATCATACACTGAACTGATTTCACTGCCATTAATAATGAAACAAAAGCTGGCAAATATAATGTGACACAGCTTTTATTTTGAAATAAACCGTATCCTTCATGCCTGGCCCATGTGATTTCTTTAACTTCATGACATTTCTCATGCAAAGCCCAGAAAACATAAACTCCATGTGGAAGCTTTTCAGGAGCTCCAGATCCGGATCCGAACCACGCCACAGCCGGTGTGAATGCTCTGACTGGACTCAATGGTTTCTGGTTTATGTGGAAGCTGTACGGAAACCGAACCACATCCATTCAGCATTCGGTGTGAACGAGGCTTAAGTTGGAATCCCATCAAATTCAACCTCAAAATCCAATATGGCTACCTGAAGTGATTAACAGTTTATTTGCATTTCTGCCATCTTGCATCACTTTAAACACACTCTACTTTACAACTCACGCTGCTGCAGTGTTTCAACACATTTAACACAAAGTAACTGATCGTTAAGGGCACCTTTTTCTAACTTAGCCCAACAATTAGCTAATCCAACTGGATTTTTGACCTGCAGCTGAATCATCAAGTGGTATAGTTCCTAGATTAATGTTCCAACTTTTGAAGAAAACAAGACAGCATTATTTTTCACCTGGACGATTGGCGATCACATTAACCTCCGTCTCCAAAGCATTGTGACCTTAATGTTAAGCATTGTGAGTAAAAAGCAGAGTACGGCTGAGTTTGCAGAAAGGTCCCAATCTTCTAAGAGAAGTTCAAAACCAGTATGCCAGGATGTATCGTGGCAATGATTTATTAATGTAACAAATCTTAATAAGTGGCCACGAACATCGCTCTGTCTCACTCATGTCCATTAACAAGACCCCGTCTGTCCCCCCTCTGCTCCCTTCTTATCTCTGTAATACCCTGAAGGAAAGGTGGGAGGGAGGGAGGGAGGAGGTAGATGGATGAAGGTGGGGGAGGGTGTCGGTCTGGACTCACTTCATTGTCGTGAGGCGGGAGCTGATGGAGCAGCTGCTTGATGCGGTACTTCTCTCCTGGGCTGTTTACGTAGGGTACCTTGTCCTCAGGCAGGGAGCTGTAGTACTGATGAACCTGAGGAAGATGGCAGGAGGATGAGGAGGATGGAAAACCACAATACAGCTGAAACATTTAGACCTGCTAACAATTATTATAGACTGGTTTTTTTTTATTGAATAACATCAGTTTTGATTATTATGGAACAACTATTTAGTTCATGTTTTAGACGATCAATTAACTTGTTGAGAAATAATTATAATCGATGGGTAGTATTTTATATATTTCAGTATTAAAAATGTTTAAACTGTGCAACGATATTGGGTAAAATTCTTCAAATGACACACACGCGCACACACACACACACACACACACACACACACACACACACACACACACACACACACGCACACACACACACACACACGCACACACGCACGCACGCACGCACACACACTTAAAAATCCCTCTGATTTATGGCCCACCAGTGGAGACTTAATGGAACCTCACTTCTCCATCTCTGCACACTGACACGGGAATGTATCACTGACCCGTCAAATGTGTGCACACACAAGCACACACACACACACACACACACACACACACACACACACACACACACACACACACACACCTACAGCAGTGGTTAAACCTCATGAACATCACCGCGCACATGCTTCTGAATGTGCTGCAGCAGATTAATGCTAATCTGGACACTTCAAATTACTTCAGCATTCTTTCCATTCCAAAGGAGGACAATGAGTGTCATCTCCATGTTATTTATCACAGGTTTTTTTATTACTCTGTAATTGTGGGGCTGAGGTATAAGAAGGGTCACTGGAGGGGGAGGAGCGAACAAAGAAAGCCACTTGGTTTTAAAAGAATATTGGAGGACAGAGGTCAGAATGAGCGGAGAAGGAGGAGGAGAGTGAAAATGATTAAAGGATGCAGGAAGAGCCAAAAGAGCAAGAAAATATTCGATTAAGTGGAAGACAAAAACAACACAGCAGAACGTACTTTGGTGTCCTTCGTAGAAATATGATCGATACTTGCTGACTGGGTCGTGTCGGCCTTGATGACCTGCTGCTCTGCTGAATGGATTTACTGACTAGTATCCATCAGATCTGTCCTTGGCAATAAGACCAAGTGTGTCACACAAAGACAGATTAACCTGAATACTTCAGACGTGCATCAGGGAGTAAAAGCCCAAATTAGGACTACTGCTTTTGAAAACCCATCTCTAGGTTAAGCTGTCTCTAAACTGAGAGATGGAAATGAAAGGCACAAAAATACAGCTGCAGTTCCACAAAGCTGCTCATACATGCATGTTTGCAGATGGGAAAGTTAACAGTTTCTTGTTTGTAATTAATTGTTATTCTTCTGTTTTATACTTCATACTTCAGTTTTAGGGAATAAAAAGCATAAAAAATACATTAAAACAATAGGTTTGATGATAAGGGGTGGGCTGTAACTTTTACTAGAAGTACCTTATAAGACAAAAGACCACACAAGACAAAAATGTAAGATGTTGTGAATAATTTCCACATACGCACTAATGGGATTTTTGCAAAAGAATTAAGAAAAACCTGTCCTTTTTGAAGCTTTATAGCTCAGATGGACTTAAGTAGAGGCACCACTCAAAGTTTAAACAGGTCACAAGCAGTGGTTTTGTGTCTGAGTTGGCATTTTGAGATGTTTTATGGTTTTTATACAATCACAGCTATTTCTAGAGATTTATATGTTCACCTTTGTGTGATGATGTCACTCATTTCTAAGTTGTTTAAGCCTTCTAAAGTATTTGCAAACAGCTCATTTGAGTTTGAGTTGTAATAATATTCCCCCTGCTCGTCTTTGGTTGCTACCATTGGTGCTGACGGGGACTAGCAGAGCGACTCAGGGGTTAAAAGATGAGTTTGTGAAAGACTGACTGGAGTCACGCACTAATAAATTGTGCATGCACGCACGCCACTGTTATAAAACACGTCTCCAACAACAGCAGCAGGGTTAGGATCTGGAGGTGAAAAGCTCACCCCCCCACCACCACCACCAGTAGAAGATTCAAAGAGATTCATCACAGAGGAAGACTTTAACCAGAACCAGAAGAGGCAGTTTGTGATAATAACTGTAATCAAAACAGAAAACTAAAGACAGGGCAGAATTTTAGACTGTACTGAAGGAAGTGGGTTTTTTTCTAAACACTAATATTAGGACTCTGAAACGGGTGACAAGAAGAGATTGCTTCTCACAGCTGGTTTCTATTGCTGGTAGAAGGCAAACACAACTAGACACCAGCTCTGACATTCTTGGTGAGGCCTACTTGTAGTGAGCATGGATTTTACACTTGTTACCACGGTGAAATACAAAGACGGTGTTATTGCAAAAAAGTTACTTTAATGGTGAAAAAGTCCAAATGAATCATGTTTGTGTGATATTTTAGGAAGAAATAGAATTGGCAACAAATGAGTGACATAGCTACTGAGTATAACCTTACTGTATGTTATAGTAGATTAATACTACTACACTATACTATGCTATACATTATGTGCTGTGCTGATCACAGGGCTGGGTGATATGGAAAAAAACTCTTTTATTTTTTACATATCAATCAATATCAATTTATATCAAGATGTCAGTTTTTAATGTTCCCTGGTATATCACACAGTTATTTTTGATTTAAAGATTTATTTTCAAACGCTGAACACATCATTAAATTATATAGCTGGTTTGGATTTAAACCAATGGTTTTATCGCCCGTTCTTGATGATCACAATCTATTTGGCCAATTCAAATTGTGTTTTTAAGTGGGCATACACTCTCTTTTTTTTTAACGAATGTGCTGTGGTCTCTAGTATGAATGGGTTAGGGTTCCCCTTCATTAATCCTTTTTGCCTGAAAACTGTCCAGCAGAAACTTCTCTTCTATTTAAAACTTCCTGTAGTGTTTGCTGCACTGATGGAGCACTAACTCAGAGCTGGATGAGAGAACTCATTGTATTCAGGCAAGCGTTTAAACTTTAGGTGTCCAGAGTCTGAACACTCGGCTGGTTGCATTGAAAGAGACTCTGTCCTTTCTGCCTCATGAAATGTGGTCTTTCCAAGTAGATGTTTTTTTATAAATCGTACCACACATTAAACACACTGACAGTTGGGTTAGGGCGTAACCATTAGGTATTAATTATGGTGACCCCCTCTAACGGTCACTTCGTAATAAAATAACAACTTGATTGGACTCCGAATACTTTAGACCAGATTGAGATTTTTAAGTTTCACGTATTTATTTTTGAATATTATGTTTCTTTCTAGAACATCCTCTAACCTTAACCCACTTTTAATTTAGAGAGCATGCATACTAGAAATCTATGTCAACATGCATAACAATACTAGTAGAATTCCTATAATACCTCACTTTGCACAAGCATGCAGCAATAAATAAGTCACAAAACAACTGATAGCCACGAGACATTTGCTCATAAAACTCGAGTGTTTAAACAAAAAATTTGACCCGAGGGTGGCACCAGATGGAACAGACAAGATCTCAACAATCCATTCACTGAGGGGTCATAAATTCCTGTAAGAAATGTTTTGGAAATGCACCCAGTAGCGCTTCAAAAAAATTCCCAAACATCAGCTTAGAGGGATGAGAAAAGCCCCAGTCGTCCGAAACGGTCGGCTGAGTCAGACGACGGTAATCATTTCAACATCTGACAGATTTATTGTCCCCCACCTTTCACTGGAATTGTTCTTATTGTTCTGAGGTCTGTTTAGGAACAGGTCAAACTGCCTTTGGTTCCCTTTCAGGCGACTCGCCGCTGTTTGAAATTTAACCAATCCACTTTAGAGCGACTGGTCCAGGCCCGGCATCTTGTTACAACCTGGAGTTTGATAAAAAAGGCATGCCTCATGTTTGACTGAAAATTAAAATCAGATCCTTGTAACTGCTGAGCACAGTCTGCCTATTAGACTGCAGCTCTCGCTACAACAGACCACTGCTGAGTAACATTCCTGGCCTTGATGAACTGGAACTTGGCAACATCTGAGGATTTTATGTAGGAAGACAGAGAGGAGGAGGAGAGGGCTTCCTCACACGGCAGCTCAACGACACACTCAAAACATTCAATTCTGATCTCGTCTTTTCAGCTTTATTGAACAGCAGGGTGAAAATGCACTTCTTAAATTTAACAGATACAACTAAACATGGCTTTGAAGACAACATCCTGATGTTTTTATCTTTCATAATCTTTCAGATACATCTAAGAGCGCTGCACAGCTGTGTAGGAATCTCCCGTTACACAGCGGTGACTTTACACCACTACTGAGAGAATAGCAGACTAATAAAGAGCTCTGGCTCCCAGTATGGAAATCTAAAACCCACCATTTAGATCCTAAGCTGTAGCTTTTTGTTTAGATCTGCTCCTGTGCAAAAGATTGCACAATAAGTTTGCACCGCCTTAAAAAAAACACCTCCTGCTTGGGACCTGTTTGTGCATTTTTCAAAGGTATTTTCAGGGAAAAGGGAATGTGAAAATTTCCAAACGTATAAAAGCCCAGCTAATTTTTAGGGTGTTACCCTCTTACAGTATCACTCAGCCCTTATTCTTTCTGAGCTCAAATAGCCACTAAATACAAACTTAATTGAGCTTGAGGGGTCTGTAGAGGAATATAAATAATAGCTGAGATAAGCTTTACCAGCAACACAGACTCGGCTCAAATGAGTGAAACCAGCTCCAAATCAAACCAGAGACGCTTCCAACAGCAAACACCTACAGCTCAGTTAAAGGTGAACAGTCCTCATCATGTACGCGGATGTTTAATTCATTAAGGAGCTTGTCTGAGTGTTTGTGGAGGCCATGAACTGTAAACAGGTTTGCAGGCAGAATGAATTGGGAGATTAATTTGACGGCTGGAGCCACATAATCCTGGTTATCCATTAGCCTGCAGAAGGTGCAGCCAGCACAACGGGTGAGCCATTATACGGGGTCGAAGCAAGCAATTACAAAACAGCTTTAGCAAAATACACACAAGGAATTTTTATTAGCTCTATGCCACAACATGCTGAAAATGTATTAATTTTATAAGTGAAAGCTGTTAAACCACACTGAAGTCATGTAGTGCAGCTGCAAGATTTCCAAAACCAAATACAGTCAAGCATTCCTAATGAACACTTTATCGCTCTGTGACAAAACTGCAGATGCAAATACTCAATCATGCAATTAGCAAACTGTATTTACAGTGTTTCTGATTTTGTTTTTTGTCATTTTCATTTTTGAAACAATTGTGTTTGAAGTGAAGGTAAATAAACGTCCAGCTAAAGAATGAAAGGGCAAGATAAACAACAGATGGAGAACAGAGACAGGTCAGAAATGTAGAGGTGTGATTCTGTAGAAACTGTGGCATGTCTAGAAAATGTTTTTGGGGGTGGCACAATCAAACTTTTGAGCTTCACTGTAAAAATGTCATCTTTCATATATTTTATTGTTTACATGTTTAATATTCTATGTTTTTATTGTTTATATGCTCTAGATGGTTTACTGTCTCAGTTTTAGGGGTGGCACCTGGGGTGGCCAGCCTTTTTGCCCCCCAGGCCCCCCTCTGGACACGCCCCTGTGTATAAAGATTTAAAAAAATAATACAACTGTAGTTGTAGTTCTAACTGCACTAATGAGTTAACAGCTATTCAAGCTAGCAAGGTGTTGCTGTCATCATCAGATTGCACCTGAAGTGCTACACATAGCTGCTGCATCTACTGCTGCTACTTGGACTAGAACACAACCGTAGAATTCAATGGGTTCTTCAAAACCTTTTACATGACTCCACTTCAAAAAGTGATCAATTGCTTTAAAACGCATCACCAAGACTAAAATTATTGTTTAAAAAACAGGAAATTGCACATCTGTGGTGCTGATTTTAGTGTCTGTCTGAGTTAATGCTATGTATACAAGGTGCTCCAAATGTACCTGTTCAGGTTTAAGTCCCGGCGGTACCCAGGCATATTCTTCCAGAGCGCAGCCCGAGTCGTCGTCTGAGGTCGAGTTCCTCTGGAAGTCATACATCAGCTTGGTGACCGTCTTTTCCATTTCCACAGGCATGACTGTCACTGCATGCTCCTCACGGCGACACTTACAGTGCACACAGATCTTCCTGCCACAGGCAAAAAAACAAAACAAATAACGGCCATCAAGTAAATGTGATGAGTACATCCTGACTTGCATTAGAAGATTCACAACAAGAGCACTTTGGAACATAAATAATAGGAAACGTGGTTCTGACTAAAGAATGTTTTAAAGATTAGTGCTGCATGTGGTAAAAGCTCGAGTCATGCAAAAACATCCTAACATTAGGTGAAAACAGGAATTGTGTGAAAAAATGAAATTACACTAAATATATCCAAGTAGCAACGGAAATAAGAAATGAATGCAAACTAGTCAAAGCATTCCACTGGACTCGACTTTCTGCTTTCATTTTAACATCTCAGAAATGAATACACCATCAGACATCAGGACAGAATTCTGGATTCTGTTGAGGAGACGTGTGAAAGGAGGATGCTGGGGAAGATGACCTCCATCTTAAGAAACCCCTCCCACCCACTGCACTCCACTGTGGAGATCATGGACAGCTCCTCCAGAGGTAGACTGAGACATCCCAGATGTAAAACTGAGCGCTATCGCAGATCCTTCATCCCCTCTGCAGTAAGAGTGTATAACTCCTCAGTTTAAGCTGTACTGGTATCATCCTGGTACACAATAACACCAATGCAATATTCAGTATGTGTTCTATACTTGTGCAATACCGGATTCACATTGTTGTCTGTGTCTCTTACAGTATGCTGCATAGTGTTGGTACCAAGTTTGTTTTTATCTTTTATTTGTGGTTTTTTAGTGATCTAAGATTACAATACTAGATTACTGCCTATGTGTATATAGATGTATCCTTGTTTTTATCTTTCTTCTAATTACACTTTGAGTGATGGTGCTGCTGTGACAAGTGAATTTCCCCACTGAGGGATCAATAAAGTCTATTCTATTCTATTCTATTCTATTCTAGAATTCAAAAAGTCAATCAGGAATCACAATTTTATTTTTCCCCCAGCTTCGCAATATCAGTGTGCCAGATATCAGTATTGCAAACAACAGCTTGTAATGCAATCACATCCGTTATATTCCAAGAGACATAAAGTTAAAGTCCCAAGTCATCATCACACACTGATGAAATTACATCTCCGCATTTGACCCATCCCCATGGTGGGGAGCGGTGAGCTGCAGCTGTGGCCGCGCTCAGGAACTATTTGGTGGTTTAACCCCCCAATCAAACCCCTTAGTGCTGAGTGTCAAGCAAGGAGGTATTTTTTCAGTCTTTGGTATGACCCGACCAGGAATCGAACCCTGATCTTCCAGTCCCGGGGCGGACACTCATACCACTAGGCCACCGGAGCTGATAAGGAGCTGACATGGATTAATAAGCAGATCTGATGTCCTCTTGTTGTCCTTGAATCATCCAACCCAGTTTTGGTTGATAGGGTCAAATAGGTCAAATACACAGATGATGTTTTGGTTGATGTTTAGTAAGTTTGAGGTCACAAAACACAAAGAGGAAAGTGAAGAAAATCTGACTTTATCACAGCCAATATTGTCGTCATTCAAGAACAATATTGCAGTTTTTAGTTTGTTCTAATATCTTGTGATATCTTATAAGTTGTAATAAACAGGAGTGACTCAGTAGAACATGATCAGGTTCTTCAGACACGTCATTAAAACAACAAACAAGGATTTTCAAACATCCTGGTGAGTGTTCTGATGCAAACACAAGAGACAGCTTACATACAGATCCCTGTGTCCTTGACAGCTCCACACCCTGAAAGTGGAAACTGGGTGGCCAAAGGGTCACACCCTACTAACCCTGTCAAGCGGCTAAACCGGGAAGACAATTTCATTAGCTTCCCAGATGGATGCCTGTCTGTCTGAGAGAGGATGGAGGAGCTTAAGGACACCTAGGACAGTCTGACAGAAAGCTGTCTCTGAAAGGCTGAAGATCTGTGTGTGCACACATGTAGATGCAAAGTAAACGGAAAATTCTAGATATATTTTTAAAACATTTCTAAAACGTTTAATGCAAATTATTTTTGAGCCAGTTGAGCTCAGCATGAAGCTTAAATCTGCAGCATGCTAAAAGGTTTCAGTTCAAATGATAGCCGTTGGTGGTGCCTGTGCATTTAGAAACCATATGCATGTGTGAAGAACTCAGAATGCAAAGAATCCAAGTCTCATCTTGTCCTTTTGTCAAATTAGCTCTTGTTCAAGGGCTGAGCTTTAGGTAATAAAGAATGCAGGTTTACTTTTTGAGACAATGAAGGATTTCTACAGCAAAACGTGACACGACTAGTCTTAGAGATGTAATCCTTAAGAAAGCATACAAATACATCTCAAGTGGGATAAATTCTCCATAAACCACTTAAGATTCTTCCCCACGTGCCAAAAGGCCGAGCTGGCTCCATCAGCTCTGGCGCTCTGCAGAAAAACAGACCTCTGCACCTTCTGCTGTCATTATGGAAGGACTGTAAGAAAATGAACACCAGATATCACTGCTGTGAATACTGATGATAAACAAAGCAGCATAAAGCCACACAGTCATCAAAGACCTGTCAAGCAGACCTACTGGAAAGCCCAGTGGAGAAATCTCCAATCCTTGGAGCATTCTGCCATAGCCAGGGGCAACGTCACTTGACTTATCACGGCCCAGAGCTTTATTAATAATTTAAAGTTGATGTACTGGATAACGCACTTATCCGTTTACACCAATAAACACGGTGAAGAAGTATGAAGAGGAAATGATTCAAAGCAAATATTTGCTTCATTCATGCCATCAGACACTCAATACACGCCTCGAGTTGTGATGTGAATTTTTTTGGTGAACTAACTACGTTACTCTGGCTTTTCACTGAATGCATAAGCAGCACGTGATGTAATAGATGCATTTTTCACATGAGCTCAACAGCACCTCCTTTACAACCTGCAGCATTTCAGATGGGAGTCGCTAGCAAATGCGTTCCATGCAGCTGGTCACAAAATCACTGGAAAATTGCAAGATCACGCATGACTTCGGCAGTTCACGCAATAAGAAGAAGGGAGAAATACGGCATGTTATCAAAAAGTTCTGTGATTTATTTTCTGTTCTTTTTACCTCTAGGGTTTCACAGGTAATGATGTATTTTTTAAATTGCTAAACAACTGGAAATCTGATATTTTGCAGTCTGCAAAAATGTTTATTTTTTAAAAAATGCTGCATGGTTCACACTGCTCCCATGTTTGACTTCCTGTCTGGCCTGATCTGAACTGCCGTGCCTGACGCGTTCTGGAAGCGTAGCGAGTAAAAAATAGACCCGAAGAGTAAATCTGGTGGGCTTATGGGATGCATCCAAAACGTGGTGGTTTGCAGCCGGTGGAAAGACACCCATCAACAACAATGATGACGGCTATTAGCTGCACTTCATGGACGTTGTGTGATGTTTTCTCATCCAGTGGAAAGCCGGGCTTAATGCGAATAAAATAATCTGGCACCCTTTCAAAACATCCCTGCCGACCATTATGCATTTTTTTTACAACATAGAGGAAGAACATCTCGTGAATACTTCTCTGACCCATCCTCAGTCCAGATGTTTGATGGTAACTTTCCTTCCAGACATCCCGATTCCTCCACATCACTTCTTTCATAGACGCATCACACCTACAGGGCCTGTTGCTCCTTCCTTCCACATCCATCCTCTTTGATTTACAACCTGCTTTATGGACCTGCCTGGGATTTCCCCTCTCCTGAAACCAAACCCCAGTGCTTCTCCTTACAGGCTGCATGATTTTAATTTGATCAGATTTAGTGGCTCTGGTAATAACAAGTCAAGTACATCGTTGAAGCCTCATAAATGTCTGAGCGACAGAGAAAGAAGTAAAGAAGCATGTTTCCTCCTTTAAAAGTGACTGGCTCTTTTCATCCCAGAGGAGTTGTAAATGCTGACATCTCATTGGTCAGTTTGTTTAAGCAGGGGTGGGGGGTAATGTATTCGGATAGCAGGCACTGTAACCATGATGTCAGTGGACAATGATTCACTGTTTCCAGTTAATCATCATCATCATCATCATCCTGCTCTCCACCACCAGCCTTTTCACCCAGGTACTGGGTGGTTTTAATAAGAAACCAGGGTCCAAAAGGCCCCTCGCTCGCAAAGAGTCGCCTCGGTTCTTCAACACTGCAGAAACTACTGATGCCAAACGGACTATCTGAAAACAAAGATGAAACTTAACCAAATATTTACAGATGAATTAGATTTTCACAACCAAAACGTGGATGAAGATTCCATTCTTGATAAAGAAACGGGTTAGTAGTCTCCTCCAAACTTTAAAGGATTAAGTTATTTGACGTGAGCTTATCCTGGAGCCAGTTTTATAGGAGCATTTGGAGGGCCAGCAGAAAAAGTCTCATTCCTGCTTCAAAAACCGCTGAAACTTTTCCATGGCATCACTGTAGAAGGCCAGATTAAAATCCCATCTTTACAAGGCAGCGCCACACAAAAACAGAGGTTAGATGACAAGAGAGGAGCGCAGAGCAGAGACCAGCTGGGTGCAGGAGGCAGCCAAGTCTGGTCTTTCTTCTCCTTTCGCCCCATTTGTTGTTTTTGGAAGAAGCGAAGGGAGAAAACAAGCTCATCTCACTACTTTTGTTTAGTAACTACAGCCTTGTGAATAAAGTCATTAAGCCTCAATATATATATAGTTCAAGTATAGCTTTTGTACTAAAGGGGAGCAAGATGTGAGGGTCATTAGGAGCTAATCAAAGCTAAACAAGATGGAGGTGTTCCTGACAAGAGTCAGGCTTGACAAAGTAATTTTCCTTCTGAAGCCAATTAGTAAGAACCTGATGCAATGTGTTGCTGAGAGCAGATTAGACCCGCATCCACCTGTCAAAACTGATTACAGCTACAGCAAAATCCTGTTTATGTTCCAGATAGCCTCTGGGTCACATTCTTAATGGGTGGCAAACATACAGCTGTTTGCATGGATCATCCACATTATCAAAAGTATTTGATCTGCACCGAATAATGCAAAGTTCAAGCCACAATTAAACTCATTTCCCACACATTTACACTGTAGCCTGTAAAAACAGCGTTAATGTTATTCATGGCTGCCCGTTCTTCCACTTGCATTAAAAAAAATTAGGAAGCAGATTCTGAGGTTTGACTGACACCAGAGTATAAAAGTAACAATGTGTATTTGCCTAAAGAATTATAATAAAACTTTCACAAGCTTTACATTTAGAAAATAAGAAGATACAGCTCTTATAGCTGTAAAAACCTAACTTAAGGAAGTTTTAGGGACGGGAAACCTTTATGTGGTGAACGTCAAAGTCAGTAAGTTGGAGCAAAAACACCAAAATCACAACTTGTAAGGAACAGGGAGTGCATTAAAACACATAAAGGCAGTTTTAAGACCAGTGAGATTCCAAAGAAATTCCTTAAGCATAAAAGATGTTTTATTTACGTTTAAATAACTTAGTAGATCAAAGGTTCCAAAAGTTATAAATAAAGCTGGTCTAGAATTTAGGTTCCTATCAGAGTGGATGGATGGGTTTTCGAGCTGCTCTCAGACCAGCTGCAAGATCCAAAACTACATTATTAGTTATGTTCCCGTCAGCCCATTTATGCACTAATAAAGTTGTCATCTTTACTGCTAAGATGTAGCTATAAAACCACCTTATTAGTTGTGTTATCCATGTGGGATCTTGTATGTTTTCATTGCTGCCTGCAGGAAACATCTTTATTTTAGGGAAGAAGACAAATATTTAAGCAACTCTGACCGAGACGAGCTTGTTTAGTGATCTGTTAATTTGCCTTGGAGTTCAGTCCATATGGCACACAGACAGACGCACACATGAGCCTGACCAGCGCGCTGCAGGGGGTGGGGTGGGGGGTAGAACCAGTGGGAACACGTCCACACTGGGAGAAAGCTGCGATTAGAGAGTGTGTCAAAAACAAACTGTCAGTATGAGAATCTGGAAGGACTTTTGTTTTAAAAGTCTTAGACTTTAAAATCAGACTTGCGTTTTTCAGAGGAAACGCGCTGTAGCACCATTTCTGCGCGTAAAGTTGTTTTCGCTTAAAAAAACACACAAACAGCAAAGAGAAAGTGTAATTTACCTTCTTACAAACTGAGAGGGAGCGAAGCCATGGTGCTGACCTCGGTGTTTGGGTTGCTGCGGGCGTTAAAACACACGCTCTTCATCGCTGAAAGAGTCGCGCTACTCCAGCGCCACGGCGGTGCCACGAAGGCGCAGCAGCTCCTGCTACGCATCTATCCTGTCCACCAAGAGGGAGAAAGCCCTTTGTCAGGTCCCCTCTCTCTCTCTGGAGTTCTGCTCCCACTAAAAACGCACCAACATGAACTTCCAAGAATCCTAGGTGGGAGGGAAAGCGCAGCTTCCAGAGGGAATGATATCTCCAGTCCAACTAAATAAACCAGAGAAGTCCGCTACGCGCTGCAGCAGAGCGAAAATCCGAGAAGCCTCTCAGGAAACGTGAGCCAGAGGAGTCCCAGCCGCTGCTGAACAAGCCTCCGAGCAGCAGCAGCGTTTAAATCCAAGCACACGCAACTTGGCGTCAAGACAGCTGTTGTAGCACACCATTTCCGGTTTCATTTTCAAAATAAAAGTATGATTTTTAAATAAAATATTGTTTCACACTTCCAGTCAGGGGTTCATTTTCAACACTTTTAAACATAAAAAACTTTTATTTTAAATATTAAAATAAAAGTTAGCTTCCAGTAGGTAATGCCAAATCAAAACGCAATGGGAAGTTCAGGGATAAAAGTCAACAAATGAGCCATGACCAGTAAACACGGAGAATTTAAAAAATGTTACAGCTGGAGATTAAACAGGTTTAAAGATCAGTTATTTGCTTTTGTTAACTAAAGTAAGACAGTCAGCGTTTTTGACACTTTACGTTACATCAAGATGCCAAAAATATATTGAAGTACAGATAAAAATCCCAAGGTGCTTCACAAGCACAATAACATGTTTAAATGTAGAGATACAGCATTAAATATCTTCGTTACGTTCTTTCCATGTTGCTTTATATCCATTGTTTTTCATGTTCTTGATATTACACAGAGTAGTAAAGTTTATGTACTTGACAGTTTCTACGCTCCTGGTGTCATCTTCAGAGTCTAACGAGTCAGCATTAAAATGATTGGAAACAAATAAATGTGATATTCATTTGCTTATTTTCAAATAATCATAGCTATGTAAAAACATGCACGCGCGCGCACACACGCACACTACGTATGCATATATTGTAATAACTTAACTACAGTTTTATGCAATGGGGGTTCAATGATTCAACGAGAGACAAAGTTCTCTCCTGAACATCATTTTTGTGTGAAGGCAAGTTGTTCAACTTCCTGTCTAACTCTGGACACTTTCCTATTTGGCTTCACACCAGCTCTAATGTCCTGGTGTGATGTCAGCAAGTCACCATTCCAACATTGGTGTAATTAGCTGCCTGAATAGCTGGTATTCTGGCAGAATTTGCATGAGAAACAAGGAACTTCCTAGAATCATCTGACTCAGGTCATGAGGGGAAACAGAGAGCGAAGAGAGAGGAGCCGCAGGAAGCCGAGCTGCATGGACGCATGGTGAGGTTAGCCTTGGTAAACACCACAGTGATGTTTAGCATAAGAACTGAACATTAGCTGGGGAGAAGACAAAAGACTTACAGACCAGTAAAAAACCACTGCAGCTGAAAAAAGGGGGAAAGTGAAGCCAATTTGGAAGGATCGTAAAAAGCCCCAGGCCTATGAGTCCATTGGTAGAGACCATTGTAATGTTGGGTTACTGTTTTTTATTTACTCAGATTCTTTTGTTTGGCAGTAACTATTAACAGAAGACATATAAAACCATGCTGTAAAATGCATTGATTTTAAATAGCTTCAATTAGTACAAGAAGCATTGTTAACCCTGCTTCGGAAAGCAGTGTGAGTATTTTTCTTTGCTTTTAAGTTTTGTATTTGCTAAACACACTAGAACAAATCTTTTGAGAGGCAAAAAGATAAATAAATGCAGATCTAATCCTTTTCAGTTAAACGTTTTTAAGTAAAAAAACCAAAAACTAGGCTGCAGACTGTTGCCACGGGCTGGGATTGTGTTGCTTGTGGCTCTATTTTAGTCAAAGACGTACCAGATGCAAACATCAAGCAAGGAACAAAAAGCCAGTGAATATCCACAGAAGGAAAACCAGGAAAGTACTTTTGCAGGAACAAATGTCCTCTCTGGAATAATATTTTTAGTGAGTCACGTCATGTCAAATGAGATGTGATTTGCAAATGTTTCTATCCCCTTAAGGTCAACTGAGTGTTGTGCTTTTTGATTTCTACCACTTACATTTTCATTCAATCCTCCTAAATGCAAACCAAAACATGCAAAAGAAACCCTGCTAGTGACAGGAAAATCAAAAAATCCAAGAATGACACGATGAACACGCCATTAAGCACAGCTTTTATACCATACCCTCAATGGTTTGGTTTCTTTTCAGTGTTTCTAATTCCACCTTTAAAGAGAAATGTCAGATTTTTCTGAGAGATGTGAAGAATAATCTGCAGATTTTTGATCTTTAGTGCCATTCACTCATCGGTGTCATAGCTGAAAATCCAGCCCTGGAGTTGCATTCATGGTTGGACATTCTAAAGAGCGAGTAGAGCGCAAGTATCCTGGGCAAATAACTGGGTGTTGTTTATAGTATGTTAAATAATTTCAAGAATTTGACAGCTAAATGTTTGATTGGACGGTTCTAATGGGGATAACTTTGACTAGAGATGATAATAAAGTACTGCTGCCTGTTGGTGAAACTCATTTAAGGACAGATACGAAGAGAAATAGAAAAACACTGCCCTGGAACAACACATGCCAATCTGCTTGAGGCTGAATTTTCTTTTTTTTCCACTCCACAGAAGGCCTGCGTTTTAATGAAAGCCATCTTTCAGACGTTGACGCTCCTCTCCCACGTGGCGGACGGCATGCACCATGTCTCTTACATAAGGATGTATAACCACCATCTCCTTACAAACGTAGCCGTATCAGTTACAGCTCAGGCTTCACTTAGGACTTGTCCGCAAGATTTTACAAGGACTGCCTTAAGTGACGACGTTCTGCGCTTGAAGAAATCACAGAATGGGTCAGCTGGATTAAGGCCTGTTAGTTCAATAAGTCATTCGCTTTCGTCATTAAACTGTTTCCAGATCTGCATTAACTGTTCCAAATAGCATGAGGGGGCTGAATAAAAGTCAGTTTAAGGGACATTCCTCAGAGTCCATGCCTGGTCATTTCTTACAGTTAACCAAACACGCCTAATCTCTTCCCAAAGCGTAGCATTTCTTTTTTTATCAAATAGAGAATGAGAAACGTTGTCTCCTGGAGCTAAAAGCCAATTAGAAGTTTATAAATAAATCTCAGTGATCTGATGATATGGTTCTACTACTATATTTATTAGACCTCACCAGAAAAAGGATCTTATTTACATTAAAATTCTTTATGGTAAAGAAAACACTTGTAATAAATCTGAGCCTTTATCTTGATTTGAAACATATCCAACATCCCAACATAGCCTCCCCTTCTCGCTTATTTTAGGAACACCAGTCGTTGCTCCTTTCATGTGGCAAATGCTGATGGCTATCACTATAAAGTCAACACTCGAGGCAGCTGGGACTCACCCCAACAGCTGATAGCTCAGGCGTGTAGCGAGCCACAGAGCAAACTCACTTCCCACATAACTTTTCTTCTTCCCTCTGCTGCAGAATGGCTCTGAAATAATATTCCAACTTCCAAAAACCAACTCGTGGTTTCTGTGTCCAAGTGGGCTCAAAGGGGCGTGTGTGCAGGCCATAACTTAAACCTGTCTAAATTCAACGAGGCTTTCATTTGGGCCACACCTCACCTCGCCACCAAGTTCCATCAAAATTGGCCTGGCAGGGTCTGTGTAATCTTGCTGGCAAATAAACATGAGTGAAAATCGCCATAGTGACTTGCCATAGGGGGTTGAACTCAGGAGTCATGTTTCTTTCAACATTAGCTTCAAAATAACTTCATAACCCCCCTAAAAAAGAATTTATGTGTTAGCTTGAAGTGCTTTTTTGCATATTTTTTCACAATAAGAGCTGATGCACATTCAGGCAGATAATCTTGAGAAATGTGGTAAATATGTGACTCATGAGATGGATCAGTTGTTTCTACTGAAACCTTCAGACAACACGTTTTTATTCCTCCTTAAAGTTTTGTTTTGTTCCAAAAGGGATCACCCTTGAATGTGATTATAAAAGTTCACTGGCTTGACATTCACTTTGAGCGCCAACATGACTTTTAGCCATAACTAAGCAGCACTATGGTCCAACTACTTTGCCCATAAAGCAGATTTAATGAAACATGAATCTGGAGCCTTAACATTGGTACTCCACCAAAGAGGGCTTCTAATACCCATGCTCCCAGCAGATAAATGGCCATATAGTTCATCCTGGGCTGAACAATAAGTGGATTAATTCTGCATGGGTTGAGGGGTGAAATCGTATTTGTCCAAAGGGAGGGAAATGGAAAGGAAACGAGGGGAGCGGCCAGCTTAGCTGTAATTCTAATTAGCTCAGGGGTTCGTTAGCACACAAATTCTGGTCCTGCATCAGAGGCCTTGCTGACAATGTGGCCTGGGTAAGTCATTAAGCCAAAGAGGGAAAATAAGAGGGAGACAGACAGAAAGAGAAAGACGGAGACAGGAGAAGGAGCAGACAGGAAGGCTATGGACACTTAGTTTCACGCTTTAAGGCCCAGGGCAATGAGGTGACCTTGCAGAATGACTCCTCATGGGGACTGAAAGCTATTTTTCTCCCCTTCTGGCCCACTTACATGAGGGCTCACCAGCACACAGGAAAATCGTACTCCAACCCTTAAACACTTGCCCATCTATCAGATCATCCATCCGAACTTCAGGCAAAACTCTTCAGAGCGGTGCAGCCAATTTTTCAGCTGGCTGTGCGCAATAATGTAGACTTGTCAGTGCATTTTTCTTTTGCATCTGGATTTTAATTTAAATTACAATTTAAGTTGTGCTTTGGCTTGAAAGGAAGAAAAGTTATTGGAAGAAATATTGGGAAAAGTTGGAGTTGTCCAAGTGCAATATGTCTAGAGTTCCAAGTCAGAAAAGTCAACCAGTTAGAGTTTCTACTTGGAAAGTCAAAAGTACCTGACAACCCAGACTTCAAAATCCAGTATGGCAACACTGGCCTGTCAAAATAGCAACATCTGCAGTAACACACTATTTATCTTCCCTTGTTTAAGTTTGTATCTCAGTAAATCAGTCAAACATGAAGTTAAATGGATTAGAAATCATGTTCCTACAATAGAAAGACTTTGTTTTGGGCTTATTTTTAAATAGTAGCATAGTTAGTGAAGTTGCCACTGGAACATGTTTAAATTTAATGTGATGTCATTACAAGATCTGACTTTGCACTTCCAAAGTAAAAGCCCCAGCAGTATTTAGCTTTGGGAATCTAGAGCGAGTGGGACAAAAGAACAGCTTTCTGTTCGCTCAGCCTCCACATCTGTGATGAATAACAGTCTGATTTAAAAGGTGCTGTAAAGCATTGCATAAACGTCTCCTTCTCTCTCCAACCAATGCATAAAGCCACAGCTCTGATACATAATAAATTTGTGGCCTTATGAATGAACCACCCACCTCCTAATCTCCCACATTCAGAACCCTGCAGACTTTTCTCTGACTCATTCAGCCTCCACTGATGTTCCTGCTACTTCTCTTCTCATTAAAAGAAAAATCAGATGAGTGCACATCAAATTTTATTGACTGGACTAATAAACTCAACCACAACTTTAAGTCATTTAAACCCCTAAAACCTTTTTTATGTCCTCGTCATTGGCCGCAATCATACAGACTGAGCGGATGGGCAGCCATTAATAAAAAATAACTGTACAGGGACGGGCCTGACCTCAAATCCTGATTCCTATGATTGTTGGTTTACCTGACAGAGGAAAGATGCACAACAGATTCATGACATCATATTTCAATAAAATCAAACTGGAAAGGGGTTTCTCTCTCAGGGTTTCTTTCTACTTTGGAATTTATACCAATGTTTTACTGCTGCTGTTACAGTTTAGGCTACGTTTTTAAATAAATGCCCATCCTTCGTCATGATAAGTTTAAATATTTAGCTTTAAATGAGTTGTGTGGGGATCAGTGACATACAGAATCAGTCCTTCAAATTAAACTGGATCCACTGAAGCATATTTTAAAAAATGTACACAACGCAGATGGTCTGCTTATGCAAAGCTGCCCCTTATGTTTTGTTTGCAATTTGCTATCCACACAACTCAACTGGACGTCTGAACGGAGATTCTTTCAGCACTCCTGAAAACGACCTGAATGCATAGGCCTGAGTTTCCCATCAGGAAACCAGTCTGTGTTTACACCAGTGGTCTGGGGTAAATTAATGATGACAAAAATGCAACAACATGAGTCATGATCACTAAGTGGGAGCGTACCTTGAGGTCTGGCTTGCAGCACTTAAAACTATATGTGTAGAATAACTACAAGCTGCAACCTATTTGTGGTGGGAGGGGCAGCACTGGCATTATCCAAAGCACTGGTAGTCATACCACAAAGAGCATCAATTAGCAAATAAGGCCGACCTTGCTTAGCATTGGCTAAGACTGATCTGTAACCATAAACAAAGACATAATCACGCAACACATCCAGCGCTCGTTTTAAACAATAAGTATGTCTGGGCAATATGGAAATACATGGAAAACACAGAATGATCATTTTTATTTAGACGTTTCTAGAATCTGTGACCAGAACATTGTTTTATCACCAATGCCAGTTGATTGGAGGAATGTCATTTAATCCATCTATCCACCTTCTCCAATTCATTTAAGTTCAGTAGGGAAACCCAAACATCTCTCTCTTTAGCAACACTCTCCAGTTTCTTAAGGGGGATCAGAAGGCATTCCCAGACAAGAGAGAGTATACAATCACTTCATCAAATTTGGGGTCTGCCCCCGGGATCTCCTCCCAGTGGGACATGGCTAGAAAACCTCAAAAGTAAGGTGATCAGGAGGCATCTTAATCAGATGCCCAGATGACCTCAGCTAACTATGTTCAATGTGGAGTCCCTCACCTTATCTCTAAACCTGGCCACCCTACCGGGCAAGCTAATTTCAGCAGCTTATGTGTAGGATCTTGCTCATTTGTTCTAAATCTTATAACCATAGGTGTAGATTGGAACGTGAATGGACCAATTAATGGACAGCTGGGCCTGGATCTTTAGATTCATTGGTCTATCTCTTGGTCCCTCCTGCAATTACACATGAACATTAAACCAAGATACTTAAACTCCTCTGCATGAGACAGACTTATGGGAACATTGGAACATTCTTTTAAGGGATATTTGAGAAGTAGCTATTGATTTCTAATGAATGCTTTAAAAATGCAAGCAACACCATTTGAACACCTAGAAGTATTCATTAATTCTACCTTTTCATTTTATCCAGTTACAATGAATACTCCAACAAACTGAAGATAGAGGTGGATCACGTTCCACACGTAGAAAACCACACCATGTTTCTGTCAATAAGGCCACTGCTGCTTCTCTCTCAGCACAGTCCCAAAAGCCTGTGGACAGTATGGATTAAAAAATAAATAGCCATTTATAGGACGTGCTTGGCTTGCAGTGTGTTTCATCATGAAACATAAAAATAGTTGAATTTGGAGCTTCACTGACTGATTATTGTCAAGTGTTGAAACTGTAGGCTGCAAACAGCAACGCAAGGAGAGACCAGGCTGCAGTAAAGCCATGGGAAGAGAGATGAGTCGCACTGACTGACACACAGTTACAAACCCCATTAAAGACCTTTTATCAAACTGAGGTCAAACTTTCCAAGTGAATGCATCTCAGAGCGAAGACAGACCTGCAATCCATCTCGTTTGTTGCCTTTTAAAGTATATGGTGGACTTATTTTGGATGCCATATATCTTGTTCACAAGCAAGTCACATTTATGTGTCTATCCATCTGCAGCTTTTTCATCACCCACTTCATTCCCCTCTTTCAGCTGCTTCCCCATGCTCCCTATTTAAAGCATGGCCCATTAAGAATATGTGAAAGAGAGCGCTACCCAGAGAGAAAATCGCCCTGGCTGACTGCATCAGACCTGGCTCGATGCACCAGCTTCTGTTTATTTGAACTGTGAACCCTCCATGTGAGGTGTGTGTGAAAGGAAAAGTGTATGTGTGTGAGACAGAGAAAGAAAGAGCATGTGTAGCAACTGCACCGACGAAGGGGAGGGGAATTTTTCACACAAAACCCAGTGTCTTGCCCTGAATTCTTTCACACCTCTCTTTTAACACACATTTCACGCTGTATTTATTCGCCACACGGGCTCCTGGTGCTCTTTGGGTTCACCAGGCCACAAACAGGCCTCTGTGTAGCCTGTTTGGGTCTGCAAAGCTCAGGCAGAAAGGAAGCTAAAAACAGGCCTCTAACACCCCCTGTGGAGCTCCAAACCCAATAATAATACTGTCCTCCTGCTGACCCGCATGTGACATCACTGCCTTACACGTTCACATATTCTGACACAAACAGAATGAACGTAGGGTTGTGATGAAGCAGCCCAACTAAGAATTGAAGACTGAGACATAAAGCGAGCTCCGAGATGATTTTTAGACAACTATACACAAGCTTGGGAATGTGAGGTTACTGTGGGATTGGTTAAAACTGCAAGAGGCAGCAGCAAAGAACAAAAAGACCCAGGGTTCAAATAAGTCATTGTTTCAGAGGCTCTGGCTGACTGGAAGAATGTTTGAGGAGTATGAAAGGCTGCCAAGTATTCAGGCATGAAAACAGAAAAGTGCACTAAAGACATATTCACCCAAGACATAAGAACATCTAATATCCTCTAACATGCACAGAGATCTGAGTGTGTGTATTTGCCAGGTAAATATACCAACATCTATTGCTTTTCCAGTAGTATTGATGTGTGCAAGTAGTTGCATGCACAATGGACCAACCTTAAAAATACCCCTAAAAATGGAAGGCTTATATTTTTTGAAGACCATCAAATGAATCGCGCCACCCACTGATGTCAACGGGAATATTAATGCTACCATTTTCGATGATTTCGAAAGTTGTTTGAATGGCTTTCATTAAAAGATGAATTATTAATCAATCTGAGGGAAGAACCAGGCTGAGGTAGGAAACAAGGATGTACCTCAAAGTGCAAAACGGTTAATTATCTTTAAATTAAGTCACTTCTCAAATTTTGTGAAGGAATTTTCCGACTTGTTTGCCCAAAGATAAAGTATTCCATACTTAAAAATTCCAACTTCTGAGTAGAAATAATGAACTGGAACACCCCCCTATATCAGAGAATGTTTTTTAATCTATCTTCGAGGTTTAACATAACAGCTCCTTGTAATACCAACAGTAGCTGTGGTGGAAACATGTTTATTTTACAAGATAAACTTGTAAGGGTGCATCTAAAATTGATGTTATGTGCAGTTGTATATTTTCCGAGGTAAATGGAATGCACCATGAGGTCCTTCCTCCATAGCATAGACATTAAAGAGTAGATGCTGCACCGACCGCTACTATGGCAATGATCTAACTACAAAGAAGGTTTTGCCATCGTACAGTGCAGGCCAACATAGCTCACGTGTTTCTGTAACATAGGCTGAATGAGCCGTACAGCTGCCCAAACATGGTTTGAGTAAAAACAAAGACAAACCTTCATCTGTATCACTTATTTAAAACTTTTCCACATGCTTAAATCTGACCAATAAAAGCAGCCTCCCAAAAAGCCAGTGTGATATCAAATTGCAGCAAAACCCTAAGCTATTTAAACAATGTCCAAAAAAAGTGACATGTGAGTCCATAAAAAGGCACAGTTGATATCCAGCATGTCTAATCACATGAGCCACTGCAGCTCTTGAGTGTTTGGAGACTGCTCTGGCTTCTGTCTGGTATGTGGGCCAGTAAAGCAGCCAGCAGAATACACCCCGGACAGGAAAGGCAGCTCAGAGTGAGTGCTTATGACTGTTCCAGCCATAAAATTTCATGCTGGCATCTGAATGAATCACATTCAGTCTTCTTTCCTCTTTGGTGATACACCAAGAGGTTCTTTGAGGAGAAGAACACCAAGAGATAAGTGGAAACAGATCATAAGAGCAACATCAATGGGCTGGTTGCAAGAAAAGAAGGTGTGATGAGTTGGAGGCTGTCTGAAACAATGCATTAGAAACACAATGAGGGAGAGAGAGAGCACACAATGGGGAGGGGGAGCACGTTATCAACAAGCCCATCCATCTGCAGCCAAGCCATATGCCCAAACACTCGTGCATTCTGGGGAATCAGGCTATGGATTTGTCTCACTGTTGGCTCACCCCCTCAAACTGTGATAGGCTTACAACGGCACATGACAAGTACTCAGAAGAAGCATCCCCATGGTCTGAGGCTGTTGGCAACAAAGTGGGAATGACATTCATGAGGGAATTTACAAAATGCCCAAACATTTGCAAGGGTTCATAATTTCCTCAAGTAAGCAGCAAAACCCTCCTGTCATGCCACTGGAATTTAGACAAGCCCAAAAAAAAAAAAAAAAAAAAAAATGGCAGCGTATGTTTCTTATGAAAAAAGTCACAGAAGCGTTGAGAATCTAGAGAGAGTGGGACAAATTATGAGAATCTTAATAAAATCTGAATAAAATCAAAGATATAAACAAATTGAGACACAATTAACAATTTAAGATTAAATATAGAACCAAAGTAATCTAGATACCCAAAATAAACCCAGACATATATGGTACAAATCTTTTCACTATTTTGTTTTGTGTGAATCCAAATTAAAAAATAACATTTTCTCACAATCTTGTGAATCTTATTAGCATTCAACAGTTGCAGTCTAGTGAAATAGTGAAATTTTTAGAATTTCTGCTGACCTGATCAATGATCCTCACTGGTTTAAGACCACTGAGCTGTGAACAGATAGTAAAGGTACAGTACTTGGATAGTCCCATTATCCCTGTCAGACTACACGTTTTGGCTGTGAACATAAGAGCAGGAAAATCACAGCTCACTGGCAAAAAATAAGGATTTAATTATTTGAGAAAAAAGTTTAATTCAGGTTATTTTACAGGAAAATATAAGAATTTTTTTTCTTTTTAGAGTTTTTATACAGCAGTACTCATGTTTTTATGTACACCTTTTATATATTATTTTCCTAAAGAACTAACAGTAAAATCACATATATTTGTGTCAAATTTGGTATTTTCAGGTTTTAACTTTGTAAAGTAGTAAGAAAAAACTTTGCAAAGAAGAATAAAAATGGAAAAAAAAATAAAGTTTTTTATAAGAGAAATTACCCAAAATCCTCAAACTGTGAGTGACAGGCCGTCCAGCTGCTTCACAAGAAACACGCAGAACCAGAAACAAAGAAAATCCTGACACATCTCTATTGATCAAGAGCTACTTTGCATTTAGCTGTGGAGACTGACCCTGCTTGTCCATCTGATCATCCAAATGCCACAGATCTTATGAGATCAGTGCGCTGCGCTGCCATTGAGAACTTTATTGATTACATATACAAATCAACAGTGAGAGTTTTTAAGCTAATCCAGTTGGGACAGTCTTTTATTTTTCTAAACAACATCAGATCATTTCACAGGATGAATCAGCTGAGAATAATCCCAGGCTCTGTTGGATCTAAACTGGACAATGAATAGACAGACGTTCAGAGACACATAGGTTGTAAAAATGTCTCTTATTTTGGGAAGTGGATGTGAGACAGAAGCGTTTTTTGATGACGCAGCGCTGATCTCAGACAGCGGTGCTTGAACCTCTCACATCTGGGACACATTTTGGTGCCCATGTGCAACGGATTACATATTTTTGGAAACACTCAGCTCTGTAATCTGTCAATGGGATTTTATTTCTGTTGTTCATGGTTTTGCCTGTTGCGACTTTAGCGTGGTAAGCATTATTTTTTTCCTGTGAGGTGACAAACAAATGATTGAGGAGTCAGAGAAAGAAGAAATTATGTGAGTTGAAAAATATTGCAAATCAGCAAAATAACATGCTAAAAAGTCAGCGTGACTTTTTCCCCTCTGGGATTTTCACACTGCAGGAATCCTCGGCTGTAAATGACTGTTTTAGAGTGGAAGGGTAAAATTTGTCACCCTTATGATCGGCAGGCTTGACAAACGTTTGAGTTCCTGTGTCGACCAGATCACTTTAAGTGCTTCTGGCGAACTTCACATTAAGGAGCGACTGTTAATGCACAAGTGGAGGACAGAGATTTTCAGGAGCTGAAAGTGGGAAATTTCTAACTGCGAGTATAGGAGAAAAAAATTAAATAGCATTATTATATCTTTTGGAACGTGAAAGCCAACATTTGTCTTTAGCAGCTTCTCATTTGAAAAATCCAAAGATATGATTAACCCAGTTTATTAAAAGAAAACAATTATTTATTGGAATTGGTCCATTTTGGCGTAAATTAAATGGGTTCACCATCAAGCATTTTTATGACTCAAATAATTATAGGATGTTTGTTTTTTAATCTGTTATAGAAACCAAAGCTTTAAATCAGGCAGAACTCACTGCTTCCATTTGTTAGCTCTAAAGCTAAGCCATGCAAAGCTATTAAGCTATTTTTTTGTTAAAGAAAACCAGATGAGAAGAATTTCCCTGAATGTCTAAATTAATGGGCTGCAAGATGGCTCAGTTGGTAGCACTGGTGACTCGCAGCAAGAAGGTTGCTGGTGTGACTCCTGCCTGTGCTGAGCTAGTATGTTCTCTCCATGCATGCATGGGTTTTCTCTGCATACTTCGGCTTCTTTGCACAGTTCAAAAACATGCATGACAGGTTGATTGGAAACTCTAAAATGTCCCTAGGTGTGAGTGGGTGTTTGAATGCTTGTTTCTCTCTGTATGGCCTTGTGATGGACAGGAAACCTGTCCAGGGTGTCCCCCGCATCTCATCTTTGACCCTAGTGAGGATGAAGCAGTTGAGATGATTGATGGACGGTTGAATTTATATGAGTTAATACATAATAATCTAACGAAGATACAAGATTTGCCCTGAAGCTAAAAGCTGTAACTGAAAGCTCCCTCTGTTTGGGGTCGGCACCCTACTGGTGGCTCTCACCAAGACCAGCTTGGATTTCTAGTCTGAATACTGAGCGGTGGTGAGGCTACGAGCCACACAGTCACTTGTGAGTTCTTGGGGCTTAGACAGCCACATTTGGTCTGCCTGCTCCCACTTAGGGATTCATCATGGTCTGTTCAGCCAAACCTCAGAGGTTAGGGACCTGACTATGCACTGGGAGTGTATATTTCATTTTGTGTATGTGTGTACATTTCTTACGTGTATCTTGCAGACAGCAGAGCTGAATGTGAATTAGAAGAAGTTGTGTTCTGCCCTACATATGTCTAATTGAAGTATATGCATGTATTTATCTTTGTCAAATGCAAGGTTACAGTAATAGTATTTATGAGGGGTGGGTTGCAGAGGCGGCCTGGCAATCTGTGAGTTCTGGAGAATCCCAGAACGGCCGATGAGCCCTAGGGCCGGTGGGATCCGCCGTCATTGGATCTAGCAGGAAGCAGCAATGTGTCCTAACCCCCTGCTCAAAGAACTACGATCATGAGAAATTTCTGGGAGCTCGCACCCCCCCCCCACACACACACACTCAGTCGGTGGGTTGTATGTCAACTTTTTAGAGGCAAGGATGGTTATCGAATGGGCAAAGAAAAGAAAATCCCCAAAATGTCCAAAGCAATAGCAAAAAATCTGTAACAATTTCAGTAAGAAGAACCAAAATAAAGATTCATTGAAAGTATTTTCTATTTAACTTTTGTTTCGATGGGCCTTCAGCATCAAAACCCATGTTTACATTAAATTTGAAAAAAGGTTTTAGAGCAAATTAAAAGAAATATTTTACAAGTCTTTAGGGAAAGCCTTATAATGCTATCATTTGTCACGCTGTCTTGACATACAGAGTTTATTCAGCCTACCTTTGACACAGCCAGCAGGGGAGTGTTGTAATAGAGCTGTAACGGTTGGTGTGTGTAAAGGTAGCTGGCATTGTGGTTTGAGGATGTGAGGAAGTGATGACAGACAGGTCTATGCCTCTAGCTGGTGGTGGGATAAAGAATGGGTGATGTCTCGCACACATTTTATGCATAGTGGTCCAGGTCAAAGCTCCATGGGCTTTACTCTGCATTTCCTATGGTTTGGAAAGGCTGGTTTGATTGTATACATACACATTATGACAGGACACTGGTGATTTATGAACCATCAAAGGCAGCATAAAATGGATACATTTATGTCTCAACAGCATTCATGTATGGGTTTGCATGGTGAAACCTTGCAGGAAAGATGCATACTGAATCAGTATGGAACTGGGTCATAGATGTTGTTTAGAAGATGATGTAGGGGTCCTGCTGTGTTCACATTGAGGTGTGCAGAAAAATGGACAAAATGTGCAGAACAGTGAATTTTAAAGGAGATGGTTACCCGAGTTGGACTTTTTGTAAAACAATAAGACACTTATAAGTCATTTTCAGACCAACATAAACTATGCAATCAGAACACAAAGTGAGACATGTCATACATCTGTGGTTGAGTTCATCCAACTACTTAAGGATAACATATCATCTTCACTAAAGCACAATGCTTCAATAAGCAGCAGTAAAGGCCAAGTTCAGCACTGTGGGGTGTGTGGCTGCAGCAATGTCAAGTGTACTTTTTGTTTTTGACACTGAAGAGTGAGGTTCTCTTATCTTGGAAGGCATCTTTGTTTACTGGGGAATGTGACAGATTCAGGTTAAATGAGATGTTTGGAGAGAAGATGCAGGCCAGAGAGACGGCGTGTTTGTACCTGCAGGGAAATCTCATGGACGTGATTGGTAACTTAACTGGAGATGGTGAACTTTTTAAATAATGGACACATTTGAGTAGCTCAAATAGTAATCTACATACAGCAGCTCTGTCTTTTTAGGCGTGTGTTGATAAACAAGGGCTGACCGTGATTGCATACAAGTTTCCATGAGATATTCAACACGTTTATGTCCAATATATCAATTTAAGGCCAATTTCTAAATGCAAAAGCAGCTGTTCTGTGAAAACTTTGCAGGGGGGGTTAACATCATTTAACTCCTCTGGAAGCTTTTCTGCTTACGAAACATTTCTCTGAAAACTAAAGACTGACTCACTGACAAGCAGAGGAGCTCACTGTGTTTGTGTGTGGGGAACTGAAGGACGCGAATGACTTGGTATGCCGGTTACCAAAGCAACATCTAACTGTATTGTACAGATTAATTAATGGCTTAAATCTGCTTCTTATTATCTTTAAATGCCTGTTGATGGGGGTCTACAGCCACATACACCACTGCGTGGGAGGCCAGCAGCCACATTGCATCAGTCATGCCCATGAGGAATCTTTTTCTCTCCCCAGGATGCTGCTTTAGCAAGCAATAACTAGTTACACAGCTAGTGGCTGCAATATTCTTTTGAAAAAGGTGGCAAAAGGGGGACAATTTCTTTGAAAGAAAGTCTGACCTTATATTTGAGGAGCGTCTCCTTTAGCGGGAGTATAATGCAGAAATGGATATACAAACAAGGAAAATAGGGGGTTGTCTTAAAAGCAACAAGTTGGAGGTCATTGTCCGACTTCAAAGGTCCGACCCCTCCCCCTCCCAAAAAGCTGCTTTGAGTTTATGTGCTGCTTTATGATGCAGAGGCAGACAGACACCATCAGGTTTCTAGCAGGATGAAGGTGTGTGTGTTTTATTGCAGTGCCATAGGGTTGTGAGAACACTTCTGCATAGCTTGATAAGTGAAGAAAAGGGGCAGGGGGATGGGCAACTTTCTCCACAAACTGGCTTTGACCTGAACCAAAACGAGTAGGGATGTGTCTGGACTTCTGTTGGAGAGCTGGGAGTTCATGACAGGGACAGGTTTTACACCTGGATGTCACCAGCATGCATGAGTGTGTGATTGAGGGATACGTGTGCATCTTTTAGGAATCTGGTAAAAGAAAATGCTGATTAAGTTTTATTAGTTTTACAAACGTCATTCACAAACATCCATTAAAGTGGAAATATATTTTTTCATACCATTCATGCATGCTCTACCAGTAGAGTAAAGCTGTGTACACAAGTGCTGGGTTTTTGTAAAACCAATTCTCCTCCCCCGCCTATTTAGGGAAAAACTTGTGTCCATTCCACCTCGTTTTAAGCCAAAGATCCAGTGCACTGTAAAGCACACTAAAGGTGGTGAACACTCATTTAATCAATAAATTTGCAGTGGTCTCTAGTAGGAATGAATGCCTTGTACGTTGTACTCTGGGGAATAAAAAGCCCAGCAGCGCCTGTATCAGCATGGAGGAATCAGCTGGAAGAGAGAGTGGTAGAACTCGGCAGGATTTGGAGTCATATTTCCTGATATTTAGGCATCAACTCTACCACTGACTGTGTTTGCTCTGCAACGTTGATGTTTTATCTCCGCAAATAACAGAAGTCTAGAGGAGTTCAGCCATGTGGTGGAGTTGCTAATGCTAATGCTTAGCTTCTGTAGCTGAGATGTTCTCTGCTTCTCTCTGAACGCTAAACCAACAACAGCCTTCCCCGCCACAAGTCAAGATGGGTGAATCCATGAATGTTAAGTGACAGTGTGCCGTAGATCTGTCAGGCTTTTCAAATCCTAGAGTTTCACCATCAATATTCTATCAGAAGCTAATGCAGGACATAGGTATAGAAGACTATTTTCATGTTCAGTCTGCTTGACAAACTCAGAGTAACTGATTATAATCAGAGATAATCATTAAAAAGTGGATTTTCAGTGTTCCACACCTTTAATAGGTCTACCAAGCCTGTAGGTGGCAGTAGTTCCCCAAATCTTCTGCGTCTTTGCCAATAAACATTCCTTGGACATTGAATAACTAGGTGGTGGGCAATAACTCTCTTTAAGGTGCTGCAGTACCTGATACTTCCATGTAAAACGGTGTCGCCAAAGGTACAATGGACAAAAAGAACAAACGGGAGATAGACTGGGTAGGCGCCAGTATAAGTCCTCCCTCTTTCAGCACATCCTGGATTAATTTTTCAACAATGGATGAAGTCAGAGGATTTTTGCTGTTGTCAACATTTAATCATTTAAAGACGCATAAATGGTGTTTAATTCTTGGTCAGAACTCAACTTTGTGTTTATGTCGGTAAGTGAAAGATTGTTGGCTGTAGTGCATTGTGTAGACGCCGGTGTGTGCTGGTATTTATAGATGCATGAACGCAATGGTGTTTGCGTACGAACAATTTGTATACATCAATGAAGAAAGTATGCTCAACTATGTTTGCACTGTTAAGCTCACAACCCCCACCCGCACGCCAGTTTTCAGCCACAGTTGTAAAGTTTGTTTCCATCTTTGTCCCTCTGAACAGCGTACGCATTCATAACTTTACTGTCTTTACTGCCTGTATAACTTTCCTTAACCCTACAGTACCGTGACCAGGGCTGAACTCTGCATTTATGTACTAATTAAGGTCTGGTCCCGACTGGAAGACTGGTGACAAGACCTGTCTCTGGCCCTCTCATTAACATTACACGCTCCACTGGCAACACACACACGCACGCACACACACACACACACACACACGCACACAGGAAATATCTGCTCTCCACAGTCAGTGACAGCAGCATTCACTAATTATTAATCTGGCTTTAACGGGTTGTTTTTACTGTTTTGTGAACTGGAATCCAGGCTGAATTTGTTAATAATTGAGATAAGTGAAAAAGGAAACCAGAAGGAAGTCAGCAGACTGTTAAACTAAATGACTAAATTACATCAAACTGGTGGCTATCATTAGCGTGGGAGCAATACGAAGCTTGCTTTTTCCTATTTCTCTCCATTTTAGATGTGGAAAACAAAGTTGCACCTTAGTTTCAGTAAAACAAAATCAAAACTCTCGAGTTGTAGTGGAAAAAACAATTTTCAAGAATTGTTTTGCACGTTCTCTCTCTCTGTGGGCCATTCTTCTGCTTCACATTCCTTTGTATTCAATTACTGCTGATGTTTATCTCACTTCTTTCTTTGGCTTTGCAAATCAAACAAGTCTACATGCGAGCTCCTATTGTAAAAGTGGCAATAGAAAACTTTAGCTATTCATCCAGTGTGTGAGACGTGGCTCTAATCTTAGTAAAACAACAGGATGATACTAAGATTGCAGAATGCAAGGGGTTAATCAGTAATGGAAAGCAAAAATAGGAATGCAAATTGGCTGAACACCCACACACATAGTGCTATTGTGGCCTCCTGAACATAATGGCATCCGTCAAATTTGACTGTGTCTGAGAATTTATTTAAGACCAATAACTGAGAAACGATGGATTCAGCCAGAAACAATATCATATCCATGTGTTGTTGGATTAATTCAGGTGTGCGTTATTATAAACACTTTGCTGAACATGTTATAAGAGAAGAGGAGAATCCCAGAGGAGCAGCAGGTGATGAAGGTTCCTGTCCTATCACACTGCATATCTACACAACTCAACCATGGAAACTAGCCTAAATCAGATATAGCATCAATTCATAAAACATGGAGAGTTGTCACATTTCTGCCCTTATCATATAGAGATCATCAGTCAGGCTGTATAACACATACAGTAACAACAAAGAAGTAATACACTAGTTTTAGAGCAACACTAAAAAAGATTTCCATTTTTTCCTCCTACTGGTTGAAAGCAGAATTACAACAGTCGTAAACAACGCTGCCAGAGCCTGCTGTAGCTAACAACGAGCTAACGCCAACACGAGCCAACTGATACTAAAAAAATAAAAAAAGATCCACACTGTTGGACAAAAAATATTATTACTCATAAGTCTGGTAGCAACAAAGCCAGGTCACCATCAGTCTGTGATTTTGTAGCCTCCTTTAGCTCCATCGAATGAGTAGAGACTGCGCCGATGTTCACTCGGGTTTTAGCTCTTTGCTTCAAGACATTACCCTCTTAAATGTACTTATAGGCATCTCCATGATGCCCCCCCCCCCCCAAAAAAAAAGCTAAAATCTTTTTCTTCTTCTTGGCTTTCTATTGGACGGTCAGTAAACTGCATAAGCTATTAAAAGCTACCTCCCATTGGTGTTCCTACTCAAACCACAAAATATTTAAGTGCAGTTTCTGGTCAGCAGAAGGCTAAGGTGAAGGTGATGTGGATCCAATGTGAAGTTGTTCAAGTTTATGGGTGAAGAACCACTGAAACCAGTTCGAAAGCAACAGCTTAAAGTGTTAAAAACTCTTTAGTGTTGCTTTAAGATTGTGCGCTTGGCCTTTTCTGAAAATTAGGGATGTGTGAGATCTGCTGCTGTCTACTGAAATATTACTCATCATTACAAGAGTACATATAAACCAAGATAGATTTTTATTTCTGTCCATATCTACCTTTTGCAGCCAGATTACCATTCATCCTCCTGATATGTGAATCCTATCATTGTAGAAGACTGAAACCCTTATTGGAGGAATAGTTTGGTGATTTTGAAGTACGGTTTTGTGAAAAATGTTAAGGACAACTAAGATCATATCTGATGTAAGATCAGGTAAGATGTTAAACTGAGACAAAGATGGATTACTGACATCTAAAACGACTGATTTCCAAAGTTTCACAGCAATTTTTGCAAACTCTGATGAAAAAATAAAATTTAGTAACATATCTCCACAATCGTAATGTAAAATTTTATTCTGATCTCAGGTCAAGATGGAATTCCTGCTGATACGACATTCCAGTTCTGACAAGACTGATGTTCTTGTGTGTACTGATACGCTCAGATCAAGTGCAGGAGTACAATCTCCCACTTCTTTAAGTAAGACATTTCTGCTGCTGTAACGGATCATTTCCTGGGAAAACGATCTTCTGGGTTGCTTCCTTAATATTCAGTAAAAAAAACTGGGATTTCCTGTCTTCCTTACAATTTCTGCCAGTTTTGCATTACACAGCTATTTTCATTGAATTATCTGCTTATTTGCAAGTGCCTCAGCAGCAGCTAGCAGTAGCACGCTTGGTGCAGCCTGGAGGAACTTCAAGCTAGAATTACATGATACTTCAGCCAGAATAAGCATGAGATATAAAGCTGGTGGTGTAAAAGTTTAAATAAGCATTTGCATGAGCCACTGTGAGATTTTAAAGATATAAGTTGTTATAAGATCTGATTTGGAGGTGGGTCAGCGGTTCTGACAGACTAATAACAACTTGTCCAACTTCCAGAGAGGATTTGTAAACTTCCTCTCAAATATGAAGTGTTGTGTGTTTTGTTGTGGATTTAAGGGTTTTTGTGTTTAAATAAATAAATAAATAATTAGTTTTTTGAAATACTGACATTATTCTCTTCTTGGGTAGCACATAAGGATGTGATATGTTTTCTCACTATTATCTATCTGGTTGTAAATCTATGATGAGACCTGGGAAACAGAAAGCATTGGAGAGTAATGTTCTAAGGCATGGAGACAAATTCTGCAGACAGCAATGCACAAGAGAGGAGAGAACTTCACCGTCCCTGTCCTAGTTTGCAACACATTCTTTATTTCTTGTAGCTCTGGTCCTTTGGGAGTGATCAGTAAAAAAAATTGCCTGTCAGCAAAGTTCAAGCTGTACAGCTCTGCTAATTCAAAGCTTCCCTTCTGAAACAGTGCCAGTGCTGGAGAGTGGTGATTACAAAGTGTTATGTATAGAAATCTAAAATTATACCCAGCATGAACGGGTGCAGCTCATTTCAGAAAAAGGAAATATTTTAAAAAATACATAAAAATCTAAGAAGTTCTTTTTCAATAAAAAAGTGTTATTTTATCATTATTACAACATCTGGGAGGTGAACCAGAGGTTTCCTCTGAGCACGTCTAGATAGCGTTGTTGCACAACTGAGGAGAGGCAAGCAACCACACGTAGACGCTGCTAGAAAGGGACATTTTCAGATTCTCCTGAACTGCGCCCACACTTTGTTGACATGAACCTACGTGTTGAGCTCTCCAGAAAAAATACACGCTGAAAACCGCATGTCCAAGTCCTCTGAATGCTATTTGAATTTCAAAAACAACATCTGTTTTGTCTCCGGTGAGGCTTTTGTTAATCACATCACTAACAGACAGAACTCACACAGAGGCGTGTCAGATCTGCAAGATATGTCACCTATATGCTTAAAGCTATGGTTTTACATGCAGGTAAGCTCTTCCTTCTAATCTGTTGGATCTCCACTGACAGACAGCACAGGGGCTGAGATCTTCAGTTGCCATGGCAATCCAGCCATCTGCATTATATATGTGTGGGTTCCGATTTTGTTTACCCAACTCGCATAATCAAGCTTACGTTTTAAATCTTGTCCTGAGTTTACTTCCTGTTTCTAGAGTTTCATGTCAGCGCTGACTTTGTTGATCTTTTGGATCCTGAACAAAGAAGCACATGAGCGCAGACATGTAAACAAGAGGGAAGTTACATGGACCGGTAGCCGCCGTCCTTCCTCCACACTAAAGATGCATTGTTTGTTCACCATGACAAACTGGGAGGCTGACATGACGGCGCGTCAGTGACAGCGCTGGAAACCGCAGGACACCACAACTTGTTTACTGCACAGAAGGAATGCACTATTTGTCTTGATTTCCATCACTCACACATGCAAGTCCGTGGAAAACCTGAACGTCTTGTGCATTACCAGCCCGTCACGCTGAACAATAGGCTGATTTACGAAAAAAACCCCACACACCTTCCACCCCGGCAGCTCAGTATCCAGACGGTAACTAAATAAAGGTAAAAGTATGTGTGATAGGGACGTGGTGGGTGGTGAGAAAAGACAGATAATCTGTCAAGTTTCAGAATGCAAATAGAAAACAAAAGTGTGTGCATTTTGCAAGACTGGATCTGGTCACAAAAGTAATTTTGTGTGTGTGTGCGTGTGTGTGTGTGTGTGTTCTGGGCATGAATAAGTAGGTCTTGTGGTCGTGCCAGAGCTGTGGTTATTCTCCAGCCAGAGGCAGAGGAGCAAAGATACTTCATTATGGCCTCATTCATCACCCCCGGGACAGCTTGGCACCACTCTCAGACCCCACTCATCTCCTCCCTCTAACCTCACTTCTCTACACAGGTCCCTCATTCAGACCCTCCCTCACCTTGTTTTACTCCTTTTGCCTGATCAGACATCTTCTCTCCTCATCGCTGCTTCCTCCTTTCCAGTACCCTAGTGTAACCTTCGCTCTATACCTTCTGACATTTTTTAATTACCTCTCTCTAATCCTTTGAGTCCCCCCTTCATGACCCATCCTCCCACACATTCATTAACTCCTTGTAGCTCCTTTTCTCCATTTTTACTCCAACTCAGGTCATTTTTCATTCCTGTTACATCTCTAGCTCCTCCTCTGCAGCTTCATCTGCCAAATTTGCCAAGTTGATCATGCATGGCTCAGTGAGGTGGTATGTGATGCATAAAGACGGCTGGTATAAGGACTGAAGTACTGAAGCTAGGAGCCTTTTGGTCAGACTGGTAGCAATAAAAATAAAAGTTAGTCTGATTTGTTCCAAAAACTTTAAAACCAAACTTTCAGCCTTGTATACTGGTTTATTTTTCTATTTTATTTAACAGCTTTTGTTCAAATTCAGCCTGTCTCAGTTAGTAAAACTAAGTCTATTGTGCTAACCATTTAATATTGAGGAATCAAATGACATTTTCCAGTAGTTTCATGGTGATTTGAATGTCAAAAGTTTTAATTTCCAGGGAAAATTTGGATTTTCTGTGGGAAACAAACATGTACCTTTAAAAAATGCTAAGAACATTCTGTCTGTTTATGGAAGCATATGTGTAAAAAAAATAAAATTATTAAGCATTAGCAGAAAGGCATTTTCCATTTCACTATACAACTGCTAAATGTGACTCACAAATAAAATAAATAAGCAATTTTCCAAACAGCTTTTTAATTTTCTTCTTCATCACTGCTCATTCTGTGATTTAATGAAATAGATAAAGAAAATGGAATTTAAGATTTCATTTTCAAATTACACTCCAGCAAAAGTGTAACAAAATTCAATTTGAAATGTCAAATTTGAAAATGAAAATGCATTAGCAGAAATGCATTTTCCATTTCACTATACAACTGCTAAATGTGACTCACAAATAAAATAAATAAGCAATTTTCCAAATGGCTTTTTAATTTTCTTCTTCATCACTGCTAATTCTGTGACTTAATGAAATAGATAAAGAAAATGGAATTTAAGATTTCATTTTCAAATTACACGCCAGCAAAAGTGTAACAAAATTCTATTTGAAATGTCAAATTAGAAGATTAAAATGCATTACCAGAAATGCTTTTTAATTTTCACTACACAACTGCTAAATGTGACTCACAACTAAAATGAATAAGCAATTCTCCAAATGGCTTTTTAATTTTCTTCTTCATCACTGCTCATTCTGTGACTTAATGAAATAGATAAAGAAAATGGAATTTAAGATTTCATTTTCAAATTACACGCCAGCAAAAGTGT
>SSNS01000263.1:553605-834230 GCA_006937985.1 Aphyosemion australe | reverse complement strand
TCTCTGGATTACAGGTGAAACTGGAACAAATTAGAATCTGGTGCAAAAGTTCATTTATGTCAGTAATTAAACCTAAAAGGTGAAACTAATCTAGGAGACAGACTCATTCCACGCAAAGCCAGATATTTTAGCCTTTATTTGTTATAATTATGATTATGAAAAACCCCACATTCAGAATCTCAGACAATTAGAATATTGTGAAAAGGTTCAATATTCTAGACTCAAAGTGTCACACTCTAATCAGCTGATGAATAAAAAAAAGCTTCCTGAGCCTTTTGATGGTCTCTCAGTCTGAGCTGGTTTACTGACATAAATAAACTTTTGCACCAGATTCACATTTTTTCTGTTACACCTTAATAGTACATGAATTATAATAATTACACTAAAACTCTCTTTATATATATACATTTATATGTATAGGTAATTAGATTCTGATTGGTTGATTGTGATTCTAAGGTCTGCACAAGGATTCCTATGTACTCAGAACCTATTGTGACAAATAAAGATCTCATAAATACATCAGAAGATTTGTTTCATCACATGAGGGTACCTTCCTGGATCATCTGCAGTAAGTGTCAGGGTCATGTTTACAGGTTTACATGGATGGCTCAAAAGAGCCTGTGAGTGGGTGGGTGGTGGTGGGGTTGGCGATTCCTCAGCTGAACTTCAGACAAGAATGTCGGATATCAGATCACTTTGGGATTTACAGCAGAGATGGCGTGGTTCTACAGGCACTGCACTGGGTGGACGGTAACAGACGTGGTTGGCAGTGATTCGGTGGCAACATTGAGAACCTTATGATATGATGTTAAAATAGAAATGCTCACATCATCAGGCCCAGGTTAAAGTATTGGAGTCTCTGGACATCTTGGGAGGTCACAGACAGGCTTCAGCTCTTCTGGAGGCAGATGTAGTCCTGCACTTTTCTGGCTAAAATGGAGAAGCATAATATTTAAAATAAATTTACTGTTTATAGTACACACCTGTGGTTCTCAGTAGAGATCTGGGGTGCACCCAGATCTGATCCTTATTAAGTTTCTTAAAATAAATGAAGTTTTCATACATGAGCTAAAGACATGTTATGCAGGGATACGTATTACACTCTGCCCTGTGAAAAGGCTATGTATGTGTATGAATGCTGGTGGCCTCATGAGACACTTACTCTTTGAAGGAGAACCAGAAAGCTGAAGAATGATGGAATAAACTCCTTCTCTGTACAAAGGAGGTCAATCTAATTTCCTTTATTCTTACTATTTTATTCTGATTTTACAATAAATGTATTATTCCTTAAGTTTTTTTTTTTTTAAAACTTTCCTTAACATAAAAATTGCATTTCTGTTTATAATGCTCCTGAAAAGTTCTGCATAGCAGTCCTCTTTTAGCAGGTTAGCATGGCAGCTCGTTAGCTAAGGTTCTCCAGTCAGAGGGGAGGGTCTGAGACATGAGCTCTACCTGATACCAGTAATATTTGTTTTGTTTTTTAGCAGCAGCATTGTTGTGTGAGCTGTAATCTAAATCAGTGTTTTGGAATAAACGATTAATAAAGTCTCTGTTAGCCTTCATTGTCAGGAGACCACCGGCAGTAAACACGAAGCTAACGTTAGCTGGCTAAGATGTGCTGGTGAACACAAATACAATACAATAATATTATATTTACAAAATACAAACAATAAAAATGCTCAAACTTACTTGTGCAAAGCAATCCCCCGAGCCCTGTTCTCAACAGTCCAGGGGAACCGATCCAAGATGCGGCAGCATTTCCTGACCTCAAGCAGCCGGCTGGGTGATTTCTTCCGTGTCTATCAGGTGTCTATGTACACAACGCCCCCTAGTGTACTGAATGCGTAGTGCGGTCAGACTGGGAAGAAGAGTGAGGCTGGCGGTGACGTCACTCTCCTGCGCCTCTTAGGATTGCGAATTCGAATTGACTTATGAGACACTTATTGCGGGGCGGGCATGAAAACGAAACTGCAATTCCCCTTTCTTTATCCTTTCCATTAAGTCACAGAATGAGCAGTGATGAAGAAGAAAATTAAAAAGCCGTTTGAAGAATTGCTTATTCATTTTAGTTGTGAGTCACATTTAGCAGTTGTGTAGTGAAAATTAAAAAGCATTTCTGGTAATGCATTTTAATCTTCTAATTTGACATTTCAAATAGAATTTTGTTACACTTTTGCTGGCGTGTAATTTGAAAATGAAATCTTAAATTCCATTTTCTTTATCTATTTCATTAAGTCACAGAATTAGCAGTGATGAAGAAGAAAATTAAAAAGCCATTTGGAAAATTGCTTATTTATTTTATTTGTGAGTCACATTTAGCAGTTGTATAGTGAAATGGAAAATGCATTTCTGCTAATGCATTTTCATTTTCAAATTTGACATTTCAAATTGAATTTTGTTACACTTTTGCTGGAGTGTAATTTGAAAATGAAATCTTAAATTCCATTTTCTTTATCTATTTCATTAAATCACAGAATGAGCAGTGATGAAGAAGAAAATTAAAAAGCTGTTTGGAAAATTGCTTATTTATTTTATTTGTGAGTCACATTTAGCAGTTGTATAGTGAAATGGAAAATGCCTTTCTGCTAATGCTTAATAATTTTATTTTTTTTACACATATGCTTCCATATCTGTTGTCCTATTTTTCTAAGATGTCTGTTTTTGGGACTTTTAGCAATTATTACAGCATCAGTTTTCTACTATTTTATTTTTAGCCACATTTTGAAGGTTTACTTTGGGTTTGACTAACACGCTCACAGAAATCAAGCTATAATGATCGCTGACTTAGATTAAAGAAACATCTGCTGCTAAAGAGCTAAAGGCTGGATTTTTTTCTAAAGGACTAGACCACCTTCCCATTGGGTTTGTAGCCTGTAATGAGGAGATAATTCCAGCTCTGTAGCTCAGAGCACATATGAGAATCATTATTCTTCCTGTCTGACTCTCAGACCAAACATTTGCAGCACCAAAGTGTAAAACCAATAGTTTGTGTAGGTGGGATGTATTTTCTTAAGATCACATATCAACACCAGTCTGGTGGGGACTTTAATCTTTACCATGACACAAGTATTAGCCTGCATCCCAGAATCTTGTGTTTGTTCTGCTAAACTACTTTTCCTAAACTCCTTAATGTGTGCACACACTTTGTGTTTGTGTGTGTATCTGAGTGTGTTTGGACCACACATGCGGGGAGCCTACCTGCTGTCCCATATGGTTGGCATTCAGCCTAATTAAAGCTTTTGTTGCGCTACAAGCTGGGTGAATTACCATAAGGGCTCCTGAAATGCTGTATTTATGGTAACTTGGAATTATAAACAAGGATGAAAAGAAAAACTGAGTTTTTTTCTGCACGTTACCATAGAGACAGGAGAGAAGTGCAGGAAAATAGAAACTAACCAGCAACTTCTACTAAAGTTCCACCATGGTTAAAGTAAAGGACTGTGGTGTCATATTTCATTAGACTTATTCATTTAAAGGTATTACTTTGAAAACCAAATAAGTAAATAAATAAAAGCTCTTGTATTCTTTGAAAGAATGCATATCACCACTGTCTTTCACGACAGAGGATTTGGGTGCTTTCACACCTGAGCTGTTTGGCCCGTTATGAACGAACGAGTTCATTTCCTGGGATAGACTGCTTCATTTGGCTCAGCTCGTCTGAGCTCTGGTGCAGAACACACAAGTGAAAAACGGTACACCTGAAGATGTGGCTCATGGTTCACTTGTAGGTGAAACACAAAAGGATTCTTCAGCAAACCAAAGAGAGCTGACTTCAACCAAAGGAAGTCACTTTGGTTTCATCTTGACAATAACGATTTGAAAAGATTTTAAAGACTTTATCGATCCCACAGTGGGGAAATTCACTTGTCACAGCAGCACCAGCACTCAAAAGGATAATTAGAAGAGAAATAAAAACAAGGGTACATGTATATACACATATGCAGTGATCTAGTATTTAAATCTTCAACCCCAAAATAAAAAAATAAATAAAATGAATGCAGCCAATAACAGGTTTGGGGGTATTTTTTCATGAGGAAATAACAATATCACATGGTAAAAAGCTCCAAAAAGACATGACCCCTTTAATAAAGCTGACTTTTTCCTTCTCATTGCTAGCTTGCAGGAGCGGCCCAGGTAGACGACACTAAAGTATTAACTCATGAGCCATAACTGCAGATTAACAGGGAGAAACTGTTCTCAGACCAACCAGGTGAGTGTCTGACTCGTTACAAAAAACAAAAGCTGAGTGTATAAAAAAACTAAACAAAACTGGTTATTTCAACCAGCAAAATGATCTGATTAAAGCCAGCACTACTCCTCATCTCCGTTTTTGTGTTGCACAGGATCAAAAACTAAAGTTTCCAATGCCACATTTTCCACTCTGTTACCACAAACAGAAGTGGCATGTTCTGCTCTTGACTAGATGTCTTGTAAAAAAGGGTATGAGTGGAACAAAATGAAATTAGCTCGTCGCTAACGCTGCTGCTCAGCTGTGTGTCACTTTTCCTTATTAGCTTTTGCAGGAGATGGATGTCCGCTTTGCATCCCATGAAAATCCCATCCATCTCCTTGTGTAGGATGAACTCTGAGCAAACTGAGTGCTACTTGGGCCGCTTCCTCGTACACATCAAGAGATGGTGACAGGAGATATAAGGAACAACATCTGTGGCCTCTGCTCACTCATGATGCTACATGGGAGACTAAAGGAAAAGACAAATTTCTTTTTGTTTATCTCAAAATGAGAGATTATTAAAAATGCTATAATGGTCTGATGTGCAATATTAGGACACAAAGGAACTAATTTTCTCCCTGATCATCAGAAATACTAAAAAAAGAAAGAAGACTCCACTAGAGGATTCTGACGTTCACTCGTCACTGTTAAAACCTGCTGTTTTGAATCTGGGTCATGTTTACAAATCTTCAACAAAACACTTTTGTTTCACTTGAGCCTTGGAAAGACTAAATGTGACGTCTGAGAGATTTTTATTGTAACTGATTTAATCTAATCAAGGCTGGAAACAGAAAGAAAGTAAGAAAAGCTTCAAAGCTTCTTTACATTTTCACTTCTTCTTTTTTTGTTGTGGTTCCATGATCCCGTTTCTTTTTCCTCTTTATGTAGCCGGTCCCAAGCCACTCCATATCTGTCTCCCAAACCTCTCCATCTTTCTCACTTACTCCCCCAACCCCCTTACAATCACTTCTCATCCCTCCTCCGTGAAGTAGTGGGCGGCAGCAGCCTCGTGTTTGACTGACAGATCCTGAGTGCTGACATCTCCCGGCGGCCGACCTTATCAGTGGCTGCGCTTGGCGAAGCTGAGTGGCAGCTTGCTTTTTCTGGCTGCACTCTTCACCTCCAGTAGTCTCCAGAGCGCTGCATGCACTCGTGTGTGTGTGTGTGTGTGTGCTTGTGTGTGTGTGCATTTACTGTAAGTGTGTATTTGAACACACCAAGACCAGGCCAGTTTGATAAACTGTCAAACCACACACACAGAACTGGAAAGTGCAATCATTTGTTCAGTTTGTGTTATGCTGATGCACAGATATTTTTCTAAACTGAAATTAACCCAGTCGTCCTCTAAACAGAACTGATCTAATTACACAGTTTTTTCGACTGTTACAGTTAAATTTTCCATTAAATCCTATCTGATCAACCCCAACTGGGAGCTTAGAGGGAAACTCGTGGTTTTTGCATCCATATGTGTGAACAGAGGGGCTCTTTGAAGACGCACATGCTGTTCTTCTCATGCTGTTCTTTTCGTAGGACAGTTTGGGTGTTGCTGTGTTTTAGGTTTTCCTTGTGTTCTTCTGATCTTTCTGAGAAGTGGTTGATAAACTCCTATTTTAAAACCACCATGTTCAAATGTTGGGTAAATCTAAAACTGGATTCGGTCTCTAAGGCCCAGTTCTCACGGCATGGTTTAAAATATATCTCGGATTAAAATGAACTTATTTCACTCACAAAAATTCTTGGTCAGATTGAAATTTTAGCAAAACCTCTTGAGATCAAATGTGACTTTGGAAAAAACAAACATGGTGAATGAGGAAGATGATTTCACTCTATGTGCAACATGCTTCTGTTACTTCTACACATCTCATTCAACAGGTCCACCATAAATGCTGCAATATGAGAGAATTAGAATCCAACATGATGAATGTCTGATTTGTGGTGTGAGCAGCTCTGACGGGCTTCTGAGCTTACCAGAGCACTCTTATGGCAGGAATGTCTGAAAACACTATATTTGTGTAATCAGATGTGTCCTTAAGATTGTCAGAAGAGAAGAATCAGGTCACAAATGAGCATAAAGGTCTTGCTTTAGAAACTGGGCCTTAGGTAGAAATCACTGATCACATAATAAGGAATTTTATTATCTTAACGGGAGGTGGACTGATAATGCGTTACGTGGTAATAATTCGTTACTGTAATGCAGCTACTTTTACCAGTAACTATTATTCTAATTTGTTCCTCTTTAAATAATCAAATACAGGCCATTTACCATTTACCAAAACTCAGTTACCGTTACCCTAAAGTGTGTTTGTGCGTTACATTTTAGGGGAAGGACAGGTGGAAACAATGGTGGAAAGGTGGTATTTTGTCCATTCTGTATGAAGATTGCTAAGGATAGATTCCAAATGATTGTCTTTAAACCCACTGATTGACATTTGCCCGGCATGGGCGAAATTCTAGTTGCAGTCATCATGTTTTCGCCAGTTCGTCCCCTAGAATGTCCAGGCAGCCCCCGAAACGTTTATGTTGCTGTCAGTTAATTATTATGAAAAATAGTTGGTTTTGAAATCTTATGAATTGCTATTGTAGCATTTATTGGGTTCAAGAAGTTTAGCGATGGAGGCATTGGTATTTTATCAGGAACTAGCAAAACAATCAGTTAATTAAAATTTGACTGCTCGGGTTTTCTGAGATAAAAACATGTTTGTTTAAATTAAGCAACTATGTTACATTTTTGTCAAATATAAAATAAACTAAAAAAAATAATTATTGTTTGACCTCTTATCTGAAACTCATTTTTTGTGGATTGTAAGTTTAATAAATAAAAGTCTCTGAATGATTTTATTGCTCTTGTTGATTCTTGATGAACAAATGACAACCTCAAAAAGTTGTTTCAATTTATTTTTACTATTTCACTCAAGTCTCTCTTTTAAGTTTTCATTGTTAAACTCAATTTTGTCAGTTTTGATGACAAAAACTAAAATGTGTGTGTTATTTCAACAAATTGTTATATTGTCATTCATTCAGTCAACTTAAAACTGCAATTTATAGATTTAAAAAATGACCCCGCCCACTGCAAAAGCTGCAGTGGGTGAGGTGCATTGTGGGTAGTCATGTTCTTAGTAATTTTGTTCTATTTTGGGGCGTTTATGTATGTTTATTGTGGGTAGAGGGTTATGTAGTGTTGTGTGTTGTGTTGTTCTTAGTTATTCTTTGTTCAGTGTTGCAAAGGTGGAGTTATTTGTTATTGTCATGTTGGCACCGTAAGTGAGGAGGACGGTTGAAAGAATGGGACCGCTGTGCCGTTCAACTGTTCTTCTTAAAGTGGTGGCTTGTACTACTACTACTACTACTGTTGTCAGCTCCTTGAGTTTGACTCTCACTGGCTACCTGCAGTAACGCAGTGTATGAGAGGCACAAGTTAGCTAGCTGGCATCTTTTGATGTTGCTGTTAGCTTCCTGCTCCTCTTCCTGCCATGTGGCTGTACATAGTCTTCTAACTTAAATATGTAAGTTAAGATAAGGTAGAATTGTGTGTATATTAAACAAGAGAAAATGTGTTTTTCGAATTGCTAATGTGACATAGTTTGTTGTTTCAACTCACAATATTAATTTCAAACAATGCATTGTTATTATTTATGTTATTTGTACAACTTGACATTTAGAGTTGAAAGAAAGTAGTTGGTTAAGTTGACTTGACTCATGTTTTTAAGGCAGCCGGTGAACTTTCATTTTTAAGTTTAACTGGCTTAAGATTTATTACAGTGTGATAACTTTCATCCAAAAGTCCACTAAATCAGTTTTTGTAAATAATCCCTTGCACATATGGATTTGTGTTTTAGGGTAATAAGTGTAATCATATAAACGCAATAAAATTAGTCAACATGATGAATATTATTTATGCTAGACCTCAGCTTGGTGGCATTTCTGTGGCGATTATGTAGCATAATGACATTACCATTTAATCCAGCTGCCTGTAATTACACCATAACCAGAGCTGTCAGCAGTTAGTTCTCCTCTTTAAAATCTGGCTCACATTCAGGATGAATCAGCTCGACAAAGCCAAGAGATGACATCTCATTCCACTTATGTGAAGAGCTGTGGGAGTTTCACAGCTAAAGTGAAGTGTTAAAAAAATCCAGTCACAACAAGTTGTTTAAAACTCTGTTAAGAATTTGAAAAATGTAAAAGTAAAGAAGCAGCGTGCTTATAAAACAGCCTGGCAGCGACAAACAGAAGGAAGATGAGGGCTCTGTTTACGATCCTTTGGGATTCACATGATGAAACATGATTGAGATTACAATCAATAGAACCGATCAATGCAGCTCTAAGTTGATACGCCATTGTGAGCGATCTCCTTGGTATTGATTAGTTTGCAGAAAGCAAACACAAGCAGCGGGACAAACAGCAGGAGGAAGGATGGGAGCTGAGGGTGTGGGAGACCATCGCTCACTTCCCAAATCAATCGCTACACTCAGTTCCTGAGGAGCTTCTCTTTCAACAGGAGATTCATCCCTCTGGGTTCCATCTCCACATGTTTCCTCTTGCTTTAGAGAGCCGAGCCGACTCCAGTCGTGCACTCTGGATAAACTTTGAGGCAAAAGATGTTTGTCTTGGAAGGAGGTGCTAAGAAAAGGAAAGGACAAGTCCTTCCACAGCTGTCAAAAATTTACTTAAGAAAGTTCCCTGATGCTTTCTCAGCGCACAAATAAACAGAAAAATGTTCTCTTGTGTCAAATCTAAATGCATTCAGTTTTCTGGACAAATGCCAGGTGCAGATGGATGCTGATGCCACATTTTAAAATTGAAACAGCCTCGTGTTGGGAAATGATACAAATTAGATGTTGCAGCCATCTTGAACCAGGTTGACTCCAAAATAGAATCGGTTGTAGATGTGCATCCATCGATTACTGTCTGAGAGTTTCATTAAAATCCATTTAGTGGTTGATGGGATAATTTGCTAAAACTGCAGCAAAATGGACAAAAAACAATTAGCAGCTGCTGCTGAAAGGTGTGACAATGAGATGGATAAAGCAAAGAAGTCTGCAGACAAGGACTGTCGCAGACGATTAGTTTGATAATCGATTAATCTCCAATTGTTTAAAACGATTAGTTGACTAATCATGCATGAATTGTAGCTTTAGCAGCTACTCATTTAATTCTTTAATAAACTTTGAAATTTGTAAAAAATAAGAAAAACCAGGCACTGGGCTAAGGAAAACAAAAAATGCTACTAAATCAGAGGAATCTGACCAAAAATAAATGATCTACAAAAGTTTTGATCAGACTTAAATATAAAAATGTTCAAGATAACTTCATTCAGGATGTTTGGTTGCCAAGGTGTGCGTGCTGTTGCCTTGGAGAGTCGTATTTTGAAGGGGAACTTTTTAAAACTAACATAATACATTAGCATTTGTAACATTGCAGCAAACACATGAAATATCTGTGCTAGGGGTAATGAAATCACCATCACTGCTGTTACAGCTATCAATAATAAGTAGCTCATGACTGATGTTAATGTTAGCACCTAAATTAGCCCACAGAGGAGACTCTTGCTCTTTGTTGTCAACCACAACGAGCTTCCTTTTAAGAGGTTCGTGCATCACCATCGTGCTGCCGTGGAAGGGAGTTCTACCCTGCAGATTTTGCATATGCGTCTCTTGAAGTTTTACAAAATGCTCCCAAACTTTCGAGCACCGATGCCAGCTTGCCGTGATTGTTTCAGCTTTTCTGGTGACGCCACAGCTGACCCGAATGCAACTGCTGCACATGTGCATCAAGAGCAGAAAGCAGAGGAGAGGACGGCACAGCGGTAGTTTTGAGAGAAAAACAAAGCTGTAAATAAATAAATGATGATGTAGATTATTACATTTAGTCGACGATGATTGCTGTAGTTAATGTAATCGTGACTAATTGACCAATCTTGGCAGCAACACTGCAGACTCACTAAGTCCAAGCTTCCTTTTCTTCCTTCTTTAGGTTATCAGCATGTCACACGAGGGTGCCACCAGCAGAGCTGGCAGCATGTCTGTGTGGAATGCTCTCCATCATTTTCCAAACACACTCTCGTGGTCAGTACGTTCTGCTCAGCCAGCACTGGAACCCACAGCTGCTCCCAGCCTTGTCAAATGATGTGATCTGCATCTAGAGCACAAGCCAGAGGATTCCTCTGTGCTGTCTGGTAGAATCTCCATGTGCTGCTGAGACAGACACAAACAGCCATCGCGTGAGCAGACCCCGACACACGGAAACACACACAGTTTGGAAGACAATGGTCGTCACACTCTCTGGACCTGGCAGCCTGATAGAAGTGTCTGGTTTAAAAATAAAGAAGGCATGTCGCACAGCTGTGAGATGCTGGGAGCTATGTCAGCTCACTTAAATCATAACAGCTGAGAAGACAAAGCCGTCCCTATAAACGAACTTCTCATCTCCTTTCCGCTCTTCACAGACTCGTTTCCTCACCTCATCCTCCTCAATCCATAACAGCATCATTATCATCTTCCCCTTGCAAGCACTTGGATCTTTTCTTGTCTGAAGATACAGCCGCCCACTTCCTACAACCACACTGGCAGCAAAACAAACCAGTAACAAACAAACCAAGTGGTGCTTTTTGTGCTCTTTGCACAACTTAGTCAAAGTTCACTGAAACAAAACTAAGACGTGCAAATGTGCTGCAACTACTCCTAAAATCACATCTCTGAAAACATTTTGCAGGGTTTAGAAAATTGCCCACATTTTCAGGGTGTGTGCCCTGTCAAAATAAAATGTTAATAAAAATAAACATTTCATCAAGTTCAAGTGTCATTCAGCAGTTTTGATAGGAAAAATAACCAATCGCTGATGGGATTAGCTGCCCAGAGAGCTCAAAACAACCAAATTTACACCACTTGAGGGAAAAATCTTGACACTGCCAAAAACAGTTGCCCGTTACTATTCAGCACCTTTGAACTCGGCAAAAACCATTCCGCACCAGAATGAAAGGGATGCAAGCGTTTAAAAGCTACTCACGGTTTCCCACCCTCCTTCTGGATATACAGGAAAAGAGGTGGAAGAAATGCAAGCGGATCTCAGTGGGGGCAAAGAGAGCAGCAGCAGCAGCAGCCTGAAGCAAGAACTTTCAGCAGCACTCCCTAATTGAAAAAATCTGTGTTCATCTCTGTGATCAGAGAACATAAGTAAGCAGACGGGAACATGATGAAGAAGAGACAAGTGGTCCTGCTCTCAGATGTTCAGCAGGGCAAGAGCCTTCAGCAGCTGGTCAGAGCTGGCCACCAAGCTGGGCGTGTAGTTTACTACGTCGGTGTCGACTCTCATTCATCCAGGATACGGCGATCCTCTGAGTTAAAAAAGTCAACTGGACTTGAGAAGTTCTGGACTTGAAGTCAAGTTGCCTTTTTTACTCTTAGAAAAACAGTTTACTACTTTAACTCCGCCCACTGGCTGCCAGCAGCAGTCAGCTCATTCCCCACTTATCCCATAAATGTTCTCACACTTCTCTGCACTGACATCATGTGGGAGCAGGAAGCTGAGTTACTTCCATGTTTGAAGGTTTACAAGACCAAAGAGGACTTCAGGAAAAGTTGGACTGCAGTTATGGTAAACACAAACATTCCAGCAAAAAAATCACTACAAGTTATGTTTTTATTTTCTGTCTAGGCAGACATCTAGCTATAGCTTCATGTTTTTGAGATTAAATTGTGAATTAAGCCAATGAGGGAAGATATCAAGTTTAGGGTCCACATGCTGAACATATCTAAAATAGTCACGACCCGTCCAGGGTGAACCCTGCCTGCATGCCTGGAGACTGCTGGAGATAGGCACCAGCCCCCAGCGACCCTGCGTGGATAAGTGGGTGTAGAAAATGGATAGATGGATGTGCTCAGAAAGAAACAAACATCTCAGACTCTACAGACCTCAGTAACATTCTAACTGTAAAAGTTCTAAACAATGTAGCTAGAAAAAACCTCTACAGGCATGTTTAATATAGAAAAGTTCCAGAGAAGAGTTTCCTATGTCCATGATTAACATATCAGTACAGTTTGTGTTTACAAAGTTGCATCTGAGCAAACAGAAGACTTCTGGAACAATGTCAGCCACATTTGATACGACCAAACATACGACACTCTACATACCACATATCTCAAATTCAGTCACAATAACATCCATCCATCCATCCATCCATCCATCCATCCATCCATCCATCCATCCACCCATCCATCCATCCATCCATCCATCCATCCATCCATCCATCCATCCATCCATCCATCCATCCATCCATCCATCCATCCATCCATCCATCCATCCATCCACCGTTTTTCCGCTTATCCAGGGTCGGGTCATGATGCTAAATGCATCCAGTGCTAACATTTTACCGTATCAACGTTCAGTCCTCTTCTCCGGTGAGCTGTTGTCACTTCCGTGATGCTGGCCAATGAAGAGAGGTCTTTCATCACCCACAACAAGGCCCCGGATTTTGTTTCAAGCAAAAAACCGAGTTTCAAACAAACAAAAAAAGTTTTAAGAGCAAAATATTACGGTGCTCAAAAAATGTTCTGGTTTACAAAATAAAATAATTTTTCACTAAATCAAATCTTTCGGTTTTAAAAATTATATATTTTTTCTGTTTGAAAGAAAAACTTTGTGATTGATTGATTGATTGGTTGGTTGGTTGATTGATCAGTAAGTCAGTCTTTATTACAAAAATAAAGATTTTTAATGTAAGTTTGGGATTTTTTTGTTTTGAACTTTCTTTTTGTTTGAAATATCTTTTTTTATTGTTTAATAAAGAAACAAAATAACCTCCATATTACAGCATTTCATGAAATTTAACTTTCAGGTTATTTTAGAAAAACTTACTTCACAAGAATGAACACAAGATGTTGGAAAAGATGTATTGTGTTGCCAGATTATATATAAACTAATAGACTTCAGTTAGTAATGTGCCTCGTCTTTTCCACTCCATATCAGTTTGTTTACCCTGTGTGCATTAAACTTAAAAAATGCTACACAAATGAGAAACAACCGTGTTTTATGGATGTATTTTTACAGCAAATTGCTTGTCTTCCTAGCGCAGTATTCCCTGTTCAGCAGTTCATCAGTCTGCTCTTCCTCCTGTAAATCCAGCAGCCTGTGGAAACATCTGCAGGAGCACTTTTCAAAAAGGCCTCCACTGTCAAAGCTGCACTAATGTTCATTCAGTGAGCAGCGGATAACTTAAATCACAAGCTTACTGTGTCCTTGTAATGGGTCTCAGGACGCCAAATACTGAACTAGCTGTAGCCCAGAATGGTTGTCTCTAAGGGGGGGGGGGCGCTGTCCTTCCTCCCTGCCAGTCATTTATAACAAAAATATATAAGCAGGCTGAGGAGTGAACAGGAAAAAGTGATCTCTCTCCTGACCTTTCAAGCTTGAGGTTTCTGGCACCGTCTGAAAGTGTGATGTGGGCAGAACATCGTCACATTTTCTGTGGTTCCAACACTGTGCACCCACTGTTCTCATGAGTGTGAGTAGCCAGAGTCGCAGCTGTAAATCTTGAGGGATTTGTGGAGAACAAGTGAGAGCTGGAGCTTTTCCACACCTGACAACCAAGAGGTATTTTTGTGTAGTTTCTTTCATTCAGCACTTCACCGCAGAGTCCCAAAAAAAGACATAAAACAAGACAAAGGAATGAGGGACAACCAAATATCCTCAAGCAGTTACCACCCTTAACAACAAAACATTACACAATGCTGAGCAATATTTATCCAGATTAAATCATCTACAGGCATCGGGCCATCCAGCCTCATGTTTCCTGTCCTGCTTCTATGGAAACTAACCTACTGCTGCCCACATCACTCAGGCTGGAACAAAGGGCCACCATCATATCCAAAATATGCTGAAAATATACCTGCTGGATAATTACTTACACACACACACACACACACACGCACGCACTCACGCACGCACGCACGCACGCACGCACGCACGCACGCACGCACACACACACACACACACACACACACACACACACACACACACACGAGTCTAACTGAAAATGCAACAGTTCTTTATGGAGCAATGATTGTAATCTCACATGCACAGAATGAACTTTATAGATATTTTAGTTACAAGAGGAAAAAACATAAAATGTAGACGTACTGTAGAGGTGAAACGTGGGTTGAGAAGACCTCTGAGAAATGTTCTTTTTCACAAAACTGAAAGTTTTTCTGTTGTTAAAAAGTCAAAGAAACAAGAGTTTGTACCATTCAGTATCAAGAACTATGTGACAAATAGTTAAGGAACATATAATTGATTCTGATCTGTTTAAAGGAGACCTGCTAGCAAACGTAACATGTTTGTCAGATCAGATCTTCCACCTGTGATTCAACGTCCTCAGCTATTTTCCTGCTGGAAAATGTCCATGTGACCACCGTCAACTATGTAGCTTCACATAAAACACACACTTATAATCATCCCTACACAGGAAAAGTATATGAAAAGTCATGGTGTCTGTATTTAGAGTTTATTAGTGTGATAAAGGGCAGTGGCATCATTAGCAACATGACGTGTGGACCTATTTTTTATTTCACAGATTATATATATTTTGTCCTGCACTCGCTCCAAGTCAGTTTTTTGATGTGCATGTTTTTCTTTGTTTATATTTTTAGGAGGTATATCAAAGATACTCAAAATATTAAGCGTTGTCCACTGAAGGTCAACTTTACTCATATTTTTAATCCATTTGCAGTGGCCTCTTGTGGGAATGAATGTCTTGTAATTTGTACTCTGGGGGAAAAAAGCTCAGATGTGCCTGTTTCAGGAAGTAGAGTCTTATTTTCTGATATTTGGACATCTCGCCATCATCAAGCGTGTTACCCATTCATTGTGAGAACAGTAATAATTCTTTTGTTTGTTTTTTGCTCTTGAGGAAATGAGGGTAAGAAAACCAATATGTGAGTCACCACTGTAATGTAATGAATTAATTAAGACTTGTTCAGCAGCTAAAGGAGGAATCTAAAAAGTATGATTTATATTTAAGTATCAAAAATAGTGATACTGGTCCATAATTTTGTGACATTAGTTTATTTCCCCAGCTATACAACATAATCCTTTATTTAAAAAAAATGATACTGCCAACTTCAAAAACAAGACATGCCTGAGGTACGTCCAAGAATGAAACACCTCTTGTCGATAAGTCGTGCGCTCATCCACCTCTTTGCTTCAGGAACAAATGAAGTTATCAATCATTCCCACAGTCCCACTGAGAGAGGGAAGCTCGGGGCAGAGAGCAAAGCCGAGGCGACCAAAACCATCGGGAGGATGAAATTTGAAAGCTTTTCAGCATGGAAGAGGCGGCTGATAAATAGTGCTTTATATATATTTTTATATGTAAAATCAACAGATGTAAGCAACATAATATTAAGTGTTCGTGTTGGAAAAGTTACTAAAATGGTTTAAATGCTTTCAAAGATGTGTGCAGTTTCCAAAAAATGTTTAGAACTTCTGATTAAAATCTCCTCACATGTAGATGCAGTTTTATGATCAGTTGCCATGCCTACCTTTGTGAATCAGATCGTTGCTGACAGAGACAAAAGAAACATCCTGGTGAGGGCTGCAGCTATTTCAGTCAAGCGTGAAGCTGCTGAAAACGTTCTTCAACTAATTCCAGACAGGACAGAGTGATCAGCATCAAAAGGACAGGGTAATGTGCTGGGAGTGGAAACGGATTCCCTTATGAACACTTCATAAAACGATCTCCTCTAAGAAATCATGAATCCTGATAGTGTTAGTAATCTGTAGTCTAGACACGTTTTCAGGCTGTGCTTATCTCAGAGCCACGAAAAAGGTCTGGAATCCACCTCATGAGCCAAGATGTCCAAAAAATTGAGCAGTGAACTCATCATCTCATGGTTTCTGGCTGTCAGCTTCATCTGCTTATTGGCTCAGCAGTGATGCTCCCCTACGAGAGAGGAGGCGAGGCTGAAGACCACGAGTGGAGTTTCATCAGGAACAATATGTATAGAAGAAGGAAACAGAGAGGGTGTTTAGGGAAAGAGAAGAGACACTAAAATAATCGTGCTTTTGTTTGGAAAAAAAGAGAAAATGAATGTTGTTGCTGCAGAGAAGTGAAGAGACTGAAACAAAAAAGGGATGAGAAGAAGGAGTTTGCATCCTTCCTTTATTTTTCTCTCCTCTCTGGCCTGGCAGTCAGCCTTTTGGCAAACTGACTGGTATCCATTGCATATGGGCAACCCTGTGGTCACACACACACACACACGCACACACACACACACACACACACACACACACACACACACACACACACACACACACACGGTCAAACATCGAGGGGACTTTTCAAGGCAGCGTGCTTTTTTAAAAGTCTGAGGCTAACCAAGAAGCCAAACTTGGCTCTTATTAGACACAATAATTCTCACAGCTGTTTCCGATCTGCTTCTGCCTCATGTGGGCTAGAAAGAAAGAAGGGATGGAAAAGTGAGGAATAAAAGAAAGAAGGAAAGAAGTAGATACTCTAGCAATAACTCAAAAGCCAATCACACAGTGTCCCAGAGGAGTTTACAGTGTCCTTACAGAGGATGCTTAGGATTTCACAACACCAGATTTTACATGCACAAGTACTACTCGTGAAAATTCCTGCACACACACACACATGCACGCACGCACACACACACACAAATGTTTAGTTCAGTATGATAAGGGAATCTTGTTTCCTCAGCACACTCAGTTACTGTGTTATCTTTAAGTTTGTCCATTCCATCAGTGAATCCTAAATCTCTACTCAACACATGGAATAAACATTTATAAGCACATTTCCTCGAAAGTCTATTAGTTAGTTCTGAGTCAAACGCTTGATATGAGCTAAGATAACACAGCTCAAATAGCACAGATAGACAAAGCTAAGTTTCATCTGCTGAATGAACAAGTCGACTGCTCAGTGACTCAGTTCCCACTCAGGATCATCGTCTCAGCCATCATTCACAGCAGGAGAACTTCTTCTGAGACTCCGGAGGTCAAATGCACGACTAATCTGCAGTAAATGCAAAAAGCCAGACTGCAACAGATTTTAAAGTTGGGCATTGAACATATCATGTCAGAGACAAAGAGAGCATCATGAATTTTACACACAGACACAAACACAGGGCTGATTAGGCCATGACCTCTACCCTGTTTGGATTATCATATGTGTGCGTGCGTGCGTGCATGTGTGCGTGTGCACATGTGTAACCACAACACACACTCATAAAGAGTAAGTACTTCCTGCGTGGCTAATGCCTGTGTGATGTATCTATCCCTCAAGCCATAATTCCTGACCCAACCTCAGATTTCTAAACAGATCTTTCCAAATTTCTCCATAAAAGGCTTGTGCTTTGTTGTGTCATCTGTGTGCAGTTTGTTCATCTGCACAGCTGTGTCTGTGTGGGAGAGATGATGCCTTCATTTAACCTCACAGCCACCACTTTGCTATGCAAATCTCACCAAAATGAGCCTTTTTTCCATCTTCAAGTCCTTTCTTGATTACCACCTCAGAGCCTGACACTCCAAAGATGAAACCTCTCACCATGCACGTGCCTGGGCCTCCAGTATTTCCAGTATCATTAAAAAGCCATCGCCTTGTGTGCGCAAACATGTATCATAATTTAAGAAGAGGGCGAAGGAGCTAAGACGTTCCAGCTACACGGAGACGCTCCCATTGTGGAGACTGAGGTTTCACAATATGGGATTTCTGGAGCGATTCCAAAAGAGGCGCGTGGCCCCTTGTTCTGACAACAGCTGAGGTCACGATCCTCCCTTCCCCACTTGATCACTCACACACACACACACACACACACACACACACACACACACACACACACACACACACACACACACACACACACACACACACACACACACACACACACACACACACACACACACACACAGAGTCGCATAGGGTCTCCAGAGATCAGCTTTGTGTGACACAATCAGTCAGTGGATATTGTTTCTATTGGCAACCTTCTGTGTGATGATCCACTTTCCTCTCCCTCCGTTTTTCATTGAACACCGACCTTTACATCCACATCAATATCATTTCTAATATCTTATCCTGTACACCATCCTTTCTGCAAAGCAATACTTTTAAATTTCCAGTGCCATTTAAAGAAAATACCACACAGGACCTGACAAACACCACACGAAACCCCAGAAGAACAATTTATTGATCCTATAGCCCCCGACCTAAGAAGACAGCACAGAATGATTCCTTCCTTTGAGAGGGGGTGACGGATGGAGGCACGGGGAGGGGAGCCGTTTCATTGAGGCTCATGCATATTTCATTCGTACTACGATACACTTTCTGCTCCATGCATAATGTAGACACGGTTTAGGGATGAGGGAGAGGGTTTAAGTCAGGGAAATGAAATGGAAAATGAGATGCTGGAGCCTCAGCTAATGGCCGATCAGTCATTTTTAATTTGAGCACACTGTGTTAGTGCACAAACAGTCAGTGTTCTGACTCTGTCTGCCTCCAAGCTCATTATCAAGACAAGAACTTGATAGTTTAGTAATCTGAACTGTTCCCTCTATTTTAATCCACAGAAGGCTACATGTGTGGCATGCTAAATGTGCTAAAGCGGATCACCGGGTAGGTGCTTGGAAAATAGTCAGAGGGCATCAGTCCCGTTCACAAAACATTTCAAGTTTAGCTGTAGACACCTTCTGGGTGTGTCAGTGTGATTCCTGAAATAACTGAGAAGACATGAGGGGTAGAAGTCAGCCCGCTGATATAATCCCTCTAATTCGGATTCAGATTGTGAGCCTTTGTCAACAAGGCTGAGTTAAAATCCACACCTCCTTCAAAACTCATTAATGAAAACTCACATCTTTGCTGGACTTGGTCAGCTAAATTGATGATTTATGAGCATCCACTAGCAGCTTACAGAACCACACGGTTCAGCTATGGCTATTGCAGCTACGGTGGCCCACACGCATCAAAAAGGCAAAATGTCATTAACGACTTCCAGCTTTCAATCCATTAAATACTGGGGCTTTAAAGCTGCTAGGGAGGTTCATGAACTGTTGATCTACTCAAAACTCCACCAAAACTTAGTTTGCTTGATAATTTGGCATACCAACTTAGCAAAGGTACTATACACAGGAAAACCACTCTAAGAACTAAGAATTTAAAAATAAATGGGTAAGTTCCATTTATATTCTAAAAAGGGAACTTCTGTGCTCCTGAAGTTGGAATTCAAAGACTCTTGACCAGCCCCAACCTTAAAATCCAACATGGCTGTCTCATGCATTCAAAACACTGACTCTTAACTGCAGTAATAAACTTTTTATATTTATGGATTTGCATCACATTAAATCTGTTCCATATGTAGAGCTGTACAACTTTTGTTTGTAGAAATGTTGCTACTAAAAAGAAATCAAGTCTGGTTATGGACTCAGCACAGTTAGCAACTTGGTGGTTTATTGACGTACAACTGGAACGCTGTTAACTTAGTAGTTATATAAATATTATACCCATGTTTCAACCTTTAAAGTTAAAGGAACAGTGCAGAAAAATCACTTCACTTGTTTATTCTCAACCAATCAGATTAGTTTCAGCAAAAAGGCTCATAACCTGTACTAACTTACAGGAGGATTACTGAAGACTTATTATTAAATATTATTTAAACTAATAATGTGTAATAATGTAAAGAAACACAACGCTAGAGACACAAGATGACCTACAAGATCTTACATTTACACAAAACCAAAAGACAAACTTCATTGATTGAACAGCAGATTTACTTTTATATGTGTGAATATATAGTCTGGTCACGACCCGTTGACGGCTCTCAGTCGTGGGGCGGGATCTACGGTTGCCTTTCAAACTGTCTCTGCATGCTATTGGACAACAAACAACGTGACATACTCACCGCTATGGATGTCAGTCAATGGGGCAATTTGCCATACACTGTAGAAGAAGACAAATAAATACTTTTTCTAAATAAACTTAAGTACCTCTATCTGCTCTTGACTCAAAGATAAGCCCAAGTCTTAATAGTCCAAAGTTGATGCCAAAGCCATTTCAAACAAGTCGTCGCCATCTTTGTTGTTCTGCTCAGTCACAGTAACATCCACCAAACCAACAGAGTGCTGTGATTGGCCAGCCACCAGACTGGCCAGGTCTGCAGAGGTTCCAATGGAGCGTAGCTAGACCAACATGGAGAGCAAAGTCATTTTGCTTCCTCAACTGATACGCTAGATATCTATAACTTTACACCATCTGGCTAAAATTCAACCATCTGCTTGTGTTTATTGTCTTTTCACACATTGTCCCAAGACAATAATGTGCTGTTAAGAACATGCGGACAATGCTTTCATCTAGAACTGAACGTTAATGTGTTTTAAATTGGAGAGAATGTCAAATTCCCCAAACTCCTCATTCCTTATTTCCCTGTTGGGCGTGATTCAACCACGTTGTGTGAATTAGTCCCTTTGTGAGGGAGCCAGACCACTTGTCCCGTCAGTGAGACTTTCAAGACCCGAAGCCTGGACATCCTCTGTATTCTGATGTAACACTTAACAGAAGACTGTGAGTAAGAGGGGGTCAGTAACTTCACCTTGACAAAGGAAATCCATTCTCTTTAGTGGATTTAACAGAGAGCCGCTAAAGTGCCCAATTCCTGCACTTTGTCAGTAGATGTACAATTAAACAGGAAACAGAGTCAAAGTGAAGGAAGACAAGAGTTTAGGATGGTTCAACAAGCAGATGGAAACGAGCTGATGAGTTTTCTGGCAGCAGCCTGTCAGGTTAATGAGGCTTAGTGTTGGCTTTCCTCCATTTTTAAAGCCGCCTTCTTCCTGCTTCTCTCAGTCAATCATTTGCTCTGTTCTCACATTTCACTCCCTTCACCTGTCCAGCCTCCTTTTTCTTTGACCAAGCAGAGTTCAGGACGCCATGATTTCAGCACTGAGCCAAGAAGCAGATTATAAAAATATATATATATTTTCCATTTTCAATCCAAATCTTGTTTTCTTCAACCATAAAAGCCCCAAGATGCACTCAACATAAAACACTATGGAGTTGAGTTTCTGTGATCAACAAGGGATGTTCACAGTCCTGTTCCAATCAAACAGATGTCATATATCAACTCCTCTCAGAAGCCACGCCGAAGGAGAGAAAGGGGAGGGAGGGAGGGAGGGAGGGGAAGGAGAGAAACGAGGAACAAAGGAAAGGAATCATCAGGAAAGCTTTTGAAAAGCAGCAGGCGGCTTAACGTGAGACCCCACATGTTACAACACACACACACACACACACACACACACACACACACACACACACACACACACACACACACACACACACACACACACACACACACACACACACACACACACGGGGGACAGTAACAATAGTGAGGATGTGGTTTCCATACCATTGTGCAACCTTCCAACAACCCTCGTGTTTTTGTTTTCTCCTCATCTCTCTCCCCTCGTTTCCCTCTCTGTCTGGTAAACAAAGAGAATAACTCCGTTTCAAATGAAATTTTTTTGGCCCGTTGTGTTCATGTTTTCTAGCTAAAACGTGGCATAAAGGTCGTCAGATGGGCTCATTAAGAATTGTTGGTGCCGAGCAGAAGTCATCCGTCATAAAGCAAAGAGGGGGTTGGTGGTCAGTATGGCTGGATGGTCCTTAAATAGATGGTAATGGGCAAATGAAAGACCTCCACACATTTGGCTTTGGTGTTAATGCTGATGTGTTGTTTGAGTGTAATTGCACCAATGAAAAATTAATTAATTATTCCCCCAAAAGCAGTGAAAAACTAATCCAACATGCATTTTTTGTTGTGATTAAAGTCTTTATTTAAGAAAATAAAACATTCTAAATGTAGAAAAAATTTAAACAAAGCAAGAATTATCATGAATTAAGTTAATCAGAGTTAGTCGGTTTAGTGTCGTTAGTATTGGATGATTAGTGCTAAACACAATGTATCAGCTTGAGCTTAAACCATCCATCCATCCATTTTCTGCCGCTTATCCGGAGTCGGGTCGCGGGGGCAGCAGCTTAAGGAGGGAAGCCCAGACCTCCCTCTCCCCAGCCACTTGGGCCAGCTCCTCCGGGGGAATCCCAAGGCGTTCCCAGGCCAGCCGAGAGACATAATCTCTCCAGCGTGTCCTGGGTCTTCCTTTGGGTCTCCTCCCGGTTGGACGTGCCCGGAAAACCTCACCAGGGAGGCGTCCAGGAGGCATCCTAATCAGATGCCCGAGCCACCTCAACTGGCTCCTCTCGATGTGGAGGAGCAGCGGGTCTACTCCGAGCCCCTCCCGGATGACCGAGCTTCTCACCCTATCTCTAAGGGAGAGCCCAGCCACCCTGCGAAGAAAACTCATTTCGGCCTCTTGTATCCGCGATCTCGTTCTTTCGGTCACTACCCAAAGCTCGTGACCATAGGTGAGGGTAGGAACGTAGATCGACCGGTAAATTGAGAGCTTCGCCTTTCGACTCAGCTCTCTCTTCACCACGACAGACCGGTACAACGCCCCCATCACTGCAGATGCAGCACCAATCCGCCTGTCGATCTCACGCTCCACTCTTCCCTCACTCGTGAACAAGACCCCGAGATACTTGAACTCCTCCACTTGGGGCAGGACCTCGTCCTTGACCTGGAGAAGGCATTCTACCCTTTTCCGACTCAAGACCATGGTCTTGGATTTAGAGGAGCTGATTCTCATCCCAGCTGCTTCACACCCGGCTGCGAACTGCTCCAGCGAAAGCCGGAGATCACGTTCTGACGAAGCCAACAGGACCACATCATCTGCAAAAAGCAGAGACCTGATCCTTAGGCCACCAAAACGAATCCCCTCACCACCTTGGCTGCACCTAGAAATTCTGTCCATAAAAGTTATGAACAGAATCGGTGACAAAGGGCAGCCTTGGCGGAGTCCAACTCGCACCGGAAACGAGCCCGACTTACTGCCGGCAATGCGGACCAAGCTCTGACACTGGTCGTACAGGGACCTAACAGCCCGTATCAAGGGGCCTGGTACCCCATACTCCCAGAGTACCCCCCACAGGGCCCCCCGAGGGACGCGGTCGAACGCCTTCTCCAAATCCACAAAACACATGTAGATTGGTTGGGCGAACTCCCACACACCCTCCAGGACCCCCCCAAGGGTATAGAGCTGGTCCAGTGTTCCACGGCCAGGACGAAAACCACATTGCTCCTCCTGAATCCGAGGTTCGACTATCCGACGGACCCTCCTCTCCAGAACCCCTGAATAGACCTTACCAGGGAGGCTCAGGAGTGTGATCCCCCTGTAGTTGGAACACACCCTGCGGTCCCCCTTTTTAAATAGGGGGACCACCACCCCGGTCTGCCAATCCAGTGGAACTGCCCCCGATGTCCACGCGATATTGCAGAGCCGCGTCAACCAACACAGCCCCACAACATCCAGAGCCTTAAGGAAATCCGGGCGGATCTCATCCACCCCCGGAGCCTTGCCGAGCTTAAACCAAATATAGATAAATCTAAATCACACTGTTTTAGTGGCATGGAGCACACTCATGTCTCTCTACTTGTCTACTCTGTGTGTCCAAACAAGATGAGGTCTGTTGTGCCAGTAGTCAATAAAGTTATCTACTCAACAGGAGGAGTATCTGGAACTCTGCCCTGATAGGAGCTCAGATCATTCTATCCACCTAAACTGTCGAAATATTTCTGGTTGACAGCAAAAATATTAGGGCAGAACACTATTATATATTATATTAGGAATTATACCATATTATTTAAAGCTGCTATAGCAAAGTTGGAAAACAAATTAGCTTAAATGTTTTTTCATGCCTCTTAACAAGGTTCTAACATTGTAAAGTTACAAATATATTGCGGAGATAAAAAAAAAAGAAAAAATGAATAAAGTTGTTCTCTGTATTTGTCTAAAAACCTCCGTCAATAACACCTTTGGACCCAAAGCAACTATTGAACCACCCGGTTGTCGTTATAGCAAAACCGCCATACTTTCGCACGTCCCTGGGTCCTCCATTCGTCATGCACTTGTGTATTTAGCAGCAGAACACCACTGGTGTGAGAGGTTCTCCGCTCAATAATATCAGAGAAGGAGAAACAGGCGGCTGCTACCACTTCAACTTTAGGACAAACTACCAGAGTCCCAAAAAGAAAAACACCATTTGAATTCACGAAGAACAAAAGACGTTTGGACCTAGAAAACGACCACTGGTGTTTAGTGCTATCTCGTTTCCTCTGGTAATGTGGGTTTCGGTATCAGGCGGACCTGGGATGATATCTGATAGGAGGGGTGAATGTTCTGTGATTGTGTTTGCGTTCAAAACCTAGCTTGTTCTGTAGATTTGCTATAGCAGCTTTAATATTAGTAAGTTATTGCAATATAAATGCATGCGTTATGAAAATGGCAAAGCATTTAGGTAGACTGCAGATGAAAACAAAAACAAAGTTTGAAAATCAAGGAAATTTGTGATTTATTCCTGATTAGTGACACAGTCACAAGGTATAAATCATAAAGATGGAATGAGCAACATAACTAAAAGTGTGGGTTGTGCAGCAAAAGATGCACCAAAATCCTCACTCCCAGCTCTCCTGTTGGTATTCACTTCCCCAAACGCCATCAGAAGTTTAGGAGTATCATGACACAGACATGTTATCCAAAATCCAATAATCCGTTTCTGTATCTGATGTTAGGTTTGGTTAATCCTATTCATCTGACGTATGAAGGTTTGTGCACGTTAGCAAATATGTTCAATGTTGTCAGCTACAACATGACAGGACTTTTAAATCTGAGATCACACAGTAAATTTATTCAGACAAATTCTGGATTTTCACATTGACAAACTGAAATAAAATGCATGACATTTTTACATTAAACAGCTCAGAGATCACATGTTGATTTCAAATGAGAGTTTTGCAAACAAGCAGATAGATATCTGACAATGACTCGTTATAGTCTTCTCTTTTCACCTCCCTCACATTCAGTATCCCTGCTGCGTTTCTCTCCATTCCTCTTTTCTTCATTGCTGGTGTCCTTGTAGAGTCCATGGCTTTTCTGTTCATGGTTCAGGGCTCCTATCTTACTGAGATGATTCCCTTGTGGCGCCATGAGGCGAGACACAGAGGGGAGAGAAAAAAATCTCATTAAAAAAGGGATCATCTGCTGTCAACCATCGGCCTGGCCCCAGATGAGTTCGGACACAGACAAAATACAAATAGCCAGAAAGGGTCACGAGTCATTTGGAACGATGTTACGCTGAACATCTCATTGTGTCAGTTTTATCGTGGAAAAAGTAGCTTATTGGTTTAGCTGTTCAAGAAAATCCCTGTTTTCAGGGTTTCATTTGTTAATTTGCTTTTAGGAACTTGAATCTTGAATTTCTGATTAGATAATGTTAATGATCCTAAAATAAGAACATTTATTTGTGCATTAATCAGGATCTAATTTAGTTTTTAAAGGGTGTTATAACCTAAATAGATTTATTATGTGACCTAATCTACAGGATGAGCTACAAAAAGGAAGGAAAATAATAAATATGAAACCCTGATAAAATAAATGCTACAAACATCAAATGCAAATTTAAAACTATATTTTCAATGATTTTCTGTTTGGAACAACTTTTTCTCTTTGGTTTACTGAACAGATTTCTTCTTTTCAACATTCTAAAGCTCTTTATTATCAGATATCCAGAGAGAGAATGCCCTATCACTTATTATATGTACAATTCATCTAGAAATAAAGTTTTTCTCTTACAAAAGATAATACCACCTCTCCAAAACTGCAAAAAAAACCCTCTTAATCTAGAAATTCATAAGAAACTTTTTAATTGGATTTATTCTTGCCAATACATCTGTTATCGTAGAAGAAATCCTCATTCAGGCCAAAAATACTCTGCATGCTGCCCTAATTCCCCAAATTATACAATTCTTACCGCTTGCATTGCAAATTCTCACTTCTTTAAAAAAACTCTATTTTTCTAATTCAGCACTGGGTTGATTTTAAAGTGAGATTGCTGTTTGAACTACACAGGTTGAAAGCATGTGGATGTAAATCTGTGCAAATGGGGAACGAGGAGATCAAGAGGAAATAAAGAATATAAAACCAGAAACAGAGGAACTTCAAAGTGTTGTGCTGTAGAAAATAAATGTCGCTTCTGGTGCAGGAGCAGCAGGTCAGCATGCAATTCACACCACCTGGGTAGAACTCAGCATCTCCATCACTGATCTCCAAGCAGATCTCAGGAGTTTCCTCTGCTGAAATGTTTTACTCCTGCTTTTGATCAAGATCTTCAGGCTCTGCTGAACTCTCACGTCTCTAAATTTGATGCAGTTTTCTTCCTTTATTTATTCTTGTTCTTTTTTTATTATTATTCAGTCTTTTGTTATTCTCAAGTATTGAAAATCTGTGCCGTGTTTTGACCATCATAAATGTATGAGGTTGACAGAAAGCAAGCTTCCACAGATCTCATTCCCCAGGTCGGTCTCAATTTCTCCCAATTTCCAGACGATTCGGAGCTCAAATGGCAAATGAATCCTGCGTGGCTCATTAAATCCAGAGGAATGCATGTTGATCATGACAGGTAACATGCACCTACCTTTAACAGCTGCTCTCTGTCATGCAGGTGTTAGGATCATGCAGCCTCGAAAAAGAGCGATGAAATAAAGGTCAAACAGCTTTAGCTGAGTGCATCTGTGAATGTCAGTCCGTGCACATCAATCTGTAGCCAGTATATACTATATATATATATATATGTGTGTGTGTGTGTGTGTGTGTTCCTACTTGTGTGTATGCACCATGTGGAGAACAAATCAGACACAGCACAAATTAGTGGAGAGCCCGGTGGGCTGAATAGTTCTGGCCTTGGAAAACACCCCAGTAGTGGGATTTAAACAATGCAGAGAAGAAATGTTCCTACCTGCCACAAGTATCAGACTGTTGCATCACTTCTACATATCTGCCTTTCAAAATAAAGGAAACAAATCTCATACTCACTAAAGCTTTAAGGACGAGAACTTAAACCCACACAGTGACCCCTTATTATCCCTACATCCAGACTACCACACCACCGCGCCGACCTTTTCCCCATTATAGCACTAATAGACATCACCGAGAGGAAACGGACAGACGCTGTCGCAATTCAGACCTATTTCAGGACAAGACTGCAACAAATTGAGATGACTCATATACCACAAAGACTGTCAGAAATATCACCGAGAACAGTGGAAGAACAAGCTGCAGTGACGCAAAAACTAGAATTAGAGGAAACGACAGCAGTAGAGTGGGAGTAAAGTACAGCAGCTTGAGAGGAAGAAATCACATTTTTCAGCTTGATGACAGAAGAAAGAGCAGGACTGTCGATCCAAGTTTTACTAAATCTGAACAAAGATTTTGTTAAAACCAGAATAAAACTATGTTGAAATCATAAAACAATGGAAAACTGTTACTAGTCCCAACCCCCCGTGGTGCTTGCCTGTGAGCTCTGACTTTGATACATCCCTGTGTGGATACCCTTGAACTCTCCTGCACCTCCCTGAGCTGTGAGCCTCACAGTTTGAAAAATCTCTCCCATAGCACAAAACAAGTAGAGGAGGAAAACAGCTAGCCTGTCTGGGATCAGCTGTAACAAATCCCTCCTGCACCATGAATTCTGTGGGCCATCCCGAGTTGTTTGACAATCTAAAAGTGACAAAGCACTTTAGGAAGTTGCTTGGTTCAGCCAAGAAGTGGACAAAGTACTTCTTAGGGAGAGTTTAGAAATATTTTACGTTTTTGTTTTGGAAAAAAACTGGTCCCAACTCTCACTCAACGATCCTTGAGTAAAAAACACAGAAGCACAGCTGTTTGTGACGGGTAATATAGAGACCCTTTTCTGTGGGTATGTCTAAACCTACAGGGGCTTGTAGGTATAGAGCTGTGCTCTAGTGTTGCTACAACACATGCTGTAAGAGTTCTGATTGGCTAAGGCCTCTTTAACCCTTGCTCAGCTGGACTACAGCTGACTGCTGAGTCAGACTGGATAGAATGAGATGCACGTCTGATATGGCTGAGGAGCCACCAACTGGTACTAAAGTAATATTTTTATGTATGTATTTTATCTTCTCACAAAGACTCCTCTCTGTATCTTTGAGATTTAAATAAATGTAATTGTCTTTTAGGGCTGCAGCTATGAAATATTTTAAAGCCACATCTGCAACTTTTACACCTTAAAACACAGGTGTCAAACTCCGGTCCTCGAGGGCCGGCATCCTGCACCTCTTTGTTGTTTCCCTGTTCCAACACAGTTGATTCACCTGTGCAGCAGCTCATCAAGCTCAGAAGCCTGTTAATCACCTTCTGATTGAAATCAGGGAAAACACTAAAATATGTGGGATAGCGGCCCTCGAGGACTGGAGTTAGACACCCCTGCCTTAAAATAATGTTTTTGTAAAGTTTTGGTAGCATACTATAATCTATTTCGGAGCTGTGATGGAGTTGGGGGGTCCCACGTCTGTTTACCGCACTATACAGTTTTTCACCCGCGACCCGACACTAGAAGTACTGACTGCGTGGTGCTTTACAGCACTATATGGGGGTGAAAAAAGCGCGCGTTCTAAACGCGCGTTATGTCCACCAAAACGCGCGTTTAGACAACGTGATTTTAGAACACGCGTTTTTTTGCCCCCGTTGGCGTCAAAACGCGCGTTCAAGATCCGCATTTCAGCAGACATACCACGTGTTTAGAACACAAGCTTTTTTCACCCCTTTGTCTTGCCATAGTAGCATAACGTAGCCCCGCGAGAGAGAGATTTACGACAATGACATTACGCAGCAAGCCTTGAGAGGGCGACAGAGAGCATATGTCCGCAAAGTTCAGGAATGTGGCTTTATTAATAACTCATTTTATTGAGTAATCTACTAATTAATCGAGTTCTCATATATATTTGTGTTACACCAGCTGTTACAACTCTTTTAGTCAAGTGTCCCATCTCTAGCATTAAATTATTGTTTTTTATTTTGTTTTGTTTCCCTGGAAGAAAAAGCATCACCTGCTGCAGGTTTAGGCTCTTTTATTAGAGTTACCCTTTAAATGTTTTAACAAACCCAAACATGATGCTTAGAAAATGTAAAAACAAACATTTGATGTTAAAAAAAAAATCATAGCAAAATTCACTTTTTCTTTTTTCTGCTTAGACTTTCAATCAGCTTCCTGAAAGGTAATGAAAGCAGCCCTTACTCAGTAAATGAACACATTCTTAAACCTGATCCCGAATGATGCCACTGAGCAAGAAGGTCCACAACAATCCCCCACTCAGTGCCGGCCTTCACTACGGACTGAAATAGTTCCCACATGTGCACCTTTGACTGGATCACGACCCTGTTAACCTCCAAACGAGGCCTAAGTCGGCTCTGTCTAATGACACCCCCACCCTCCAACCTCGTCTGGTTCATGACGGCTGACTGACAGTCATGCTCTGCACACACAAACAAACACACCTCATTATTGGACATGGAGACACAAACACACACTGGACCCGTGGAGGCTGGCTGTGTGTTGACAAGAAGGAGGTCAAACAACAGATGGCAGCCGGAGGATTACTCAAACTCTCACAGTCAGTCTCTAGTTAACCATAGTGGACACACACACACACACACACACACACACACACACACACACACACACACACACACACACACACACACACACACACACACACACACACAGAAAGTTGTTCATTGTTAAATCAGAGCTGAGCGATCATTTAACTACATAAATAGTAAACACAAAAGGCGTGTTTTTAATTAGGATTAAAATTTAAACCAGTTTCTGAATAAAGTCTGAGCAGATTAGTTAGTAAAGAACACTTATAAGTGATTGTTTTTAGAAATTAAACAATAACATTGTGTTTTTTATCCATTCACTTTTGTGATTTTTATATTTAAATAAAAAAAAAAACATGAATTGAACCATGAAAAGCAAAAAAATTATTAAAACACCTTCTAAAGTGTTTTAATAATTCAGACATTCTATAAAGATTTAAGGAGATTTTTCATCTATATAAACAACCTTTAATGATGTTTTATTCAGCTGTAAATGTTGATATTTTAACATTTGCTTTTACAGCATTAAATTATTTCAGCTTGACTTTTCTTAGAATCTAAATAAATATCTAAAGTTTTGCTCGAATAATCAGATTTGTGGTGATATTTACATAATCAGTCAGTCGGTATAAGCATCCAGGGGTCAGCTGCACCAGGAATTGTTTAATCTATAATTAACTATGATGGGATTGTAAAACGTTTATAAAGCTGTTTCTTTGAACCAAGGCTGTTCAGGCAGCTAGCTACGACAAGTAGCACAGTAGTAATTTATGTCTTTTAAACACAAATGTATTAAAAATATTATAAATATGACTTAAATCAACAAATACATCAGAGTCTAACAAAATGTAAACCTTTTTTAAAATACTGAACATGAGCTGGGGCTAATTTGACCAGTCAGTGCCAAAAAAGAGCCATAAAACTTAATGAATGAGGGGTTATAAGTAGAGTTTATTGGACAAATATGTTCTGGGAAATGAAAACTAACCCGAGTTGTATTCTAAGCATGATGCAACTCTAAAAGGTTATGGCAGAAATCTGGGTCTTAATCAAATATGCCATTGTGGAGCAGTGAAAACACAATTTTCCTGATTGTGAAACCAGCACTTGGAGCAAGTGATCCATCAGGAGCTCCTCACAACACAAGTGATGCTCAGCATGAGCATGTGTAGACATTGATGTTTCTTCTTTGTTGTGCAACACTGACTGCAAACTTTCATAGCCAAGCACGCTCACGCTCCGGCGGCGCTGCCAAATCCACAGAGTGCTCTGTGGAAGCATCACAGCTGTCAGGCTGTTATCATTACAGTCACTTCCACAGGGACTGTTGAAACTTGATCCCAGCCCACATCATGATTCTGGGGTGAATTTCCAGTTCGGAACAAACAGACTACTCAAAATGAATCTGCATGGGTAAGGCTGTCTCCTCAACTCTAAATCTTTATAAAAGACAGAGAATGAGATAAACATTATTTTGCTTTTGCTCCCTGTTTAACTCACTAGAGTGCAAACGTGGACGATTCAAGAGGGCAAATATAAGAGACCTAATGGGTGTGTGTGTGTGTGTCAGGAACTGATCCGTGTCTGCCTATTGTGTTTGGACCATCTACTTTCCCTTCTGTTGTCCTACATCATTAATCAGATTCAACCAAGGATGCTCTCGCCTAATAACATGCACCAGCGGCTTCTGAACTAACACGTAATTATTCTGGTTCACAACCTCCAAACACACACACACTCACACACACACACACACACATGTGTGCATTTATGGTTTATGAAACCACTATGACTTGGTGGTGGTTTATGGGGACACACATTTCCTCATAAACAGGTCATCTGTTGAACACAAAAACTATGTCAAAATGTTTTATTTTACCCATGGAAGATAATGCTCACTTAAAAAATAAGAAAAACCTATCAGAACATACATACATGCCACTATGACATTTTGAATGGTTTATGAGACCATGACAACATGGTGGTTTGTATCCCACACACACGAATTCTTTGCATCTGGTGAACACAAAAAGTATGTCAACATGTTCTATTTTACCCAGGGAAGAAAAGCCTCACTTCAAAAATAAAATAAAAACTATCAAAAAATACACACAATCTCATAATCTAAGGGCGTTATGAGACCCTGGAGGTCTGCATACCACACACGCGACGTGGTTTACGAAACCAATTTTAAATTGGCCATGAAAACCAAAAGAAAGTTTAAGTTGCTGAAATAACTAAATAAAATGATAATAGCAGTTACAAAGTCAGTATTAATCAGCTAACAACATTTAGATTTTACTTTTATAAAAATTTGCAGCACTTTAAAAGTCATGAATTACGAGACCACCAAAAATGGTCTCATAAACCAAATGGTCTCATAATGCGGGTGTGTAACCTGACAAATTGGGCTCGCAAAACATAAATGCACACACACACACACACACACGCACACACACACACACACACACACACACACACACACACACACACACACACACACACACACACACACACACCCACACACACACATGCACAAACACATGCATGCACGCACTCACACACACACACACACACACACATATGCACGCACAACCGCATGCATACACACATGCACGCACACACACATGCATGCACGCACTCACACACACACACACACACACACACACACACACACACACACACACACACACACACACACACACACACACACACATGACGTCATCCCTATCATGAGGGGATTTTACGTTGAACATTTTGAGTTCTGCAGAATTCCTGCCCCATGACCTTTGGTTATTTGTGTCTCAATCAAAAGAAGATGCTAACATAGTAAATGTAAGAATGGTGGAAAGAGCTGTTCGGCAATTAAGATCCCATAACTTGATGTTGTACAAAACACAACATCATTGGCTGTATCTAACTTTTTAATTATGTGGAAGAAACAAATATGCAATGCTGATGTGTTTAGTGTTTTGGTCATTCCTGAGTCAAGATGATACCACCTCTTCAAACTGAAGTCATTTCCTTCATCAAGCGCTTTGAGTTGCCTTCGGGTAGGAAATGCGCTATATAAATAAAACTGCCTTGCCTTTATATTTTTTCATGACCTACTAAAAAGTGGCTAAACCGTGACTTCAGTGTGAAGGCAATAATGATGCTGTCATCTTCTTCAAATGCACCCTGTTGTGTTTTTGCACCCCTAAGATACTCTCCAGTGGGAGAATTACCCTAATCTCCACGTTTGAACGGGCTGAGTACAACAATTGTGTCTTTTAATTAATTACCTTAAGAATTATTTCAGTCCTGTTTCACGTGATTATGAGAAACGTTAGCACAAACACAAATCCAGCTGCAAAACCAGCCAAAGCAGAAGGCGGTGAAGCCTCCAAGAATCCTTATCCAGGCTAGCACATGCTGACGGAGGCAGAAGTCCACATACAAGAGACAAAGACACACAAATGCTCACATCAGCCATTCTTGCTGTGTTCGAGATTCATTAATTCATAGACTTGTAGCACAGCTTGGTCTAGTTACAACATCTGCAGTTCCAACAGACCAGAGGAGGAGCTGGAACTCAACATTCTAATGACAAATGCAGATTTATTTATTTATTTATTTATTTATTTATTTCAATTTAAATGTAAGATCAAACCATAAGGAAAACAAGTCTGGTGTGTTATTTCAGGATAAACAAAGCAGGGTCCCATCTTGTGCCATAGAACCAGTTTGGGTCTGCACACCATCTGACAAACCAAGGCACGCTTTCTGGCTCAGGTGTCAAGCTATTAAATATTACAAGTATATACTGTATGGAGACCATCCTTTGTCTCTGAGCAGGACGGCACGCGTTCAGACACACACACACACACACACACACACACACACACACACACACACACACACACACACACACGTACACGCACACACACGGGTCCATGTGGACCAGACCCGCTTCGGGCATCAGAGCCCAACAAAGAGTCTTCAGCATCCACTTGTTATACACATCTGTTGGCCAATACCTGCCACCTCGCATGTGTCTTACACACACACACACACACGCCCGCACACACACACACACACACGCACGCACGCACGCACACACACACACACACCGCATTCCACCTGTGTGAGGGGTCAAATATCAGTCTAAAGAGAACAAAGAATGCAGGGTTCTTCCCAAAACACACACACACACACACACACACACACACACACACACACACATACATAATCAAGGTCTGGTTCCTCTGTCATTACATGATATTTAATCTTACATGTCGATCAGAGCCAAAGATCTGAACCAGATCAAAAGGAGACTGTGGCATCATCACACACACGGCCATAACAGATGTGGCTCAAACACACGCTCATAAAAAGCAAAGGAGATGAAAATAACCTGAAAACACATTAGAAGATAAACAAACACGCAAAGCCAAGAGTCTCATAAGCCAACCAGATGGAAATAAAATTTGCCATAAAAAATGAGACAGGTCTGAAACAGTCACTATGAGCTCCGAGTTCCCACATGACAGGAGACAGGACTTTCCACTGATCATGTCTGTGTGCCTCCTGTTTCATCACTAAAGCTGCAGGCAAACAATTTACATTTCACTCCCGATCTGCTCGCACGGCCTTCATTATATCTCAATTACTTTCTGCTGAGCGGAGACATTAAACTTGCCGTAATGAGGAAGAAGCGGTCTGAGTTGAACAGATAAATAAATAAACATGCAGATAAATAAGGAGCAGACGGGGGAACGGTCTCATCAGTATCAAACGAGAAACAAATGACACCCCAGACCACTTATAAATATTGGAGTCTTTGATCTCTACACCAAATTAGCGATTCATCAGTGGAGGGAAGGCTGAGTGTGTGTCAGAGTACTCCACAGGCAGCCTTTCTCTCTTCCCCTTCTCTTTAAACAAAGTGTTGAATTGAGGAAAAATACATTTATTTACAATTCAAAAGCAGCTCAGATAACTGGCCTCATTTACAGACATAAAATGCTGTTTTCCTTGTGAATAAATGAGAATTCATGAGCATTATTTAAGCCAGCATTATTTACGCCAGGCAGCCAAAACTCAGATAAATGAGAAACTATATTTGAAGAATTTCTTCAAGAATTGTTCTTATATTTTGCTTCCAAGGGGCCAGACGAGCCTGATATGTGTTTTTAATGGCCTTGAGCATCATTCCTGAGATTTCCTAAGGTCTCACTTACTGCCAATGCTGTAAAACTATACCTGGACAGAAACTCGTATAACGAAAAACAGTCTATCTATCATAGACTGACCTTCCCGAAGTCAGGACCACAATAACATTAAAGCAATATGGGATCACTGTGATCAAGAACAAATAGGGATTGAATATCACAATAACAGTCATTTTGAGTCTAAAGGGGTAATCCACCCATAAGTGAAATTTAGTCTGTTGCCATATTCCCCAGAGTTAGAGAAGTGGGAAAATCTTTTTGTAACCAGTGCAGTCATTCTAATAATCTGGCAGTGTTCTGTTAACTTTAGCTTAGCATAAACAATGTAAGTGAATGGTAACAGCTAGCATTTCGTATGAAAAAGTCATGAAAATGACTCAATAATGATCCCAATTTTTCTTGGTGAACTCAATAATCATATCGACAACAAATGAAAATAAAAAGTAACTTGAAGGAATTAAAGGAACTGATTTATATTTGGGACTACATCATGACAAAGCACCGCTGTAAGCCACCGCTGCAAGGCTTAAGAACATGATGCAACGGCCCCAATACACACCTACTTCATCTTTCAAGTACTCGGCCATTTTAGAGCAACTTACTATGCTGTTACTTCAAAGTACCTGGTATAGGCTTAGTAGCCACGCATTTGTGTTTACAGAAGTAGGTATCTTGTAGCCTAGTGAACTAGACCAATTCTTGCTTTGCAGAGTTTGGTCTAGGCACGCTTCATTGGAACCCTCGCAGCCCAAACCACTGCTGTGTCTATCCAATCACAACTCGCTATAGTTTTGGTTGGGCCAATCACAGCGCTCTATATCATGGGCCAATCACAGAGCGGGAGTAGCCGATGACGTCAGCGCTGCGGCTGCGAACGCCGCGAACGCCGCGAACCCAAGCAACATGGCGGCAACTCGGAAAACACGTTCGTTTGAAACGGCTTTGTCATCAACATTGGATTATTTAGACTCCAACATGCGTAAGTCTGTCTGATATACTTAGCAGCTTCTTATTTTTATCAAACAAAGTAGTGCAATGTCCCAGTACACCTGATATTCACATGTTTTTCATACAAAAACGACAGAAATCATTGAAGCTAGACGCTATTAAAGCCTCCCGCTTTTCCGTCGCTGTGATTAGGTCATGTTGTTCGTCACTCTGATTGGTCCTAGCGCTATCCAATTGCGTGCTGACATTTTGAAAGACAACCGTAGATCCCGCCTCACGACTGAGAGCCGTCAGTGGTTCGTGGCCAGACTATATATACACATATATAGGATGGCTTGCCAGGCTAGGTATCTTGTTGAATTTCAATGATTGAAATGCTAACTGTTACCATTCACTTACATTGTTTATGCTAAGCTAAAGCAAACAGAATACTGCCAGATTAGAAGAATGACTGCACAGGTTTTTCCCACTTATCTAACTCTGGGGAATTTGACAACAGACTAAATTTCATTTAGGGGTGGAATATCCCTTTAAACACGTTCATGCACAGCCCCATTTATTTTCACCTGCCACTGAAAGGTGAAACTTTAATAAAATAATCATTTTAACTTTTGGAATCAAATTCAAAATGGTCTTGGCCAACACAAAAACAGCTATAACTCTGTCATTCTAACAGATATTGAGCTAAAATGCTTCTGAGTACTTAAAGATTGTTTTAAGTCTGTTTTGATGGCTTGTACATATTATATATGAGAACAGTCCTTTGTTTATATGTCTAGCTGTTTTATCTCATCTTTATCTGCATTTTTTTTAATATTATCTGTTTGTGTAAAGCTAACTATGTGTCTGTTGCTGCTGCCTCTTGGCCAGATCGTTGTTGTAAATGAGAATGAGTTCTCAATCGACTCATCTGGATAAATAAAGGTTAAATAAAATAAATAAAAAATAAATAAAATCCAGTGTGAAAGTCATCCAGATCACAGAGAGCTAAAATGCTGCAAAATCTTTGCTTAAAACCTTTTCTGTTAGCATAATATCTCCTGAACCACCATGTAGATGTAATGAAATGTGCAGAAAGTCTCTGAATGTATGTCTACAGGTGGTTCACTTTTGGAACCAACCCAATTCAAGATGGCTATAGCTAGTCATGGTTGAACTCCATTTTAGAGACACTGGTATTTTGAGCATTTCACCAACACGTATATAATTCCATCATGTCTCAACGTGAGGTGATCTGAAACCATTAAAGACAGTCAGTTTTCTGCAAGAGCTTTCTTCAAGTGCACGATAAGTTCATCTGTAACACTTCTACTGAAACACCTACAGTCATTTACTTGAGAAAGAAGCTAGATGAATCGGGTGTCATCTAGTTCTTACATAACTGTGTCTAAACGTTTTGAGACGTGGGCCAAATTAACCAAGTAAAGTTTTTTTTTTTTTTTTTATTAAACATACAAAAATTATTTTGGGAGGATTTTAAAATTTTATTTAACAATACAAATAAACATGTTATATTGTTATAAAAAGAATAAAGTATTTTTTGTTTTAAAAAAAAATCTGGAAATATTTGTAGAAATGAGCCATAAAAACATTTGACTTAAAAAAATAAAAGGAGCATCAATCAGACCAATCAGAGTAACGACCAACGTGACGTAATCACAGCAACGGAAAAGAGGGAGGCAGCAATGGCGTCTAACATCAATGATTTCTGTCGTTTTTGTACAAAAAATATGTGAATATCAGGTGTACTGGGACATTGCACTACTTTGTTTGATAAAAATAAGAAGCCGCTAAGTATAGCCGACAGACTTACGCACGTTGGAGTCTAAATAATCCAATGTTGATGACAAAGCCGTTTCAAACGAACGTGGTTCCTGAGCTGCCGCCATGTTGTTTGTGTTCGCGGTCACAGCTCTGACGTCATCGGCTACTCCCGCTCTGTGATTGCCCCACAATATAAAAAACTTTGCAAGACAAGAGTTTGGTCTAGTTCACTAGGCTAGACAAGTCTGCGTTTTAGTAAAAGTCTGTGGGTTTGTGCTCTTATTTACTATGGAATTCAAATAAGCAATGGTTAATAAAATACATACTTTGTATTGTACTTCATATTTATTTTTATTCATCAACATTCTTGTTAGAGCTCATATTAATAAGTATCTGAACATTAAAATGTTTTTAAAGTTTTTTTCTGCATCAAAAGCCTGTGCTAGCAGCCCAAAAACTACCATTCTTGAATTAATGTCAAGGGCCCCTCATAACCTCTCCGAAGGCCACACATTACACGCTTCTGTTTTTACTTATTCTTTGTAAATGAACAGGGATGAAGTGGATGGACAAATATTTCAGTTCAATAATTGCTAAAAATATTATTAGCTTATGAGTTCTTTCAGGAGCCATCCTGTCTGTCTGTGCTCTGGTGGGTCTGAGATGAGCTCTGTGGTGGGAAATCCCCAAATAGGGGATTAAATGAGAGAAAGGGGGATTTGCTGGTTAAAAGCTGACCTCTGACATGGATACAACTGTCTTTTGATTCAGCAGTTCAGCTCATTCTGTCTTCTGCCTCTGGACTTGGCCGTCATCCTGTCACTTATCTGATGTTCTGCTCGCTATCCAGTCCAAACAGGATCACAGGACTTAGAGGATCTGACAGAAGAGCAGTGATGCAGAGACAACAGAAACAGTGTTATTGTGGAACTGCACTAAACTTCTCCTACATCTCATCCTTCTAATGAATCTGTGCTATGTAGGTTAGTAGGTCTCGTTCTGTTCATCTGTCCATTTTACTCTCTTATTCTCCTGGTAACTATGAAGTCAGACACGTTTTCAAAGCTGGAAACTGTAAACACGAGCAAAGTTCACCCATACCGGATATTCAGGAATGTTTACGGCTTGTCCTAACGTCCAGAATTTCAGAATGACCAATCAGTGACTCTGCTCTCTAATTCAGTCATTTTTTATTGTTTTTTTCACATTAATATAAAAAAAACAAAAATCTGTTTTCTCTTATTTTGATTTATGCTGCTGATTTAAATACAGCAGGAAGGAACGGGTAATGACATCACTGGCAAAAAAATAAAATATTTGGTTCTTAAGTTCTTAAGTTCTACTGAATGAATCGGAGAGGGGAAAGATAAATGGATATGGAACGGATAACTTTAAATAACTTTGAAAATATGTCCAGATTTTCACTTTGACAGTGATTTTAGCCTCTGGTATGTTTTTATGTGTTAACATTAGTTCATAGGTAAAAGACTAACATGCATGCATTAGTAAAACTGAACTGTACCCATGACAAATGTTAAAATTAAATTAAATTAATCATTTTCGTGTTACTACTTTTTTGCTTCTTCAGTGCTACAGTTCTAACAACATTTTGCAATTTCTAAAACCTCCTGAGAAAGTTCTTGAGTCCTCTTTAACCCGTTTGCATGTCCCAGTCATAAACTCTAATTGTTTGGCTTGTTGCCATGGCAGAACCAAACAAACCCTCCTTGCCTGCATAATGAAAACGAACTGGAAGATAAAGAAATTCAGAAAGAAAAACACGAGGCATCGTGGTTAAATTAGATTAGAGCAACATCTTGTGAAATCAGATGGATTCAGCTGAATCCCAGGTCTGTCAGGTGTTTTCATCACCGGATTTCATTTCTATCCACCATAATCCAAGTGATTCAGCGTTTGTTCTGGGGTCGAGCCCACGCCGTCTCTTTGCAACACCAGACCATATGAGCTCATGTTGGTGTGCTTTACATTCTAATGTCTGAAACAGATGCAGCTAAATAGCTCCAGTTATCTGAAGCTGTTGAGAGTTAGCCGGATGAACCCTTGAATAAAATGTTTTAGGCCAATTTGCTACAAACTGAGAAGAAACTTGCTGTTACACATCCATCCTCTCCTCTGACTTAACTGGAACATTTTCTGTGACCTTTATCCTTATCAGTGCAGGATTAGTCCATGTCTTTCCTCAGAAAATCTCTGACTATCATATGTGTGTGAAAAGACAAACTTCTTAAACTTTTGAAACAGTTGTGTTTCATGCAAGGTAGAGTATGTGTAATAAATAAAATAAATAAAAGGACTCCCACTGATACTTTTGTTCTAAAATTTGCATCTTTCCTTAAAAAAAACAACAAAAACATCTGTAACATGTCAGGCCCAAATATATTCTGGCCATAGAAGGGAATGCCACTGTTTTTAATTCAATTTTTTTGAGAAATGTTTGCACATCCAACAAAAAACCACACTCAAGTCTTTAAAATCACTAAAACCCTCTTAATAATTCAGGTTGCATCACGTTTGTTCAAAAACCATCTCAACAATGTTATAATGTCGTGTTGAATTAGTGTGGAGAGGTGTCAGAATATTAGTCTTCTCTGTCTCTGACTAGTTAACCAACATGAACACAGTCTATAAGCTTCTATTCCCCAGAGGAGCTCCATCAATAAATCCTGAGGTTGACAATCAGCAGTGGTAACATCAGGATTATCCTCTTAGGGTGATGACCAAAGACTCGTGAAGAAACAAAAAAATAATCAGCAGATTTTTGCAAAAATAATGTTTATTATGTTGTCTGTATGAGTAAACAGGGAAACCAGCACACACGTGCACGCATGCACACACACACACACACACACACACATATGCACGCACAACCGCATGCATACACACATGCACGCACACACACATGCATGCACGCACACACACACATGCATGCACGCACACACACACACACACCCACACACACACATGCACAAACACATGCATGCACGCACTCACACACACACACACACACACACATACATGCACGCCCATCCATATGTATACTGATTTAAGAAACAGTGATACACAAATCAAAGTGTGTGTGTGCGTGCGTGCGTGCAGGCACGCATTCGTGTGTGTGTGTGTGTGTGTATGTGTGTGCCTTTATTCATGTAGGACTAGATAACACATAACCATTAGATTACAACATAATACACAAAGACAAAAATCACCTGTGTTGGAGGAGATGAATAGATAAATAACAAGTATGCATGTTTTCTCTGTGTGTGTTTTATGTCGAGGGTCTTCATTTAGTATTAAACAGCAACACGAACTCTCTCGAGTCAATTTGCTACTTAGCCAAACCAATAATCCGAGGGGATGCAGGATCAATAAAGCAATCAAATAATTTAACACAGTGTGCAGTGAAGACAAATGAGGTTTTGGGTCCCCCTGGGATTCTGGGTCCTTTATGAGATCAGTACGAGTCCGAAGGAACAGGAAACATGGGGAACCGTTAAGAATCAGACCCAAATTCTACATAAAGTCACCTTTGTACATAAGGTCTGAATATTTATTATTTATATCAACAACAACAACAAGAGCGATTAAGTCCAACAATCCAGTTTATGGTTAAAGCATGATGGGACATCTTTACAATACTGACCTCTACTGGCTGCTGGCAGGACAAAGTCAAACACCTTGCCCCACCTCCCAAATTTACCACTGAGAGTGTTTGAAAACCATAAATCCAAACTTGGACTGGTGCTGAGGCTGTGGTGTTAGCACAACACTCATCAATGCTTATTTCATTTCTTTTTTTATTGCACTCATCCCAAAAGAGAACAGCTGTCTGAGCAGAGAGGGGAGAGAGAGAGATGGAAGGGTGAGGGGTAAAACATGAGGGGGAGAGAAAATCAAAGAAAGCTTTGAAGTGGTGCAACGAATAAACAGTCTGTTACAGTCTGTAAGATGAAAGACTGGATGGATGGATGGATGGATGGATGGATGGATGGATGGATGGATGGATGGATGGATGGATGGATGGATGGATGGATGGATGGATGGATGGATGGATGGATGGATGGATGGATGGATGGATGGATGGGGGAAGGGCAAAAATAAAGCAGACCATGATTACATTTAAATAAAATATAAAATAATTTTGTTTGTGAAGCTTTTATGTTTTATTTAATGTCATGTTTTTTGCTAATCTGTCCACCTATCTTACTTTTTTATTATCCAGTCTGTTTATTAGCTCTAAACGAGAAAATCATTTAGAAAAAATACTTTTTTAAAACTGATTCCATTTAAAAGAAATGCTGTAAAACATAGCTCCAGCTGTAACGTCAGTTAGACCAATAAAGAAATTCTGATGGTATTCCACAGAGGATTAAGTCTAATGATATATTTGATCTCTTTTCCCTTTGAGTTGGACTTTAGGATTCCAAAGAGTCTGTAGCAGCTTTAATTTCCCTTTAGGTTTAATTTAGTTTCCATATCTGGCTAAACTAGGTCACAGTTTTTACTTATTTTGATATTATTTCCATTTGGTTGCTTGGCTATAATGTAGTACTTTTTGCAGATGATATTTTTACTGCTTTTGGGAATTTGCAGACTTTTTAGCTCTGACAGGAGACTGAACATTTTAAATTTTATGAAGATACGGTGAGATTATTGCAATTTATAAGAAATTAAAGCCCTTTACTTAATTTATGATATATTTCTATCATTATCAAAACTATCAACAGTTACTAAACACTCTGAAATAGTAACTTTATTCAGGAGGACATGTTTTTTATCTAATAAATGCAGCACTTCTCTTTGTATGAAGTCTAACAAATTCAGAATTCCACTTTTTGTGGTTCTTCATTATACACAGAGCAAATAGAGCTTGTTTTTACCTTTGCAGACTTCAGACTTTAAGGTTGATATTAAAACAAACCCTAATACACCTAGTATTTCCAAGTAAAAAAATTATTTTACATTTAGTGGAGCACACTGCTCCCATCAGGATGAGGAGAAAACAACAGGATGCTAATAAGAGATTTGAGTGGATTAAAAGAAGCAGAAGACTGAAATATGTTTGCAAAAAAAACATGCATGTTGCATGATCAACAAGAACAAAGTGCATGTTCACCTCAGCCTCCCAGCAGGGAAACCGTCAGGATGACATGAATGAACGGTTTAACCAGGGTTGATAGGGGGAGGGATTGCAGGCCTCTGCTCAGTAAATGTTAACTCTCTGCATGTCTGACAGCCTCGAGCCAGCCTCTCTTTATTCTCAGCGACAGTTCAAAGGAAGTTAACCGCACCAAGCCTTCATTAAAAGGCATGGATCAGCACCGAGGCTAAAATCTAGGTGAATTAGAATCACCGGGGCACAAGTCAGGTAGAAATACAGCTCTCTGATAGCATGTGAGAGGGAGCGGCTGCACAAGGCTGCAGTTTATATAAAAAAGGAAAGAAGTTTTATTTTTAAGCTGTTTTTCTGGACGTTTGTAATGAACATCATGCAGATTTATTCTGCAGAAAGTTTAAACCAGCTTTGCAAACGACACTTTTCATAATGAAGGGTTTCCCTCTGGACCTTTATGACTGTGTCAGACTGCTAATGTCTGCAATCAGTTCTGACTAAACTGATTCTGTTGCTGCCATAGTTGCTAAATGCCTTCGAGGTACCAAAACTGAGAAGCATGAGCAAAACAGACTGCATTCAGATTTCATTTGAGCCTTGAATGTTTGACTTTCAAATTCATCTCCAGAGAGCGACTGTGTGTGTGTGTGTGTGTGTGTGTGTGTGTGTGTGTGTGTGTGTGTGTGTGTGTGTGTGTGTGTGTGTGTCACAGTCTATCAGTCTTGATTCAAATGCATGAGCACCTGTTCCAGATGACCTTGATAAAAGTGGCGGAGAAAATTCAGACGATGTGGATGAAGGTAAAGCTACATTCCAGGAGCTGCCAGAGAAAACGACTCTGACCCACACAGCTGTTGCAATTCATCAATCTGCACATTAAAGAGAAAAACCTGGATTTGATCAGGTTAAAGATTATGGGCTCTTTCACTACCAAAAAATAAAACTGATTCATGTGCTTTATTTGTTGTAACTACAATATGGAGAATTGATTCATGATTCCAAATATATTTATTATTCCTTTACTGATGTTTCATTGACAAATAAATATGCATGATAACAAACATTATTCATTCATTTCTATTATAATCAATATAATATTGTGACATTTTCCCACATTAATTGAAGGAAATTCAGTTTTACTTCTTATGATGATTACCTTTTTATTTAGGCTTGACCATGTTTAATTTAAACATCAATGTTTTAACAGAATATTTACAAAATAAGATCATTTTTACATTAGTAACACTAAGACCTGTGTGTACTACAGAGAGCAGACCAGGACAGAAGGGTGTGCATGTCCAGACTGTGCCCAGGTTTGGAGCTGGTTGCTGGGAGACTAAATTAAACAGTGACTTATTCAGGCTGAAGTTTCAATCCTGCTTTTAAGATCATCAGAAAAGAGCCCTGTCAGCACTTTTGAAGGAGGGACAAGCAGCAGTTAAAAAAAAAAAAAGCTTCAGATTAAAAAAATCTGTCCTTAGAGATTGTGAGCAGATTCAGGAGCTGCACCTGGACTATGTGTGCCTCCACATCTGTGTTATACTGAGTGAAGAATGATACGATAGTTAGAGATACGATAGTTAGTGAGAATGTTGGAGGATATATATATATATATATATATATATAGCATGTATATAATGGGAGAAGCAAGGAGTTCATTCTGCAGGCAACCAGATGTTGCTGTGCTGGTGCAACCACTGTGATCTGTATATCCTGTCTCCCTAGACTGTGACTGTGATGGAACAAGAGACTGTAAATGTAATAAAATATTTTTGGCTCTAAGGTCTGTGTTTGTTAAAAAATTGTTAAGTATAGCAACTTTAATGGCTAGTTACACATAAATCTATTGAGGCAGAAATTAGGTCAAGGTCAGAAATTAGCTGCAGAACCATTTCATCATCTGAACATCTGGTTCACCGGATTTAAGCAGGGCCACGACCAAAGTTTAATGCAGCTGTTTTAAAACAACTTTAATCTAAAAAGGAAATCATAGCTGTTAGTACAAACAACAATGTGCCACATTATTTTAAGGCTGATTAGTAGCAGAAATGAATACTTTATGTTATGTCTCAGTGTCTTTACACTTCCTGCTGAAAATGTATAATATTTCTAAAGGAACAATGGTGTAATACAAAACTAACAGCAGTGTGAGGATTTATGAAATAGTATATTTGTAGGAACTGCTGTAACATGTTTAAGGTTAGTTGTTTTAAGGCATCAGCCCTGCTGTGACTAGCCCTTAGCCTATCAGTCTTGTTTCTGACATAGGTCATGTTCAAATATCTAAAATATTAATTGTTCATGAAATTTTCTCACACTGCAAATGATCTAAAATATAAAAGTTATGAGACTGCAGGCGAAGAAGGAAACATTTCTAACTTTTAAGAAGCACAAAGTTTCCCAGCTGGATGTTTAATATCAACTAGATCAGTGCTACTACTACTACTAGATCCACACTTTGACACACGAGTGAAAGATTTTATCACTATTGTGCTTTTGTAATGAAATGAAACATAAACCTCTCCAGTCTATAAACCATATTGGTTAATTTGAACTAATGACCAACAGTTACAGAACCCACAACAACCACTGAGCCCTACAGAAACCCAACGCCTCCCAGGGTCTACTGTTACACGTCCAGAACCCACCTGGTGGTTGGAGTGACACCACCTGTTGGGTTTTATAACCCATCCGGACACAAACCAGATCTGCTGGGGGAATGCAACACGTCCTTTTTCTGCAGGAACTGAATCAAAACCAGATGAGAAGCCTTTTGCACTGCAAAAAACACCACTGTTACAATATCGGTGTGTGCAGTATAGCAAAGAATAATAAATCATAGATTATTATAAACTGAGTGACCTGAGTGTCCTTCATGTCCACACCTGGTTTAAATGATAGTTGTTGAGACGCTAAAACTCAAAGTTGTCGGATTTCCTCACTGCTAGTATCTTCAATCAAGAGTAATATCAAAATCATGATCTTCTAATATCATGCATCATAATGCAAACCTCCACCACGCCATGTTTGTTTTCTGTTTACCTGTGTACTTTACAGGGATCCACAATTAAAAACATGCAATGAGACTGTTCGGCTTTTGTTTGGAGAACTCTGACAGGAATGATGGGCTAATGGATACACTGAGCTACACCAACTGCAAAGTTTATTGCTACCATCTTAAAACAAGTGCAGTCACAGCGGATCATGCAACATTGTTTTAAAGACCCTTTTAACGCTGTCCATGTTGTATTACATGGCTATCTCAGCAGAAATATGAAGAAATTCCTGCATCACCTGAGCCCTGAATGCAAAAGATTTACATTTAGCTGCTTCTGCTTTTATTTATGCTTGAAAATGAATTGTAATATAACCATGTGATGCTAAATTGGTATTGGTGTAAAGGTTTATAAAATAACGGTGCATAAACTGGAAATTTGAGCTGAAGGCTAACCGTTAGCATAAATGGTCCTGAAGGATTTTTTCAAACAGGCTTTCAGAAAGTGATTTCCAAAGGTGATCAACAATATTAAATGTTCCACAGCAAAACACTTCTAAATGACAAAAAATAAATGTCTTTAAATTTGAAAAAAGAAAAAAAATGGATACAAGAAAACAAACGAGTAATTGCAGAAAATAGAAGATGAGCGGTAGATTCAGTAGGAATGAAAGCATAAAGGTGGAAGAGGACAGGTTGAGTGTAACGTATCCAAGAGCCTAAACAGTCGTACACAAAACCCTGCAGAATGAACTCTCCTCAAGCTGATATTTCCATAAATAATAATAAAGATAAATATATCTACAAATTCAAATACCAAGTATAAAAGTTGCATTTGCCTCCTGACCCACAGGTGCTCCCACATGTGTTAGTGTTATCTCCTGCACCCAAACACACCCTGAGAAATTGAGAGATCAAAAGGGGTCAGAACTTGTTTTCATCCAGAAAGGAGGCTTATCATCTCCATGCCAATACACCAATAAATCACTTGAGTTTCTATTGTCTGGCGCCAACCACCAATGGCTCCTTTCTCCCAGCTCCTCTCCTCATTCTCCTCTGCAGCAGCCAGAGCCCATTCACGCGCCAGGACGCCCCTGACAGTTTAATTTGGCAGGCGGTCTTGTTAGCACAGTGAATAGCAGGGCCGTCCTGTGTTATGCAGATCAAACTGGGTTACCGAGGGGACAGACGTCAGAGAACCATTCACAGCCGAGTTAAAACTCCACCTCGGTGCCTCTTAGCACCAGATCTCCTCCTTCGCAGTGTTGTTTTCTCCCCGGCTATTCGACCCCCTCCTCAGTCCTGCTCTTAGACTGCTAATGTTTCAGCTCATACCCGACTGCAAACAAGGACGGGCTTTGTCGAGTTCCAGTCAGCGCTGCAGGCAATACCTGAAAAAAGAGGAAACTGCCTTCATTTAAGTTTCATGTTTTACTTCTGGACAGGGGAAATGAAGAACTGTGACGGGTTGGCTCTATCAGTAGACACCTTGTGATTCATGTCTGTACTGACCCGGGTTTACCAAGCAGGTCAAGTGCAGCTTTCATAGTGACCAGTACATGAGGTGCAGCGCTAAACCATCCTGGCACGTTGCAGAAAACGGTCATGCGAGCTCCCTGATCGAATATCATGGTGGCACTCAAGGTTCATGTTAATAAGCCTGGTAATGAGCCTCATTAGCACCAGGAAAATCAATTGAGCCAAAGGCACACATTAATAATTCAGCAGGAGCATGTTGTGCAGGGAGGAACTACCTGCTCTGAGCAGCCAACTCAGCTTACACACGAACAAAGACAGACTCAGGTAGAAGGAACTCCTCATCTAGCTGCATATTTCAAACCCACACAACAACAAGCTAGGCAGTAACTTCTCTAAAAGACCACCGACAGGTCCTGGATCCTTTCTGTGACCTTTAAAAGTTGGCAGACGTGGAGTCTTTGGGTTAAAATGAATGTCTGAGAGAGGTAACAAGAGCACATTCTTGAGGGTGGTGTTTTGGTAGGCTGGGGAGATCCTAAAGGCACAACGCCATTCTGGCTCCTTTCTATTCACCATGAATGGGAAATGCCTCAACACACTCAGTAGACTCAGTACAAAAGACCAATCTGAAGCAGATTGCAGTGCTTAGAAAGGAGGAAAGAGTAAATAACAAAAACAAGACTCAAACAGTGTGTGATCTTTCATGCAATCTGTGCAAATTATTCATATTTCATTAAGTTCTGAGCTTAAGGAGATATGTTTGTTGTTGCCTCAACTCTGCAGGCAACGTTTCAGAATATGCTAGAAAACAAGGGATATGAAGATAAACTCATTTGTATTGATTTACAGACACGCACTGATGCAATTGGACCAATTCCATCTATTCATCAATATAATCTGACCCAAATGAAGACATGAAGAAGTTTAATATCTTCAGGTTTCTGCAGTAAAAGTAACAGTCATGTTTAAAACGTTTGTTACATTTGTGTTTGGAGAATGAATCCCAGGATGAGCCCTCCATCAGTGCACAACTCTTCTGCTGCTGCCATTGCTGCTGTTTAGTTTTTGTTTTCTGGCTAGCAACACTTGCTGTTCAAACACACACCAGCAACAGTGCAGTAAAAAAATAAACAGCAAGTGATGGAGCGTTTTCTTCACCTGCATCCTGTAAATCAAATATTCCAGAAAAAGTCAAACATGCTTTAGTATCTAAATTATAAAATAAGAAATTTGCTGCTCACTGCTGAGTTACAGAAAAAGAGTTGTTGTTGTTTTTTACAAGACCAAATATTTATAATGTGATTGTAAAGCGTGCATCTAGTTTTACAAAAGTCTTTATTTTAAAACAAGAATGGTTCGTGAGCAGCCATTTTTTATTAAATTGAATTAACATAACACCACTCTTTTTCTTTGTCATACTGTTTTGTATTGAATCTAAATGTGTTGAATCACATTCATATGGAAATGTATTAAACTAGTTATGGCTGCTTATGTGGCTTTAATGGATCTGATCATTGGTAGTGAATCTAAACACATATCAGCCACTGATAAAGTGTAGATGTGAGAACAATGACCAGATTTCACTAAATTCAAAACGTAAAGCCAAATCCGTCTTCCATGTAAAGGATAGAGTTTATCATGTGATGCCACAGGTGCAAACTAGGTACAAAACGTATGCAATAAATGGAATAGAAAGAAATCTACAAGCAGAATCCACTGGGTTTCATAATAGAGCAGCACAACTAAAAATCTAATAAAGGTAAACTGACACATAGAAAAGAGTCGTAAAGACAGCAGGCTCAAGATACAATGGCAAATCTGCAAAACAAGCTAGCTTAAAACATGTTTTTCATGCCTCTTAACAACATTCTAACATAGTATAGCAATAAATACATTATGGAGATAAAAAAAACGAAGTGATTTTCTCACATTTGTCGATAAACAGCCAATAACACGACTCGATCTGAAACCCACCATTGGACCATCTGGTTGTCAGACTCACCGAATCACCACATTTCCCTGGGTGCTCCATTCATAACACACTCATGTATTTAGCAACAGAACACCAGTGGTGTGAGAGGTTCGCCGCTCAATAATATCAGAGAAGGAGAAACAGCCGGCTGCTACCACTTCAACTTTAGGACAAACTACCAGAGTCCCAAAAAGAAAAACACCATTTGAATTCACGGACAACAAAAGACGTTTGGACCTAGAAAACAGCGACTGGTGTAAACATGCTGTGGTGTTTTTCACCACAAACGCCTACATTCCTCTCCCTGCTGCTGGACTGAGAGCATGAACTCCTCTGAAGGAATGGACAGCAGTCTCCTCCTGAGACCAGAGGGTGAAGACAAAAACAAAAAGCTTCTACAAGGAGATGGGAAACTGGGAGCTACAGCTCACCAATTATAACGTCATTCACACATGTTACACTATTTATTATTAAATCTGCTTTAACTTTTGATCTGAACAGCATTAACAAGCCCCTTTTACCTGCAGCGTGTTTCATATGAACACCAGGTACAGGCTGTGCAGAAGGTGTGGATCCAGGGAAGTCTTCCTGCATGACTGTCTTGCATCATGCAATCCTTTTTTATTTACATTTATTAAACATTGCACATTTAAATGTTCATCTCCCTGCCTCCAATCTCAAAGTCATTTACAGTGTGTAGATCCCTAAACATTCTGTGTTTATTTCTAAGAGACAAAAATGTGCTGGAGTAATAAAAGAAAAACTGTTGTGGGGTCTGGTCCTTTACGTTCCTGCCCGCTGTGTTTTTTAAGCTTGTTGAAGGAGAAAAGGTTTGCTTTTATTGTGCAACTGCAAGGACCAGCAATTAAAAAGCTGCATTCCTGAGCCCCCTTGGAAGAGTTTACTTTGGAGCGAAGGTGACTGGATAAACTTTAGGGTTCTGCCTCCTTCTTTAGCTGATTCCTGGACACTAAATGTTTCCTTCAGAATCAGAGAGGATTCCATCCAAAGCAACATGTCCAAGAGGGTTCTTTCTCAACACGAGTTAAAAAGTAAAACCCAAAGAGAAACTAGACAATTTAGCATCAGCTTAACCAGCAGGTCACATGACAACACTGCAGTAAAGCAAACTCCTCCTGGTTTACGCTCTCTCTGTGCCACACATGTTGAATTAAACACTTAAAACTGGGCTGGTATGTGATGCTTTCCTTGCAGTAGCCTGATAGCATCAGTGAGATTCTGTACCTCCATTTGTGCAGGAAAAAGCCCGGGCACTGGTCTCCACAGGGGATACAGGGCTGTCCTCTCTGTGGCTCATCTGAAAGGTTCAGCTTGGAATAAGGAGAAGGGAAAGATGAGGAGGAGAGTGGCAGTTTTCAGAAGACAACAGACTCAGTTTGAGCTCTACAAGACCCGTTTTTATCTGTAAAGTCAAGAATATGCAACTTTTACCACTGTAGGGTGCCTAAAATACGAGGCTTTTATTTTTTTCTTTTGTCTCGTTTTAGAACTTTATATCGTCTTAAAACTTGATGAATTCCAACAGATGTGCAAAACTACCTTCTCACAGCAATTTGGTCTAGATATGGAAAATGTACTCATGTATAAAAGCTTACAACCTATGAGATTGAGTGAATTTAAAAAACCTTTTTGGAGAAAACTAGTTGGCTAATTCTGGTACTGAAATGATAGGAAGCAATAAATAATGTTATTGGTGTAATTCTGCACTTGATGCAAAACTTCGGAAGGGAAAATTGCTAAAACCACACTTTCCTATCAGGTTTATGTCATTTTTTATTCAGCGTTACAAAAAGCCATTTTAGTGGGGCTGAATGGCCACATGTGACCTCTGAGCCACAGATTGTGACCCCTTATGTACATAAGAAAACATTTTCAAACACCACAACAGAGTGCACATGTTGTTAATGTTGTATTATGTGATTCAAAAATAAATTCTTAAAAGTAATGAAATGACTGACATCATCCTGGATGAGCTGTTGTTGACTCCCTTGTCTCCATGGAAACAGGACACAGAAAAAAGATGAGTACATGCGCCGGGTAAAAGTTGCTTTAGAAAATAAAGGTCAGACTTTAACAAAGTTAATCTCTCCTACCCACCGACTTCCTGGAGTCTCTCCTCTTGGAGCCGCGACTCAACATGACCGAATGACCCCAGACCAGTTCAGCTGTCTGTCTCACTCCCGAGGAAAAGTGTGTGAGGAAGAAACCAGAACCCAACCAGACCGCGATCCTGTCCCAGCTTTAATGAAAGGGGTTGGGTTGTTCCGGTCGGCAGCTCCACCTTCTGTATCCTCACAGCCAATGGAAAGCTGCTGGGCACAGATTCATAAAGGACAAACTGTAATTTAGAGATGTAGAGGTGAATTACAGAGTGGAGGAAATCCAAACCTTTTATTAGACAAATAAATGCTTCATTCTGCTTCTTGAAACTACAAAACTACAAAAAAAAATGATGTGTTTGTCAAATTAAATGTTTTTTTTAATAAATAAAGGTCACTATATGGCCAACACCAATGTATCATTCATTCTTCCTTTTGATATCAGACGAACAAAATTCTCTTTTTTAAATTTCTGAATAACTTGAAAATGATGAATCCAGAAGAAAACCCTTCCACATGGAAGACCTGCTGTTGCTAATATAAATTAGAGCTCAGCAAAGATGAGTTCAAGGACAAAAACAAAAATCTGATTTTTTAGTTTCAGATTGGCTGACCACACCTAAAAAGAAGCACAACCCAGAAAAGTAGTCCCAATACTCACACTTCCACACCTGTGCCCCTCAATTGCACGTTCCCATCCTCGCGGTGCGAGTGCGTAGGCTTGGCTCCACCCCTTCCGCACCCTTGACTCACACTTCCGCACCGATGCAGACTTTGGCGAAGGGTATTACCTATAATCCATTGGTGTAGGAATTTTGAGAAGGCGGAGAAATGGCTCAAGTGCCCTTCCTGAGAATATGTATTTTCAAGTGAAAGTATCAAAATATTGAATATTTTATTATTGTGTACTATATAATTAAAATCACATGTTTCTCTGTTTGAAAGATGCATTACATGTCTGTTGAAGCACCAAAGTAGCACAAACAACGACTGGCATCCCCATTTAGGAAGTCGCGGTCGATGACGCAGTAAACTTGTTTATACGTACTCGATCCTCACATGCACCTCCACCAAGTGCACGTCATAGAGGGCCGTAGGCTGCAGCGTGGGTATTAGGACTGGGTCGTACCTATTATGAGTGAGTGCAGGGCTCCTCTGAAACAGGATGAGGACCTGAACCTAACCCCAACCATCAGCCTTTGTAACACATCATTTCCTGTTGACAGCAGCTGATGAAAGCTAAAACCATCTTTTTACTCATCAGTAGTCTAAAGCCAAATGACTAAAGACTGAAAGAGGAAAAAGTTGATAAAACATGCATGTGCTCACTCACAAATGCTTGCATCCACAAACAAACATGTGCACGTCTGCATCTTGGTATTCAAATGATTTGTGTGGGAAGCCAGAGACATTCTACCAAGCCTCAGATCAAAGTCCGCCCAGATTATTTAGGAATGATGATGAAGATGGTAAGAGCTGATCCTGAGGACTCATGGTTTTAAAACTGCCCCCTTTACTGTAAATCTAAATGAAAGAGTTTAAAGGCTGCCAGAGGAATCTAAAATAGCTCCTTTTTACAAGAGTAAAGCATAAACTACAGATGGAAGTGGGTAAAGGCTCCTCTTTGGTTGTTGAAAGGGCAGACAGGGTGGACCAGGACTTCTAATTCCTCACATTCTGTTTCACATTATCTGAAATATCTTGCCTGTGAACTTTAGACACTGTCAGGGCTGATTTAGGTTTGGTTGGCAGTAGTATGTAGAGCAGTGTGCATTAAATTCAGGGACATTTTGAACATGCAACACTGCCTGAATCCCAGAACGGGTCAGGTCACGGCTCTAATCCCTGTGGGAACGCTTGTGAGGTCAAAAACACAAAATGTTCTACACATCTATGCAAAACGAATGGGTTAGAAATTTCAATTATACATTTTATATGGAACTGTTCTTTAAAAAACATGTAATTATTCCAATCACATGAATCATACACTAAAATAAAACTAATAATTTTTCTGAACTGCTGAACAAATAAAAATTCATTAACACTTTTGTCAAAAATAAAACCATCACCAGGGTCTTCCACAATGATGTGTTGACCAATTATGTTCCCGCCTCTCTGTCTCCCTTTTTGTCAAAGATGGAAACATCACCTAAGGTGGTAGAAAACGAGCGAGCCTTCCTTCAGGAAATAAGACTCCAAATCCTGCCGTCTGAAGCTACTTTCTTCTCTGGCTGAATTCTCCGTGCTGAAACAGGTGCGCTGGAGCTTTGTTTCCCAACAGTACGACTTACAAGGCATTCATTCCTACTGCAAATGCATTAAAAATATGAGTGAAGGACCTCTTTACCAGACAGAAGTTCTATAAATCAGGCTGTAGGCCAGGCTGTGATGATAGTTCATAATCCTGATTACATGGATGTTTAATGGAGAGAGAATTAATGGTCCAAACATTTATCAGACCATTCATCTTTTCATGGGTTTTACTGGCGGTGTTACAACGAAGGGCAGACTGCTAAGAAAATGATTTATCAGTTTGTGTAGGAGACAGACACGAGTGGAGCAGATCGGGCATTTTATTACACTCCAATCACCCGCCTATCTGCTCTCATACATAAATCATACTTTTAAAGTGGCAGCACCAGGTTCTGCTCTTATTACGTGTGCAGAAATGACTCGCGTACAAAGAAATGAATCAATAAAACAGGAAATATACCGCCAGATGGTTTATTATAAGGCAACACTCTGGTAATCATTCAAGGCCAAGGCGTATGTACATTCACAAGAAAAGGTTAATTAAATAGTTGCATGTAAAATAAAGAAAATACATTTATGTATAAAGAAAAAATACACTTTACATCAGTAAATATTAAGTACATGTTCAGTTACCTGGTACACGTGTGGCAAGTGTGAACAAAAAGATAAATACTTTTAAATAAAAATATTCCCTTCATTAGAACACCTGAGAGCCTTACAGGAATAAAATCTGACATTCACAATCAGAAGTGCATTTGTCAGCTGTGACCTTCAGTCAGACACAGAATCTCTTCTTCCCTGTGTCCTTAATGTTTGTTGAAATGCATAAAAACGGGAGTGAATTCTCTTTGGCTGAAATGTGCACATTGTTACTTACGGCAGTGAAATAGCACCAAACAGAACAGCTTTAAAATCACCTCGACTATAAAAGGTTTAGTTTATGTTCTGAAACAAGAGACGCAAACATTAAGTACCCTGATATCTTCACAAAGAACAACAAATCAGATGGTTTTACACAGAAACATGATGAAATAAAGCATTTTGGACAGATGTTTTAAAAATAATAATAAAATGAGTGTGAGGAGAAGGAAGGGCTGGTTTAAAGGCAGTATGAGGACGGACTGTTGGACCTGTGAACAGAGCTGTCTCCAGGGTCACACTGCTTTATGCATAAATGAAACTTTTTTGGCTTAAAGTTAAGTTTTTGTATTTTTTTTTCTATTAAAATCACCTGGCTGTTCAGTAAAAGCTAAGTGGCTGTTGGGTCACACCAACCTCCGACCAACTTGGCAGCCACATGAAGATCATGTATTATGCTTATGGAGGTGAAGCTTATTAATTAATTACAGCAGGATGTTTCCTGAACACAAATAAAAACAGTTATATTCTAATTAGTTGTTAAACTCCTTAAATAATTTGTGTTTTATATGGCAAAGATAACCTGAGTCAATACAAAATGTAATTTTCACACGATCCTATCCAAACCAACCTGGCTCTGTGTGGAAAAAGTAATCACCTCTCTTGGTAAATCATAAATTCACCGTTATTAACTGCTTTGTTTGGAAAGCTGAGTTCAGTTCCACCAGCCACATCCTGGCCTGATTAACGTAAAACCTCTAGAATATCGAAATCACTTCACGAACCTGTCTGACTGCATGACGTAGCAAGATCTCAAAAAGCAACAAACCATGTCCATTCTGAAGATGTTCAAGAACAATCCCAGAATGACTTCTAAAGAACGCAAGTCTCAATTAGCTGAGGTTAAAGGTCAGCGTTCACGATTCAACAATAAGGAGATGAGCGGAGAAACGGCATCGTGTGAAAGTTCAGAGACAGACGTCTCTGCTGGCTATAAAAACACAAACCCGTCTCACATTTACCAAAAACACGTATTGATGATCCCTGAGACTTTTGGGAGGATATTCTGTGGACTGATGAGACAAAAGCAGAGCTTTCTGGATGGTGTGTGTCTAAAACTAATGCTGCATTTCAGAAAAAGAACACCCTAACAGTCAACACGGTGGTGGCAGTGTGATGGTCTGGGGAAGCTTTGCTGCTTCAGGACTTGGACCACTTGCAGAAAATGATGGAAGCATGAATTCTGCTCTCCACAAGAAAATCCTGAATCTGAATATCTGACCTTTGACCTCCTTAAACAGACCATTCATGCTGGAAACCCCTCCTGATGTGGCTGAATTTAAAGATACTGCAAAAAATAGTGGAACGAAATTCCTCTAGGCAGATGGGACAGCCTCATCAGTATGCTTGATGTTAAAACCAGTTATTATAAATCACTTCATCACATAGGGACAGGTTGGTTTTGTAGCGTTGTCGGACAGCTAAAAAGCTTCATGTGACCTCTAACCTTTGTTCCTTCTGATCCTTAAAGTCTAATTTGATCTGGCTAAATTTCCCTCACAGATACGGACCGTACATCCTACACTGCTGCACCCCATCTCTTTTATCGACTAAGTTTACTTCGTCCCCACGGTGTTGACGTTCAAAAAAAGTCAAACCAGCAAAGCCACACCTGGCCTTTCCAGGTGGCGTGTTTGTTGCACCTGACCCTGTTAATCTCCACTTAATGAGCCTGCTCTCTGCCTTCCTCTGCCTCGTTGGATGACAGCCTCCAGCTGGAGGTAACAGCTGGAAGTCTAATCATTTTCAGACACCTGGTTTTGGACATGACTGGCTTGCAAACACAACGTGCCAGAAGAAAACTGAGAGAAATTGTACTTTTAAGGCAGGCGGTGAAATGTGAAGCTATCACAAAGTGCAACAGCTCTGTAAGTGAAAGCTGAAATACTGCAAAAGCTGCTTGAGGACCAAAAACACCTCACTGCATAAGAACTGATGGACCATCACAACATTATCGGTCACGGACGAAAACAAAACAAAACAAAAAAACCTGACACATATGGCTTTGACACATGGATTAAAGACTCATTTTAAAGTTAAATAACAGGCTGGTATCCAAAGTAGAAGGCAGTTTGTGACACAAACAGATGCACGGCCTAGTGCTCGCTTTTGGCAGCGAAACCTTTAAATTATTTTACAATACAAAAATAAATGGTGAGTAAAATAAATAAGGACTTTTATCAGGTTATTTACAGTACTTACATCAGAATAATTTACACTGTACACACGTGGAGTCAAAGGAGGACGAGTCTGCAGTCAGAGGTTGCTGTAGCACCATGAAGAAGGAACGTGGTCACAAGAGAAGCACCGAAGGACCACTGCAGAGATCAACAGGAGAAAATAAAACCTGCAATTCAGATTTAATCTCTATAATAACAAGTATTCTGTTTATTATAACATGTTTAATGCTTCCTACCTGTATGATGTTTGTAGATCTACTCCACAGTTACAGGCAGGCTGCTGTCAGAGGATGGAGAACATTTCCCACAGTAGCCTCCACAGATTCCTGAAACACTGCTGCCATCCTGTGGAAACAGAAAGAATCACATCAGCATGCTTTTAGGCGATGATAGAGACACAACTGGGGAAAAAGTAGGACTTTTCTCTGCAGGATTCCACCAAAGGGTTCAAAGGATGGACTTGGTTTATCACGCTTCTTTGAGGTAGAGTCTTCATGATGGATCGCTGTGATTCAAACTCATGAGTGGAATGACCGTCATTGGCCACTAGAAGGCAGGAACATTAATATACTTTTGTTTAATAGGCTATGCTTTGATTACTGAGCCTTACTTTTGCACTTTAATCCTACAGAGAAGTGTTGACTCCTAGTCCTTAAGATCAGCTGTTGCTCTGTGTCCTTTTTGCACACACAGGGTTTCTGAAGAGAGCCTTTGCTTATGCAGCTCCATGCTGCAGAAAGACTGGTTATTGTCCTTAAATGCCTTCGAAACCAAGCTGAAAGCATCAGAACCTGCCTCAATTTTGTTTATGGTTCATGTTATTTTAATATTATTTTTTATTTTGTAACTTTGCCAACTCTTTTGGAAAAAAACATTTTTAATCTCAATGGGATTTGTTCCCTGGCTAAATGAAAAATTTATTTTAAAAATTAAGTTTTTAAATTGTTCATAAAAATGTTCTAGGCAGTGGTAGGTCTCTGATCGTCTGGTTTTAGATCTTTGTGGTTGTTTAGATTTAACTAGAATATAGAAATAAAGTATCTCAATTCATATTCCAAATGACCCCATTTCTAACTTTATATTAACTAGTGAGATTGGTTAGTGGGAAAAAAGGGATTTGGGTTTTTAAAAGCTTCAGGAAGTGATTTGTTTACTTTCTAAATGAGAACTGGATCTTATACAGGTTTATTTCTGGCTTTGGAAACCTTATTTCTGCAGTAGTTTGTTAATAAGTGTGATGAAGGCTAATGTAATGCAAACCTGTAGAAAATAGAAAAAAATACAAAAACAGCTTCTTAAGACAACAAGCTTTCTAAAACATTAGAAATGATATATCATATGAACCAGGCTGCTCTTGTAATCATTTCCCATGCTAGTGACCTAAATGTTGTGTAAAATATCAAAGTCAGAGGATTTCCCATCCTGACACGATCCTTATGAGCAGGTTTTAATATTTGTGTTTGAGTAGATTAATCCACCTCAGTAGTGACCAGAGAAACACTTTATTCACACAATTTGTCTGAAACTTACTTAAAGGTCAACTTTACTCATATTTTTAAAACATCTGCAGACCATGAATGTTAAGTGACAGTGTGGCGTAGATCTGTCAGGCTTTTCTATTCCTAGAGTTTCACCGTCTATTTTCTATCAGAAGCTAATGCAGCAGATAGGTTAAACTCAGAGTGACCTATCATTTTCAAAAATAAACAAGAATCTGCTCTTTAAAAACTATGTAGAAAGTTTTAAAAAGCAAAGTCAGTAAGTGTTTTTTCTGATCTTTGCAGGGGTCTTCCTCCAACTCTCACAAGCAGGCGTTTTATTGACTGAAGTGCCTAAAGTGGGTCAGTGGACATCAGAACTGTCACCGCCTTCTGTTTTTACTGCTATGAAAGAAACTCCCAAACCTGATCTCCATTTCAAAGTGAAGGATGAAGGTGGGGTGAGAGAGCTTCAGGGAGCAGCTGCCCCATTAAAAAGTCCTTTTCTAAAAGTTTACAGTGAAACGTGTATCTAAACCGCTCATATGCCCACTCAGTTCTGAAAATCCATGGAATTAACAGAGGATGAGGAAGTAACATGATGGATCATTTGTAACTTTGCATCACACAAGTGAACTGCCCCACATGTGTGATGACTGACCTCTGATTTCTGAATTTTAGCCAGGGCGTAGTTGCCCTGAGAGATCCATGCGGCGTTCTCTGCCACCTTCAAACCTGTTCCTGACAAGTTGATCCGAAATCGTCCCTAAAGGAGGAGTGAGAAAGATAGAAACTATCATCAGGTATCGTACGGTAAAAAACTTAAGCTGTCTCAAAATTCAGAAGTTTTTTGAACAGAAAATATTTCAGTGAAAATTCAACAGGCAGCAGATAGATAGCATGTTAATGTAAAGAAATGTCTTCGGACTCATACATCTATTAAATACAATGGATATCACAATATTACCCATTCATTATAATATGTTATGTTTTATTGCATCAAAAAAATCACTTTAAATGCTTAAAATTCAACAAAAAAATACAAACTATCATAAAGCATCAAAAGTAAAGCACAAAGATGAGATGAAAGCAGATAAGATGGCTGAAATGTAAATTCATGAAGATAAAGATTTGTGATTTTCTTTAAAACACATAATTCTAAAATTCAAAGGTCTAAAGACTTGTTAATCTATCCTTTTCAACCTTTTTTGCATTCTTTTTCAGATTTTCAACTAACCACAATTAAATAAATAAAAAATACTTTGAAATACATCTGTAGCTTCTGATGCTTTTCTGCTGGTATCTTTAGACATCATTACTCTGGTGTAAGGGGTGACGATGCCAGCAGGAGAGTTGGTCGCGTTCAGAATAAAAACCCAAAAGAAGAGTAGAAGAAGAGGACATGAAGCAAAGAAGAGAGAAATAATGAGGAAGTCTAAACCATTTGTTCCCTCAATCATCTTGTGAGATTCCTGGAAGGCCTTTGAGCTCTGACTATCACTGGGAATGCGGGATTAAGTGAGTCACAGCAGGAATATATTCTGGCTTCCACCTATCAACCTTTTATTTCACCAATCTGAGCAGACAGACTGCAAACAGATTAAGTGACATGCATTACGTCTATACCTTTAATTTGGTTTATGTATTATAAATAATAATGTACTTTATAACATGATTTCAAACAGTTATATTATCTGTTATGTTTGTGATATTCCTGTTATTAGATCATTAATATTGTAGCAGCTGCTTTTATTCTCACCTGTGGACAGGTGGCCAGACTATAGCAGTCTCCAGCTGTTGCAAACGGGACACTTTTGCCTTCCCGTGTGGAAGCAAACGTCCAGTCTGTACCTGAAAATCAGGAAAAAGCAGCATGGTCAACACTTATATTTACCATGGATTATTACAGGTTCTCTCTTTTGATGCTCTAAGATGTGAGGAAAGTGAGCTTGCACCTGCAATAATGATCACGAGTTTATCTTGCTAAAAATAAGCCAGCTCTTCTTTGAGGGTCATTAGATGAAGCAGTTTATTTTAATGTTCCAAAACCTTGAAATGGTCCTTAAATTAGATACATCTTGAGCCCATTAACCCTCATAAAGAGAGACGTAATTAAAAGGAAACAGCTGCTCTGGTTTTGAGAGGATTGTAGCTTCGGATGCTGCTTTATGAGTGCGCGAGAACGCGACCCACTCACTGATGATGTGCATCCTTCTGAGGTCCAGGCGAACTTTAGAGAAGGTGGTGATGCCTGCAGCGGTGTAGTCTCGACGGCAGTCACAGTCTTCTCTTCTAGAGCCATTGGCTGGACATTGAGTAGGGTCATTTAGCCTGGGAGCACACACACATGCACGCAAACGCACACACACACACACACACATACACACACACACGATAAACTTCGGCTTAACTTTGCAGGTTGATGGAATGTTCTCATTTTAGCAGCAAACTGCCAGAAGTCTGCTGGATTTTCGTAATAAAACCAACTCCTGTGAATGGTTTACCTGAAGCCAAAGATCTCTGAAAAATTCTCCTCCTCTCCGGTTGCCAAGGTGATGTACTCCTGTGGTGTGTCTGTCTGCATTCCTGCACAATAAACCTAAAACAAGGAAAGAAAAAGGAGGGGAGAGAACAGATAGAAGAATTCAAGATTCAATAAAGGCAAATAGATGATTGGAAAGTATTGGAAAAGTACAGAATGGGGGAAAAATCCAGTCATATAATATTTGTCAAAAGACGTTTTGGTAACACTTATAATGGTGTCTTTATTAACGTTACTGTTATTGTTAACTACTAGTCTCCTTAGGTTAGGAAAAAGGGCCGGGGGGTGTCTGCTTAGTAATGCATTACAGATATAAATATATATACATATTATAGAGCAGTTTTTAATACTTTATGCTTAATAATGCACTAAGTAACATTGATAAAGGGACCCTTATTGTAAAGTGTTGCTGACTTTTTCATACATTTATTGTGCACAAAACCTGTCTGTAAACAGAAATGAGATTTCACTTCAACAACAGACGTTTAATCAGAAAAGCATAAGAACAAAGGAGGAAACGGTTTGCTTTTACAAACATGTTTTGTGCAAGTAATATGATGATAATCTGTTACCTTGAGAGCTTTTCCTTGAACACTAAGAACGTGTTCACTGTCCTGAATGGGACCATTCATGCTCTGGATGTCAAGACAGCTGGAAGGCAGGCGACCTAAGAGAGACAGAACAAGTACTGAGACCTATCTAAACTAACTTTGTGGTGCTTTTATTCAGCTTTTCATAAATTGTATAAAAATAAAAGACAATATTACTCACAACTTGGATTGCTGCAGACTTTCGTGGTGTCGGGCATTGCTTCTCCAGAGCATCTATTACTTTCTCCCCCATTTGCTGACACGCACTGTACAGTCCTCTCCATCACTCCATCTCCACAGCTCACTGAGCACTGATGGACAGAAAGAACATTACATTAATGTGACAATAACACAGACTATTAGATATTTTTATATTTTCACTCTAAGGTTTGAATTACTACCCTTCAATTAAAAAATGTGGGGTGACGGTGGCATAGGAGTTAAGTGGACGCCCCGCAATCGGAAGGTCGCGGGTTCGCGTCCCACTCGGTCTGTCACCGTCGTTGTGTCCTTGGGCAAGACACTTAACCCGAATTGCCTCTGTTGGTGGTGGTCAGAGGGGCCGATGGCGCAAACAATGCAGCCTCGCTTCTGTCAGACCGCCCCAGGGCGGCTGTGGCTACTCAGTAGCTTACCATCATCAGCAGTGTGTGAATGTGAGAGTGCATGCAGCGTCTTTGAGTGTCCTAACAAAGCGCTATATAAATTCGATGAATTATTATTATTATTATTATTATTAATAAAAAGAATACTCAAAATATTTTTGCTTAAATCTCTCATCAAACTACTAATCATAGTGGATTTTCTTTTAAAGGTCAGTTTGGTATACTTCATTGTACTCTTTGTGGAAAAATGATAATTTCTATAAAACAAAAGTTGTTAGGGTTAGCCCTTATTACTGGTTTTACGTTTTTCTGGAGCATCATATTTAAAATGTAATTTGCCATTGAAACCACATGTTTAATACCAATGGCAATATAAAATATACTCATGTTCATGCATTCTGTGGTGTTATGGGTTTGTTTTTGGGACAATTTATAAAATGTTGTCATTTTTGTGGTTTATCACTAGAATTAGCTGTTTTTCTTTGCATAATTGTTTAGTAAAAGTCAATATGACTACTCCTTGATATAAGTCACACTGAGTAAAAAAACACCTATAAGCAAAAAACTTTTATAGAAAATAGCAAGATTTATGTTGTTTTTTCATAAATATTAACAGTGTCATCAAAGGGTTAAAATCTGTAAAATGACTGAATGTTTGGTAATTTGGAGCAGGGCTGAAGATAGTCAAGAATTTTTGAAATGTCCTTATTGATCTAAAAGTTTAGTAATTTTTTGAATGTTCTGCTGATTGATCAGAAATTTTAAATTCTTTCATTTCTTATTTTAGTGTAAGTAAACAACATTTTTCTCCATAAATAATCAGGTAAACCGGGATAGATTCAAGCCCAATATTGACAATAAAATGAGGGAAAAAAATTAAAGTACACTTGAATCTAAGTGTGATGGTTGCATTTGAACTGATTTAGTTTCATTTGATGATTAGAGTCGTAGTAAAAAGCAACAAGTGTTTCATTAAAATTCTTTGATCTGCTTTCACAGGAATTGTAAGGTCATTTAGCAGCCAAAGACATGAAGCTTTCACTCACCGGACCCCAGGTTCCAGCCCTCCACTCCAGTGGCGGAGAGCACGGAGCCAGATCACAGGGCATGTAGCTCTCTGGGGGGGTTCCAGGGCAGTTGGACAAAGACTGATGACCATACTCATAGTTGTCGTTCTCTACATGGACCTCGCTGCAGGAGATGAGGCGCTGGCGGTAGCCCTGCCCACAGCTGACTGAACACTGGAGGAGAGAGCAAATCACTGTTCTTGTTGAGTTTTTCCACAACACGGGAGATAACAGATTTAATCTGACCCAACCCTGACTCAACTGGCTGTCTCCTCACCTCAGTCCATTCCCCAGTAATCCAGATTAATTCACAAGCGTGTGTGTTGCAGCTCTCTATGTCTGGTGGTCTGATCTGGTTCACACAGTACATCTCATGCACCTCCTGCTGGTTATAATCCACACAGTGCAACGCCCGGCTTCGGTGGCCCGAGCCGCATGATTTACTGCACTGTTGAAAGAGCAAGACAGAAAATTAGACGTTTCCTTATCAAACAGTTCATGGACACATTCTTTTTTTAAAAGACATGCAAAACATGCATTAAAGTTAAAGTCCCAAGTCATCATCACACACTGGTGAAATTACATCTCCGCATCTGACCCATCCCCGTGGGGAGTGGTGAGCTGCAGCTGTGGCTGCGCTCGGGAACTATTTGGTTGTTTAACCCCCCAATGCAACCCCTTAATGCTGAGTGTCAATTGGGTCCCATTTTTTTCAAAGTCTTTGGTATGACCCGACCGGGGGCCTCATTTATCAAACGTTCGTAGAAACGTTCCTATATTCCCTCCTACGGACGAATTTTAGAATGTGTGTACAATGTCCTGATTTATGAAACATGCGGTGGCCTCTCGTGCGCATGTTCCTCCGCAATCGACTGATGATAAATCCCACCTGTGCGTACCCAAGTGCACGTGTCTGTTTACCGTCATTTACATACAGAAACGCCCTTCATTAACCATATTTGGTCACACTACATCCTCAGATCGGGAGGGGATTACCTGGGTTTTTCCCGGACAAAAAAGAGAAACTTTATTGACAGCGAGATCGAAGCACTGGACACTTGACAACACACGTATGATTGGGGAGCAGAGGAGGTTCTGGAGGGTTGTTTTATTTGTAAAATAGAATATGGACGGGAATCGGATCAGTGCGCTGCGCTCACGGAAGAGTCGTTCCCTCCGAGTGCACTCTGCTCTGCTAAATCCTCCAATAATAATAAGAAGAAGAATAAGAAACTATCTTTTATATAGCGCATCTCAAGCAACATCACGATGCGCTTCACAAGGACAAAATAATTAAATTAAAACATAATAAATAAATTCAAAATGATTTAAAACATCATAAAAATGGGAAGAGTAAACATTGTGATTACAAAATAACAAATCAGCCATTCTACAATGTCAGATTCCCGTCGGTCACGGGTGTTTTAGCACCAATAATGTGACACAGCTCTTTTTCCACTGAAATAATTATATATTGGGTAGAATGATTAGTGGATGAGGAACACGCGTGGATGCCTGAGACCTTCAGAATCTCATCCATACTATTCCACAAATTCACTCCACAGACTGTCATGCACATTTGCCATTGTTGTTCGTGCGTTGTGTTTTCTGAAATTTAGCTCCCCTCTTAACTCATAACCCCCAATCCTTTCAGAAAACATTTTTTTTATATTTTCTGGTAATTGATTATTTCTTGCTCTGTACATTATTTGCCCAGTTTTAAATTTTACGATAAAATAATGAATTTGTGTGCTCCAGATATCCCACTTTATGAATGATTCTTATTGCTTTTTTTTGTAATGTACAAAGTGGCTGTAAAGTGCATTTGTATGTATTTCCCCAAATCTCCACACAGTAACTCAATGATCCAACCATTGAATAGTAAAGGATTTTTAATGATTCCCGGTTTAGCAAATGCCATGGTCTTTGCCAACACAGCAATACTTTTTGCCACTTTTGATTTGACATGTTGCAAAAAGTATTGCTGTGTTGGCAAAAACCAGGCATTTGCTAAACCGGGAATCATTAAAAAAATCATTAAAAAGCTATAGAGTTAAAGAGCAAATTGCAGGTTATTTTTTTTTTCTAATTCATATAAAATTCTGTCCAAAAAATCTTATTTTAAACATATATTGTAGGCATTTCTTTTAAAAATAAATAACAGCACAGATTAAGCTAACTGGACTCCCTTTTTGTTTGTAAAGCGCTTTGAGTTGCCTTCGGGTAGGAAACGCGCTATATAAATAAAACTGCCTTGCCTTGCCTTTTCTGACGTCACTTGATTTGGCAGAAAAAAACATTTTTCTCATAAAAATGACTCTAAAAGCCTAAATAATTTATGCATGTGTAAAAAATTTGTTTAAATGAGTTTCTATTATATTTCTCTAAACATTGGGAGTCTCTAACTTGCAATTTGCTCTTTGGACGTACCTCGGTGCAGACTTGATGAACTTTTCACGGACAAGTAAGTCTTTAAAATATAAATATATGAAAACACAACATGACATAAGAATAATAATTGTAAAACAACGTGTTTTAGCTCTTTTTCGGATACAGAAGCACATTCATAAACAAGAAACGTGCAGTCGCCATCTTAAAAAATTGAATCGAATGACTCTTGGTGTGATATGCTTGTCAGCCATTAGATGGTGGCATCAGATAAAAGAAATACAAATTCCATAGATCATAAATTACACGCTGTAGGAATATTCATTGGCTTGAAAAAAGCCTTTGACACAATTAATCATAATATTTCAGCTGACAGACTGGAATGATATGGGATTAGAGGATACATTTTTCGCTGTACATCTCCTTCTATAATTTTTCAACAAATGGGGTATTAAGGTGCTTAGCTCGTTCAGGAATGGCCATCTATCACTTTTGGTATTGACGTTTTATAAGCATTTTAAATATGCAATGATAAAATTTTAGTTTTTAGTTGGAGGGGCTTAACTTCTTAGGTATGGTTGCATAGTAACCAAGTGGGTGGGGCTTCACTTCAAATGCATCATAGACAAGTAACCAAGCAAATAGCATTTCTGTAAAAAATGCATTCTATCTAGTTTTTAATACTGGTTACAGCGATTACACAAATCCTGTTTTTCTTCACTTCAAAAATAATCAAATTCACAGATCTGGTCCATGCATTGTATAATTTATATGGGTATGCACCTTTAAGGATTTCTTGTTTTTGTCTGCACATGTATAATACTGTAAATGTTTTACTTATCCTCTGTTACACCTAGAGGATATTCTAAAACCTGTTTAGTCTGAGTCAAATAACTCTATCTCTAAAGATATTTCAGAAAGGTTGTCAAATTCTGACGTTAAAGTCGTTTCACCAGAGGTAAGGTTACGGTCTGAGTCAAATAAAAACACCTCAGAAAGGTTGTCATTATCTAAACTGATCCCTGGAGTTACATTTTTGTAAAACACTTTGTGAACAGATGAAATTAAGCTTGCATAGATGGAGGGTTTCTTGGTCAATTTAAGGATGTGTTTCTTAAAACTTTTCACAATTATCTTCATGCCAGTTGGGTCATCGAATTCCATTATGGGTAGCAGAGAATAGTCTTCAATCTTCTTACAAATGTGTTTGTAGATTTTCATGGTAAGTTGTTCCAAGTTTTCTGTGAATTTAATAGAATGGCCTTCCACATCAGCCCAGATTCTCTTAAAGAGCCGATGTACGATTTGAGTGTCGTCTGAGATAGATTTATTACCTGTTTCTTTAACAGTAAAATTAACAAATGATTCAATAAGCTCGGTAACAAATTGTTCCAAATGTTCCTCCTTTATACAGATATTTTTCTCCACTGACCTAGAGGGTGGTTTTGAATAAACTTTCTGAACAGATGAAGTTAACCTTGTAACAACGTTTGGTTTTCTGGACAGTTTAAATAGATGTTTCTTAAAACACTTGACAATTTTTGCCATGTCAGCTGGTTCTCTGGAACACATTAGGAATAGAAGATCGTCTTTTTGAGATTCAACCTTCTCACATACATCAGAAAAAAGTTGATTGATAAATTCCTCCATACATCCTTGAAATCTTATATTCACACCTTTCATTTCTGAGGAGATTTCGTCGAAGAGCCACTGATTAAACATCTGAATTTTCTTAGAGTTATTTACAACATATGATTCTTTTTCAGCTAGATCAAGAAACATTTTAATTACCCTAGCAATAAACTTATTCGAGATTTCTCCGTAATCGCCGCAATCAAACCTGTCTTTAGACATGGCGTGTGCCTTTCCAGAAGGGATCAAATTTGTTGGAATAAACCATAGACTGTCTTTAGGGTTAAGATTTTTTGTGGTTCCTTTCATGGTAGAAGATGTTTGGCAAAACAAACTCATGACTGAGTGATTAGACAATAGGTCTTGATGTGTCAAAATGCTGGCTGCAAATCATCTAACCAAATGATATGCAACTGCACACAGCAAGTACTTGATGACGTCATCAAAGGCAAGCCCCGCCCACAATTCAGCATTATTTATTTATTAAGGGAAAGCCCCGCCCACAATTATGTATTGTTTTTTTAAAAGGGAAAGCCCCGCCCACAATTCTGTATTATTTATTTATTTATTTATTAAGGGAAAGCCTCAACCACAATTCTGTATTATTTATTAATTAATTAATTTATTTGCTGGTTTATTTAATTATTTATTTGCTGGTTTATTTAAATATTTATTTGTTTTTATTTATTTATTTGCTGGTTTATTTAATTATTTATTTGCTGGTTTATTTAAATATTAAATATTTATTTTTATTTATTTATTTGCTGGTTTATTTAATTATTTATTTGCTGGTTTATTTAATTATTTTTTTTGATTGATTGATTGATTGATTGACTGATTGTCCCCAAGCTTCTACTACATTTTTGTGTGACAACATGTGCTCCAATCAGGCAACAGCTGCATAAATAAAAGGTATGTACAGACAGAAATTCACAACACTAATCCAGATTTTATTTTTGTTCTCTGTCACCTTCTTTTTGAACAAGGTCGTTTCTATTTACATTTTTTAGAACAATTTTTTTTCCCAAAAACATAACATGCATCAAAACTGTCTGTGCTGTCCCGTTTAGGGAAGAATATTTTGTGTTTTGCGTTTTTGATGTCTTGTCCATTCAGGGCTTCCGTATTCCAGTTACGCTGCTAACTGCCAGTCAAAACTTTGTGGAGTCAAAGTTCGTTACGGTTTCTGACCTTACTGAAATATCTGTCTGTAAGTATTTGATTGATGGCAGCCTTTAGATTCTATTAGACTCCATTTTGACTATTTAACATGTTTCTAATTCGTAATTTGTAAAAATATAGTCGGCGATATTAGCATTAGCATCTCTATGGGTTTTTCCATGTATATTAGCATTGTGCTAACCGTTTGCTAACGTAATCGCCGGTTTGAGGTGTGAGTCATTCTGTGATATATTTGAGTGATACAATTACTCAAACTAAGACCAGGAAGCTTCTTGCTGTATTGGCTTGATTTACTGAAGAACTTGTAAAACTGCAACATACAGAACATAAAAATATGTTTCACAGTCTTAATTGAGTAATTGTATCACTCAAATATATCACAGAATGACTCACACCTCAAACCGGCGATTACGTTAGCAAACGGTTAGCACAATGCTAATATACATGGAAAAACCCATAGAGATGCTAATGCTAATATCGCCGACTATATTCTTACAAATTACGAATTAGAAACATGTTAAATAGTCAAAATGGAGTCTAATAGAATCTAAAGGCTGCCATCAATCAAATACTTACAGACAGATATTTCAGTAAGGTCAGAAACCGTAACGAACTTTGACTCCACAAAGTTTTGACTGGCAGTTAGTAGCGTAACTGGAATACGGAAGCCCTGAATGGACAAGACATCAAAAACGCAAAACACAAAATATTCTTCCCTAAACGGGACAGCACACTCCCCGTCTGGTATACTGTTATACCACTATTAAACTTTAACTAATAGAACAGTTTCCGAAACAGGTCTTGCGTACACCCTGGCAGTACCTTCTTGCATTACTCTTACATCTACCTTACGTACTTATCTCTACCTGGATAGGTGTTCACAATAAGTCCCATAGGCCATTCATTTCTTTTGACCTGAGTGTCCCTTAGGAGAACAACATCACCAATGGCTAGGTTTGGCACACCTGCTTGCCATTTTCGTCTTGGTTGCAAAGTAGCGAGGTACTCTTCTCGCCATCGTTTCCAGAATGAATTGGCAAGACTTTGCACCTGTTTCCATTGTTTACGATACAAGTCCTTTGGATCAAAATCTCCCGGAGGAATAGACGTGGGACAGATTTTCTGAGTGAGGAGAGCACTTGGTGTCAGCAAGTCGGTTTGATAAGGATCCGACGACACAGGTACTAATGGACGACCATTCATTATGGCTACTACCTCCGTCATGAGTGTCACAAGCACTTCGTGTGTCAAGTTTGGAGAGGGTACTTTGAGCAACATAGCGTCTAAAATACGTCTAGCTACTCCGATCATCCTTTCCCACACTCCTCCCATATGGGAACAGTGTGGTGGGTTGAACTTCCAAGTGCACAACTCTTTTCAGATATGCTTGAAGCTCTTAATCCTCTGAGCTTATCTGAAGCTCTTTGCACGCTCCAACAAAGTTCGTCCCACGATCTGATCGAAAGAGCTTGACTGTTCCTCTTATGGCCAGGAATCTTCTGAGAGCGTTTATGAAACTAGAAGAGGAGAGGGACTCAACTACCTCGATATGAACTGCCCTTGTGACTAAACAGGTGAACATCACGGCCCATCGCTTATTCTCTAACACTCCACCTCTTGTCCGACGGACGCTAATGTTCCATGGCCCGAACACATCCACTCCGACATGTGGAAAAAGGGGGAGCTTGAGTTAAGCGATCCGCTGGAATGTCTGCCATCTTTTGGTACTGTATCTGTCCTCTTAACTTGCGGCAGGTGGTACATCTGTTGAGAATATTCGACACCAACCTTTTTCCTCCAAGGATCCACAGACCGGCAGACCTGATAGCTCCTTCTGTAATGTGTCTACCTTGGTGTGCAACCTGTTCGTGGTAGAACTGAGTCAACAAAGTGGCAACGTGGTGTTTCTTTGGAATAACAATAGGCCGGCTTTGTTCTTGAGTTATTTCAGCAGAAGACACACGTCCTCCTACTCTCACTAGTCCTTCTTGATCTAAAAACACATCAAGATTTTTCAGTGGACTGTGTTTTAGTATGTCTTCTCCTTTGCTCAGAGTTTTTATTTCTCTTTCAAATGTCTCACCTTGAATGGTTCGTACAATGACCAACTTTGCTTGTGTTAGGGCATCCATCTTTTGTTCGTTTGACTCAGGAACCTTTGAGATGGATCTGACCTTTAGAATGAGTTTTGCGATAGCTTGCGTAAGCCGCTTCCAACTTGAGAAGCGCTGGAAACGTTGAGACCCGAGTGTTTTTGTCACAGTTGTAGTCGCAAAGATTGAAACTTGCGGCCGAACTTCAGAGTCTGTGGCAGGGTCAACAAGCTCAAAGCTATCCATTTGCTCAGCACACTCTACTTCCTCCTTCCTTAGGAATCCAGGTCCGGTAAACCAGTTGGTAGAGCTTAGTAGTGCAGCGGACACATGTCGTGTTCCGTGATCAGCAGGATTGGATTCGGTGTTCACAAAGTGCCACTGACTGGGATTGGAGGACTTCCTGATCCGAGCCACACGGTTGGCAACGTAGACATAAAATCTTCGGCTGGTGTTATTGATGTAGCCTAAGACTACACGGCTGTCAGTGTAGTACTTCACCTTGTGAATTTCCATGTCCAGTTCATCTAGTAACCAGTCTGCTAATTCTACCGCCAACACCGAAGCACATAACTCCAAGCGAGGTACTGTGTGGACTTGTTTGGGAGCTAACTTGGATTTGCCCATACAGACGCCTGTGTGAACATGACCTTCAGTGTCTACAACTCGAAGGTATGCGACTGCTGATATGGCTGATGTGGAAGCGTCTGCAAAGACACACAGTTCTCTTTGGCGAGTAGCTTGTGGTGATGCAATAATATACTGTCTAGGGATTTGTATTTTCTCAAGATCAACAAGTGAGTTTTTCCAAGATTTCCATTTAGCCTCTTTTTCTGCTGGCAGTGGAGCATCCCATTCACAATTTTCTGAACATAGTTCTCTGATGAGAGCCTTGCCTTGCATGATGATGGGGGCTACAAACCCAAGGGGATCATACAAGCTGTTAACGGTAGAGAGAATGCCCCTTCTGGTAAACGGCTTGTTTTCTCGTGACACGAGGAAGGTGAAGCAGTCATTTTGTAAACTCCAATTGAGCCCCAAACTTCTCTGTACTGGCAGAGGCTCTGTTCCGAGATCCAGATCCTTCAGTTCTTTAGCACGATCTTCCGATGGGAATGCTTCCATTACAGCTGGACTGTTGGAAGCTATTTTGTGTAAACGAATGTTGGAGTCTGCCAGCATTTCTTTGGTGCTTTTGAGTGTTTGGATAGCGGTGTTGTCTGAGGAAAAGGAAGCTAGTCCATCATCAACATAAAAATTTTTCAGAACGAACTGCTTGGCTTTGTCACTGTACTCCTCTTGAGTACACAGAGCTGCCTTCCGAAGACCATATATTGCTATGGCGGGTGATGGTCTATTCCCAAACACATGTACGGTCATCCTGTACTCTCTGATGGCCTTTGTAGGATCGTTATCTTCATGCCACAGAAAACGAACAAAGTCGCGGTGATCCTCACGGATGGCAAAACAATAGAACATTTGCTCTATGTCTGCTGTGACTGCCACAGATTCTTTGCGGAACCGCAAGAGGACCCCAATAAGTGTGTTGTTCATGTCTGGGCCACTCAACAAAACGTCGTTCAAAGACGTGTCTTTGTAAGTAGCACTGGAGTCAAATACTACACGTATCTGATTAGGCTTGTGCAAATGGTAGACACCAAAAAGTGGTAAATACCAACACTCTTGTTTTTTGTTGAGTGGCTGTGCGGGTTCTGCATGTCCTGACTTGAACATTTTCTGCATGAAGTCGAAGAAATGTTCTTTCATGTGGGTTTTTTTATCAAGCATGTGACGTAGTGAGTTCAGACGTTTGACAGCCTGGTCACGATTATTGGGTAATCTGCGCCGATTTGGTTTGAAAGGTAATGGCGCCACCCAGCTGTTGGACTCATCTTGGAACATTTGTTCACCCATGATCTCCAAAAAGAGTTCATCGTCCACTGACATGGCAAGTTTGTCATCACGTGGGTTTTTCATGAACACCGTCTTGGCGAGAAAATCGTTATCCTCTCTGTCAATCAAGCTCGCCACGTTCTCAGAGAAAAAGGGAAATTCGGTCCCTAGTATCTTTTCCTTTACATGGAACGAGTTAGGGCAAGAGTCCAAGAGAGATGTGCGGCCATTATTCAACACTGTTGTGCGGTAAACACTGACTTTGCTTGGAACATGCGCACCCCTTAAGCAAACTTCACCTATAATGACCCAGCCGAGATCAAGGCGTTGGGCGTACGGAGCATCGTGGGGGCCGTTGCAGTATTCTCTGATTTTGTGTACTCTTGGTATGTCTCGACCAAGGAGGACCAGGATCGAAGCATTTGGGTCCAAATTCGGAATCTTTTCTCCTACACATTTGAGGTGGGCGTGGTGTTTTGTGACCTCTGGCGTTGGTATCTCAGACCTATCGTCTGGGAGCAGGTCACACTCGATCAAGGTGGGAAGCTGGACACTGGTGTTACCGTCTAAAGATTCTACAATAAAACCGTCAGCTTGGCGTGCTCTTGTCTCACTTACGCCAGAGCAGGTTTTCAGAGTGTAAACTTTAGTACTTGTGTTGACGTTAAATATCTCAAAGAATTCTGTCTTAGCCAAAGATCTATTGCTTTGTTCGTCTAACACAACATAGGCTTTCACTGACTTTTCTTTGTGTCCCGTAGGATAGATGTTCACCAGACAGATTTTTGAGCATGAGCGTGAGCCCTTATCTTTACCACAGACCTCCGTACATTTGGAGACAATGGCTTGGTCAGGATTTTCTGTTTGCTCCCCGCCATGCTCGTCCCGGGCTACTGAGTCTTGAGCTTGAGATTTCCATGGTGCTGGACCAGGGTGCAGCGCAGTGACGTGACGGTCACTTTTACACTCATTGCAATATACACCTGTGTTGCAGTCCTTTGCCGTGTGGTTGACTGAGGAACAACACTTATAACAAATGTTCTTTTCCTTCAAAATGGATTTCCTTTCATCCAAAGTCTTTGCTCTGAATCCGCGACATTTGCGGAGGGGGTGTGGTTTGTTGTGAAGCGGGCACTGTTTATCTGGGTCCACTGTATTTTGATCAGGAGAGCCGCCAAAGCCTTTTGGATCAACTATTTCAGTTTTTCGAACTGCTACTGTGGTTCTGAAGGTGGGCTTGTTAGGTCTTTCAAATCTATGAACACTTGGGCCTCCTATAGAGAGCAAGGAGGCAAAGCTTGGGTCGTTGAGGGTTTTAGCTTTGTCACACACAAACTTCACAAAGACTGGAAATGGTGGGTAGGAGACATGGTGTTGCTCTTTATACTGGGATGCTGAGTTGACCCATTTCTCTTGAAGGTGAAATGGGAGTTTCTGCACAATAGGGGTGATGCCTCGAGATGTATCTAGGTAACTCAGGCCGGGTAGGAAACCATCTGTGCGGGCAGCATTTAGTTCTGTTAGAAGATCACCGAGCTCAACCAGCTTGTGATTTTCTCTGTTTGCGATTTTGGGGAAATCTTCTAACTTCTTCAGGAGAGCATTCTCTATCGCTTCAGGGGACCCATAGTTGTCCTCCAGTCTTTGCCACACCATCCTGACGCCAGCAGTGGCATCATAAATATGTACAGCCCTTAATCGTTTTGTTTGCTCTGATGATTTAGGCCCTAACCACTTGCAGAGGAGATCTAACTCCTCTCTTGGGGATAAATACAGTCCTTCTATGGCATTCAGAAAAGACGCCTTCCAGGCCCAGTAATTTTCCGGCTTGTCGTCAAATGTCAGGAGCCCTGAGCTGATCAACTCTCTGCGAACCAAGTACTTGGTTAAATCTGATGTAGCTGGGGAACTGGACTCGTTAGCACTAACAACAGGGTGTGCAGGAGGTAACCTAGGCTGAAAGCTGGCTGGCTGACTTTTAGGGAGTGACTGAAATCTTTGGTCATCGAAACGATCTGCTCCACTGATAGTGTTGTACCTTGTGGGTTGTACCACAGGTGGCTCTTGAAACTCATATTCACTGATTTCGCTGTTTTGGGTGTTGTACCTTTGGTCTTTATTTTGCATAAACTTATCACAGTCTGTTACTTGTTGAACTGCTGGCTGCACCGGTGTGACTGCTCTTGTGTAGTCAAGGTGGGTATTAGCCGACGGAGGCAGAACTGGCTTGGCTCGGACGTCGTTATTATTGTTTGAGGCCCAATTATCTCCACATTCCTCCTCGACGGCTGCCTCTAGGACTTCTGCTTCGGCATTCGCGGCTGCAGCCGCACTCTGTAGGCGTAATTTGAAGAGATTAGCGCAGAGTTCTGCTTTCTTTTTTGTAGCTTCGGCTTCGATATGAGCTTGTTCTTTTATCACTTCTGCTTCTCTTTCTGCATAGGATGCCTGTGCTTGTGCAGCTGCTGCCTTAGCACGTGCTTTAGCTGCCAAGACACTTGCACTGGACCACTGGCTGGTACGGGATCTCTGACTGATGCGTGAGACGTTGGAACAGTTTGATCTTGTTTCCCACAGGTCACTGTTGTTGCTGAGTGTACCTTGATGGATGGGGACAGCATTGTTGGCTTCTGAATCAACTCTTGTCTGGCCTTCCATATGTCTTTTTACTATTCTGTCTTCGCTAGTGGATTGGAACTAGCTTTACAGATAGCTAACCTTCTTCAATAAAAACCAGGAAGCTTCTTGCTGTATTGGCTTGATTTACTGAAGAACTTGTAAAACTGCAACATACAGAACATAAAAATATGTTTCACAGTCTTAATTGAGTAATTGTATCACTCAAATATATCACAGAATGACTCACACCTCAAACCGGCGATTACGTTAGCAAACGGTTAGCACAATGCTAATATACATGGAAAAACCCATAGAGATGCTAATGCTAATATCGCCGACTATATTCTTACAAATTACGAATTAGAAACATGTTAAATAGTCAAAATGGAGTCTAATAGAATCTAAAGGCTGCCATCAATCAAATACTTACAGACAGATATTTCAGTAAGGTCAGAAACCGTAACGAACTTTGACTCCACAAAGTTTTGACTGGCAGTTAGTAGCGTAACTGGAATACGGAAGCCCTGAATGGACAAGACATCAAAAACGCAAAACACAAAATATTCTTCCCTAAACGGGACAGCACACTGTCCCTTTAAGAAAACAAGCTAGACCTGGCCACGCCCACCTATCCCTCACTAAGGCTGCTATAGGCTGAGAATATCTGATATCTTGGAGGGGCTGGTAGTAGAGCCGCTGCTCCTGCAGCAGCAGCTCTCTCTTGCACGTGAGAGGTGGTTCTAGTCTGATTTCTTTTTTGGTGACGTCACAAACATTTTTTAAACAGCTTGTTTTAGGCACATAATTCCTAAAACCTAACACTGACAGAAAACAAATGAGTGTTTTTTCCCCACTTTTGGAGTGTTTATATTGGCAGAGATCCACATGGCTGCAAAAAAGGATGCAAAACATGAGTTTTGCATTATATGTCCCCTTTGAAAACTCAAGTTGTGACAAAAATAAATCAAAGAGAACTAATACTAATGTTATTTTTTGCATTTTGAATGAATAAAACAAGATTGTTACATTTTTAATTTTTAGTTTAAGAACAATTGTGCCACATATGTAACACACACTTCCATCTAGGTCTTTTTTTTTTTCAAACAGGATGTTTAAGAAACTGTCTACTACTTGTAAAATAATGATGATTTATGACTTGTATACTTAAACACCTCGTAAAAATGGCTGAAATATCCCTTTAACTTAAACTATTAAATCATATAAAATATTTTGGCAAATAAAGCTCCGATATACAGACACTAGATATGTTGTCAGAAAATATGAACGATCTTGGATGAAAGATTTGATCTGAGGCGAAAGCAAGCAAACAGCTAGAATATTAACCCTTTCTGGTTGGTTTGGCAGCTTTAATTCCCCCTGGCAGTTAATTGGGACCCAAAGGCAGGCCCCACTCACCCTTCTCCAGGCTAATTAGGCTCTCATTTCTGACATGTATTTCACGCTGCTTGCTGACCCAGTTCCACCATCAAGTGAAAACTGTAAAGAAGAAACTACCGCTGCACTTTGCTTCCCTCATAACCAACAAAGATATGGAATCTCCAGAGTAAAAAGTGTGAGTTTCAAAGGAAAAACCAGTGAGTTAATAAAGTTTATTTAAACTCATCAACATTATGTAAAAGTTTTTTGGTCCCTTCCAGCAGGAAAATCTCCCATGTCACAAAGCTCAAATAACCTTAAACAGGTTTCCTGAATGACAATGAGTTCACTGGACTCCAACAGCTTCCACAGTCACCAGAGCCAAATCCAATGTAAGTAACAGTTTAAGACTGTCATGTCAGGAAGGACCAGAATCTCTGAGGGACATTTCCAAAACGTTGTTGAATCTATGATATAATGAACTAAGGCAGTTATGAAGGCAGTATAGACAATGGCCAGTAGCACATCCAACGGCCCTAGAGCACACCGGCCGTTCTGGGATTGTCCAGAACTCACAGATTGCCAGTCCGCCTTTGCCTCTGACTGAAACAATTCTAATTTTGAAAGTCATAATGATGACTTTAAAAAAAACCTTTTTATGGCATACCAAGTGAGATTTTTTTCCCCTCTCTTCTGTCAGGATTGGGCTTCCATATAAAGCAACCAAATGCTGCTAGAGAATTGTGTTGAAGATCAGATCAGAAAGAAACTGTCTCACACAAACAGGCTCCTTCTAAACACAGATGTGCAATTACAAAGTTCAGTAAAACACCCATATAAAATAAATTAGAAACCATGGTTCCGCCTTTGGAACAGGAAGAGAAAAAAAAAAACAATCCAGACCCGGATTTTGACCATGAGGCTTGCTGCCTCCCCTCTCCTCCCCCTGTGTTACCCCCTGGCCTCCAACAGGAGCAGCGCCTCCACCTCACATGGCAGAGCACATTCATCTCTGAGCGGGTTAGACACAGCAGCTGAACGACATCTTTTAGTGTTTTAACATGAAGGTATTTGCCCTAACTTACCATCTGCCAGTCACCCTCACTCCACCGGTAACGAGAAGGACAGTCTGCAACGCGGCAGGTCTGGCTGGACGGTGGCCGGGAGCGATGAGGACAGCCGGTCTCCAGAGGGCTACGACGCTCTCCGACCTGACAGAAAACCTCCCGTCTCTGGAGGCCATCCCCACACGAAGCTGAACACTAAAACAAGGTAACACTTTATTATTCTGTCATTTTATTACTTCAAACACTTATTTTACAACTTAATAACATGAACTTTTTAAGCTTAAATCAACTCCAGGTATCATTATCTTCCAGATTTTAGAAGTTGTGCAAAACCATTTTTTTTTTTTCAGTAACCACTTTTGATCACAATGAGTCTAACTACAGTTTTAACTCTAAGTTTCATCACCTAAACAGAGTTTAAGGTCTTAGAGTGTAAATAGGTAGCGTTAAAAGTTTGGACCTGTGCCATACTGTTATATAATAATGAAAATTATTTTGTTTGAAATAATATTAACCTCATTTTCTAAGGTTTATGTTCTAGAGATTCACTGATGCTGCTTTAAAGGACCAATTCCGATTTTGGGCTCTTGTGCAGTACTGACTTACCCATTTTTGGTTATTTTCAATTTACTGCAACTATAAATAACTAACATTTTTTAACCTAAGAATAATCATTCTGAAACTAAAAACGTCCATATGAAAGATTTATTTTTCTACTAGTGTGTTAGATTTTGTTTTTTCCTGTTTGGCTACTTCGCTCACCAATTAAGTCGATTGTGCTGAATATTGGCTGGTTCCAATCATCTGCCACTTTTGGTGCATATCTCTTCATATTCATTAACCACATCATTGACTGATTTGGTTAAATCAGTGTCTGCCAGCAGTTTAGAGACAAAAGGTTATGTTTATCTATCAATGTTGATTACTTATTGTTCAACTACTAATTTTATTTTTATGGATTTTCAAAATAAAAGAATCCTCCTTTCAGTTTTCTTTCTTGCAGATGTTGCTGCTTCAAGTCAAGAATGGAGTGCAATGCAATTCTGTTGGATCACATTTAAACATTTGTTTCTGTGTTTTAGTTTAAAATGTGCACACAGATCTATAAAAATGCTGTGTCTCTATTGCTAAATGTGAGGAGTATGGTTTGTTGGGATTACATTTAATTATTTATTGTATTGTTCTTTTGGCATGTGTCCTGCTCCACAGATGTTTTGAGGATAAATACATCCTCTCTTGGCGTATGGAGCACATTTCTGTGTCTGTGCTTGGAGCTTTGGGGTAATTTCAGAGAAAGAGATGGAGAAAATGAAACAAAATGAGTTAAAGGAGAAAAAAAGGGGGGAACAAGCACTGAACAGACACCCAGGTGTGTTTTGTGAGTTTGTCTGGCTCAGTGACGTGAGCAAACAGCCTCAAGAAAAAGACCAACATGTGGTTCCCATTGTGGAGGCTCAGGCAACAGCGAGAAGATAAAAGACAGAGAGGAGAAGAAGGTGAGGGCCAGAGGAAGAGGGAGAGATACAGATGAGAGGGGGAGATTTACATTGGACGTGAGATCAAAGACAGGAGTTCACATCCCTCCAGCTGTTCGACTGTCTGTACTGAGGTGTCACATCCACACCAGCCTGCACCATCTCAACCTCTCTGTTCACTGCCAGCAGCGTGGTGAGGTGAGGTTTGAGGTGTACAGGCTCCCTGTCTCAGTTGTTAGAGTAGTTCATAAACGCTGCCAGGCCGAGCTGCAACATGTTTCAAACATATGGACATCCCTGGGAGCAAGCTGGTAAGCATTAAACTGTAAAAAGCAAAAGGGGGCGGGTGGAAAAATGCTGACATGTCTGGCAGCGTGAGAACAAAAAATACAGACGTGTTTTTGTCCACAGAGTCCTACCTCTCCCCAGCTGCCGGTCTTCCACTTGGGGCACCGTCCACCTTTGCAGCGCTTCTGCTTGCTGGGTTTGGAGGACAAGTGATGACAGCTTTCCTCTGGGACCGAACGTCCAGACCCGTTTACGCAGCTCACCCTACGGGACTTGAAGCCTCTTCCGCAGGAGGCTGAACACTGCAACATAAAAGAGGATTGGAAATCAGAAGTGTGTTTTAATCTGAAGGGGTTGGTTCAGAAAAGGATAAATCATTCTTAGAATAGTGCAAAATGTATATTCTACATTAAAAGTAAGTGTGCACAGCTGACCCGGCAGCAGTTTTTTTCATGTCCGGGTTCACAGAGTTACTAGTCTAACTCACTACGAGACACATTCACACAGACACAGTAGTGTTACAGGAGGGAGTGGAGCTGGGCTCGGATTTTCAAAGGGGGCGCTGCACGTGGGGATGGATATGATGCGACAGGCTCAGAGTTGAACGGGTACACGACCCAGCGTGTGGTTCTATCCTGACCGGCAAAGGACTTTAGAGGACAGGAACACGCTGCGACCTCTCACCTCACTCAAAGAGGAGGGTTCTTGGAAAAGGAGGGAGTCTGTAAATCATATTCATCCTTACAGTGAAAAGCAGTCGAGGTAATCTGAGTGTGCTGGATTTGTGTGAATCAAACTAGTTGCATAAATGCAGGTGTAAAGAACTAAAATGTTTTTAAGTGATTGTTTGGGCAATTGTGCTTAAATTGAAATAAAAAATCTTTTGATTGTTGTTTTTGTTTCTTGGTGAAAAGATGAGATCATGAATTTGGAGTTTTCCCACTCATACTGTATATTTTTAATGCCAACAGCTGGTGTGAGCCCGGGAAACTATGTTTTTAAGAGATTTCCAACAGTGAAATTGGGCTTTTTTAATCATCAAAGCAAGTTATTTACAGTCCACCACACACCACCAGATTGTTCAGATCCATATCGGCTCAGTTCTTCCTCTGGCACAGTGTTCAGAATGTCCATGGAATAAAATAAATCAAGTTCTCTGTGGTTTTAGTAATTATCCCGTGCCCGAACACAACCCTTATTATTATTTAGATAACATTTATTTTTGCCTGTATAAAGGGAAATAAAGCCATCATGTCAGCTCTTGTCTGCAGTGATGTGAACCACTATGCATCTTTACATTTTGGGGAATTTGAGCCCATTGTTATTTTTAACCCTGATCATTTCCCAGATATATCTGCATGTGTTAATAGGATGAAAATCTGGGAAAAAGACCTCCATCTCAGATCAAACGTGACCTCTGACCTGCCAGTGCACCACTGTATATTCTGGCTGACACCTCCCTTTGTTCAAGCCACTGTGGCTGGCCCCCACACTGGCCACTGACACACATTATACCAGAATAAAGAGGCCTATGAGAAGGGGGGGGGGGGGGGGGGGGGGGGGGGGGGGTTTCAAAGGCTGATAGCATGTTCAAAGCTGGGCTGGCATCACTGAGCCCCTTCCCAGAAAAAGCAGGGAGTTCATGAGTGAATGAGCAGAGAGAAAAAGAAATGGGAAGTTTGTTGAAGCAATGCCACACAGGACAGATTCGCCATGATGGAAGGAGCTTTGGACTCGTGGCGTAGACATTAAAGAAAGGGGTCAACTTCCCAGTGACTGGTGCAGTTTCATGAAGAAAATACACATGCAACTGGTGAGTGGGACTGTTTCACAGAAATGTAGGTTATTTTTTTAATCTGTAGCCATTAACTTCTTTATCCACATATTCTAATTTACAATAAAGCATGAGCTGATTTGCAATAAAATTTAAAAATAAATACAAAACTGTCAAGGTTCTCTACATATGAATTTTCAGCCCATTTGAGTTTCCAGTGAGTTTAAATTTGTTTTGTTCCACTTTTACTTGCTACTCAGTGATCTCATTTTGGTCTCTATAGGTAAAAAAAAGTTTTATTAAAGTAAGAATGAAAAATACACCTTTGATAGTACCTGTATTTCACTTTAATCTTTTCTGGAAAACCAACAAATCCATAAAAAAAATTTAAATATTGACAACATCATAATGAATGCACAATAAATACAGATAATTACATAAATATACAGAAATATTCTTGAAACAGACTAATACTGCCATTTGTGTACAAGAGACGTACATTGTTCTTATTTCAAGAGCCTGTTGATATGTTTGTATGAAACAGTACGGCTGTTTACGCCCAGTGATTGACCACAAATTGATAAAACTGATCATAGGAAATGTAATTCTTCTAATGATTAGACTTCTAATCACACATGGGATTCACTAAAAGCTGTAGTTTTAATTAGTAACTGATTTGTGGTCAGTGAAAAAGAAAAAAGTTTTTCACTGTTTTGTTAACAGGCCCTTAAAATAAGCTCTGACGTCAATACAGACGTTAATGACCAGGAGTAGGCTGCTGGCTGGGATGCTGGCACAGTCTCCCCCTAGCCACAGGTTCTGGATCAATATCCATGTTGCTCCAAATCAGAGGAAAACATGAAAATATTAAAGAGATGTCACACCTCGGGTCTGTGTTCAGGACCATTGAATGCACTGCATAGTTCCAACAGCTCATGCTTAATCTTAGAACATCAGAATCTGTCCAGGGCAAGGAATGGATTAACCTAACCAAGACTGAGGTACACATCAGGTTGTCTCAGAATACGAGCTCCGTTAATATTCCCTGTTTAATATTCAACATGTAAAAAACAGTTGACTTAAATTAAAGACAATTCCATATTGTAACAAAGTCTGGGATACACTTTGATCCATGCACAAGGTCATAACATCACAGAGGAGTGAGCATCCATCTGCCACAAACCAATCAAAAGGATTCCTTCATGATGCATCTCCGTTATTTGGCTAAAGCACCACTGAAGTGTAGGCTATCACGTTTTAATGGCTAGTTGTGTTGTGTTTTGTTTCAAGTGAGGTAATATCGAGTATATTATATAATAACATACTAAGCAATCTCTAAGACAACATAAGTGATTTTTAGCACCCTTTTAGCAGGAAACTTGCTATCTCATCTTTTTGTCACACTAAAGATTCCTGCATCATAAAATCTAATGACCACAAACTCAGTGAGACACGATATTTTACAGCACTCATCAGCAATCATTTGTTGGTGTTTGGTATCGGTACAAGACATTGCAGGCACTTCAGTGTTTGTGTCTGCTTAAGCGTCTGTTGTTTTTAGGGACTTTAACTGGTTTAGGCCCTCTTCACACTGGATGACAACCTCGCTATGTAATAACAATCTGCCAGAACGTGGGTGGTTCTAGCAGGTCTTGGCAAGATCTTAAGGCACATTATGGGAACACAGTGGGCTTCCCATTGCAAGTGATAGATAGTACAATGATGGTGGGTCATTATAGTGATGGTAGAGGTTCTGGGTGGAATATGGTGGCCAGCACACATTGGCATGGTTTGGTCATGGTGAATGGGAAACAGGTTCGGCCTCATATAGACTATCACACCACCAGCATAGCATTTCTACTAAGCACAGAGGTTCTCTTACTTTTCCAAACAAGTATCACCTTCAGAAATAATAAACTCTTAGCCTAAAAATCTAGATAGACAGTAGCAGTAGCAAAAGGATTTTGCTCTGCAGGTTGGTCTAGCCACGCTCCATTGGAGCCTCAGTGGGCCTACCATTGGCCTGAGCAGTTTTGTGTTATGCCAATCACAGCTCTCTATCAGTTTGGTGGGCCAATCACAGCGCTCCATCGGTTTGGTGGGCCAATCACAGCGCTCTATCAGTTTGGTGGGCCAATCGCAGCGCTCCATCGGTTTGGTGGGCCAATCGCAGCGCTCTATCGGTTTGGTGGGCCAATCGCAGCGCTCTATCGGTTTGGTGGGCCAATCGCAGCGCTCCATCGGTTTGGTGGGCCAATCACAGCACTTTATCAGTTTGGTGGGCCAATCCTATATAGGAAGGCTTGCCAGGCTACTAAGCACTAGTTCCAAGCTTACACTGAAATATTTCAAATAATTTACTTCAAAGCTTAACTCCTAAACTCTTCAACAAACATCATGAATAATACTGGAATATGCAATGAGGGCTGCTCCTTCCTGGCTGGTCTTTCCTTAGGTGAGAACATAATGGCCCAAAAACCTGATGAACCTGAGGTCCACTAATGAGAATGTGTCCCAAAATTGTAATAAGTGACCAAACATTCTTTAGTTGATAACAAAAAAAAAATATTAGAATTTTAGGTAACACTTTACAATAAGGGTCCCTTCATTAACGTTAATTAGTGCATTATTAAGCATTACTAAACCATTAAATAAAGTATTAACAACTGCTTTTATGCATTATGCATTTAGAAAGTGTTTCCAAAGGGATACATGTTTACACTTTACAATAAGGGTCCAAAAGTAATTTAGTAATGGTTAACTATGGATAAGTAATACTTAAATAATGCTTGAGTCTATTAAGCATTTAGCAAGTGTTTCTAAAGGGATACATGTTTTTACCTTACCTAAGGTCAGGTAAGGGCTACCTGTTGACGTACACAGTACAGCATTAGTAAGTGAGTAATTAATTGTTTATTAATGCCCATCCAAGTAACATCCAAAATACAGGGTAGGATAAGTGGATGCATTAGTTAGCTGTTACTTACTGCTTATTCACTGCAAATACACAACCATAGTAAATGATTACTTGGGTATTTATTAAGGGTTTATTAACACATCAACTATGATGGTAATTACTGCAGAGTAAAACACATGATGCTAAGTAATTAAATATTATTTAATGCTTATTACTGCATTAACTAAGGTTCAGTAATAAACAAAAGTCAATGGCTTAATAATGCATCAAATAATATGTTTAATAACACTATGTAATGCATAAAAGCAGTTGTTAATACTTTATGTAATGGTTTTGTAATGCTTAATAATGCACTAATTAACGTTAATAAAGGGACTCTTATTGTAAAGTCTTACCGAATTTGAAAAAAACTTCTATTCTAAACAAAGGAGATGAGATAATGGTTCTTGACTCTTTCTACTTGAAACACATTCCCTGCAGGTCTTTACTGGTAGTACTTAAGTAGTCATTTGCAGAACCATTCACAGCAACTTCCAGGTTAGATTTGGAAATACTCTCCATTACAGTTTAGTTTCATGTAGATTTCATTTGCAGCCAAGATGACTATGACATTGAACCATTCATCTTTGCATAACATTTCAATCTGTTTAGCTAGTTAGTTAAATAGTTGACACCAAAGTCCTTCTGTACCACTATAGGGACCCTGAGATTTGTGTCACAGTTTGAGATCAACGTAGCTGCATCCAGACGCTGGGTGGGACAAAGTCTGGTATGGAGTGATCATGGGTGTACTTGGAAGGGTCTTTGTGAGTTTCAGGTGTAAAGCACATGGAAGGTAATGCAGAAAGAAAATATTTGGTGGGTACAAATACGTAGCACCATCCTCATTGTTCTCTTTGAAGGAAGTTGACCAAGTTAGCTGCAATCTATTCAAGATCTAATAGGTCATAGGGAGCACAGCGGGCTTGTCATCCAGTGAAGGTGGCCTCGTTTGCTAAAGACAAGTGCATAAACTGTAAAACATTGTGTCGTATTAGGATTAGTAACTTCTCTAAAAACCACATGTGCCTTTAAACAATCTGAATTCGCAATTTACACAAGGCATTTTGAAGATGTGTATAAAACATGTTTACATAGTACACAGACGATGTTGTATGCTCCTAAGACAAAACTTTAAGGCTGTATGGTGTAGCACCTCATAACTGAATACTGTGAGCCATTCTTTGGATAATCATAAACAAGGCATTGTTTTGCATATTCCTGATATACAATAAAAGTTCATCGTATTTGCATTTGAACAGTGATCGGCTAAATGTGCGAATACAAAGAGCAAGGACACAATATTTTTCAATTATTAACGTTATTGCTATATACATCAGATTAAAAGGAAGTCAAATATATTTATATACCTTAATAAATTATCTTTAAAACAATAATTTACAGAACTAACTTTGATCATGATCCTGATTTTTTTTTAAACTAATACAAAATGAAAATTAGTTTTATTTATAATTACTGACAATAAAAACTGTTGTGCTTGCAGCTGTCTCTGAAGTTTGTTGTAGCGATTTGCTCTTTTTGGAACATTTGGTTCAAGCGTAAAAGAAATTAACATTTCTAAATGTCTTGAAGAAATCCTGAACAGTTGCAGGCACTCAAGAGGGAGCAGGAAGTAGATGGGATTTATAGAAAACTCATGGAAGCTGGAGCGTAATACCTACATTCATCCTGCTTCGTTCAAACTGTCTGTGAGAGTAAAAACTACAGCAGCTTAAAAATGTGAGGTTGAAAAAAAAGGAGTATTTTTTACGAGCGTACCGAGCTCCATGGGTCCGTGCTCCAGTGAGGACTCGAAGGACACAGGTGAGTATTGCACTGCTCTTGGTCTGGTGGCTTGTCGTGTATCTCGCAGCTCAGATCACTGAATCGCTCGCCGTTTGGACGATGACACACCACCTGCCTCGTCTTTATCCCACCGCCACAAGGCTTAGTGCACTAAAGACAGTGGAAGGAGGGATTTTTGTTACAAAAATTTGACAAAAAGGTGTTTCAATAGATCAAACTTTAGTAGATTTAAGGATTCTGAAATGATGCCTGTCTCACCTCTCCCCAGTTGCCATAGACCCACTGAGGACACGGCCCTGACTCACAGGATCTCTGCTCATTGGGTCGGTTGCGATCCTCACAGTTGTTGGCAGGGTAACCATTCTCATCCTGGCACACAACAACACGCCTCTGGAAGCCTCCTGCACATGTGCTGGAGCACTGTAGTAACAGGGAAAAGAAGTGCACGTTTAAAAATGATCACTAGAGATGTAAGAAAATATTGATAAACTGAAATATCATGATATTTTGTGTCATGATACTGAATCAATATTTAAAAGCAGTGTATTGATTTTTTTTATTGAGAATTCACAAACAGCAAAAATTTACTGTATTTCTTTTGTGTGGTGCAATTCAAACTCCGACTGCTAGGCGGCAGCACTTTTTACTGCCTTTATTCTGATGGAACAACGAGATCTCGCAATAACACTGGATGTGCCTTGGAAGTGTCTGGCCAGATAAACCAGATAAGACGAGATAAAATTCAAATATCATCTGGCTTTTAGTATCGCAATGTATCGAATCATCTCCCCTCTATTGTGATATACGGGTATATCATATCGTCAGATTGTTGCCTATGAACACCTCTAATAATTACTGAAATGCACAGAGGATGGATAACTGGAGTGTACATACAAAGCTCCAACATAACTTTATGCATGAAATAAATGAACATTTTTAAAATTACCATCAGAAATAAAGGGAAAAGTCACAAAAAAGGATTTTAATCATTGTCCAGAACATTATTATCAGAGTGTGTATGTTAGAACGTTGTTAAGATGTATGAAGAAAAAAATGTTTTAGGTTCATTTGTTTTCCAAATATGCCATTGTAGCTTTGATGCACTGATCTTAGTATAAATTTCGAATGTGACATAAACTGCCTTTTTGTGTGTGAGATCCCTTACCGCGCCCCAGGGTCCGGTACGCCATTGATGGGATTGGCTACTTGGCAGGTTACTCCTGGTGCTGGTGTCTGGTGAGGACGGTAAAGGTCGGGACCCACTGGAACTGGACGGGCACTGAGACATGGCACAGTCCTGCTCTGTGGCAGGACGATCGTCTGGGTCACATTCGTTTGTGTTTACTTCCTGGTCACTGAAGTTAACGCACAGAACCTGTCGCGCTGTCTTGCCCTGCCCACAGGTCACAGAGCACTAAAACACAGAAGCAGAAATGAAAAATCTGAATACAAAAAGTCACATTGGATGTATAAAAATCCTATAACTGACCAGGAGATAAATAACTTCAGTTCTCAACCTTTCCAATTGAGTACAACAATTCTGTGCAAAGGTTTTGATCCACCCCTCATTTCTTCCACATTTTGGAGCTCAACTTTCCTGCAATCCTTAAAAGTTGCATGAACAATACCTTTCTAAAGTCAATATCCCATCCAGTAAAAGAAAACTTTGAAGCACTTCCAGAAACCTAGAGAGCTATTGGTCCATTCCTGTTTCAAATATTTACAAGGCCTGGTTCCTTTGAAGCAAATGTAAATAAATCAGATGTGGCTCACAATTTCTGCACGACACATACAATTTCAGGACAGCAAGCTCCTACTTTATTCCAGGTTCATAAAGATTCCATTAGGTTGCTAGGTTTGGATTCATGTAAAAACATTTTGAAATGGAAGGAAAAAAGTCTGTGTTTACTGGGTCTGTTTCATGTTGCCATACAATCATTTATGAAAGAAACCAGGTACACCTTCATGGACAATAACACAAGGCAGATCCTCCACCGACACTGGTTGCTTCTCCCTCAGGTCCTCCCTAACACAGTTCTGTTTCTGCCTTACATAAAGCCCAGGATTACACTTTCCAGAGGTTTACACAGCTCTGTCAGAAGGGTTCTCATGACTAAACATACTGTAAGGTGGCGCTAAATGCAAGCAGCTGGTATTTGATGTGCTGCTAAATGAAGCATCTGGACAACAAGCTGTGAGGTACTTGGATCATGGGAAAAACAGTAATGTGCTGTGACTGAAAAAGATTTGTAAATGTAGTGTCAGCTGGGATAGTGAATAGGCATTTGTCTTGTGTTTTTTCCTGCCTTAGAATGAACTACTCTCTTCCAGGCAGACATTGAGTGTGTTGGTGTGCACCGTGCACGGCGACCAGACTTGAGGTCTGACTGTATTGTATCACCAGGACCTTGATGAGAAACATCTGTAAACAAGACCAGAGCCTCTCATTGAAGCTTCCTGCATCTCCCAGCTCCAGAAACATGTGCCTCTCTCTCTCTCTCTCTCTCTCTCTCTCTCTCTCTCTCTCTCTCTCTCTCTCTCTCTCTCTCTCTCTCTCTCTCTCTCTCTCTCTCTCTCTCTCTCTCTCTCTCTCTCACACACACACACACACACATCCATATATTTCTCTACATCCTGGCTTATACAGCTGAAGGCATTTATATTTAATAATAAATATTTTCTGAAGTGAGCTGAACAGTGTTAGATGTTGATGATGTTCTTACCGATGACCATTCCAGCACTTTCCACTGCCCACAAGCTACCACCAAGCACACCTCCCTGGATGGCGGTTTTGGCAAGTGAGCGCATGCCGACTCTTCTGCAACACCACCCTGGTTGTCACGGCAACTCACATAGCGCATCCGAGTCCCTTTGCCACAGCTGGCACTACACTGTTCACAAGAATAGAAATGTTCCTAAAGTGGAAACTATTACCAAACTAAATATCCAGACAATAATGCAAGAGAACAACCAACCTGAGTCCAGGAACCAAAGCGCCATTGGGTTTTGTGGCTCTGATGAGAAGGGACTTTAGTTCCTGGGGTGACTGGGTGGCTGCTGGGACACTGGGCTATTTCACAGTCCTGTGAAAGATGAAAGATTCATAAAAGATCAACAAAACAAATGTACCGTAACAACATCTGAACATCATTGATCTCCAGCAACAGTCATTAGCAACTTTATATTTCTTCTGCCCTGTGGTGCTTCCCATCAGCCCTCCACCCCACCTTATACAAACACCATTAACAGGGTCTGCCCTGTCAGTTCAAACTATGGATGGCAGTAACCCACTCAGCATAAAGCCCTGATCCCTGTCATAACAGGTCATAGTGGAGTGGTATTCAGGGCTCCAATGCCCATGCTGGCGTGGTTAGAAACTCCACCCCTAATCCACCCCCTTGTCTCTCACCTTCCGCCTGCCCCCCCTCCTCACCCCTGCCCTCTGGTGCCCTCTGACCCCCTGTGTCGAGGAATGAGGGCCTTAATCAGGTCGCACAGACTCTGAGTAGACTACACATTCCACACTCTGCTTCCTAAAAGAAACAAATACGGCTCACCACTGTGCTTGGCGTAGCTCTACACACACTTCCTGCTGTACTCACATTAGGCTTATGGAAACTTAAAAGTTTTTACCACTCATGTAGTAAAATCAAAGCATTAAGTGTGTTTTTCCAATCTCAACATGAACGTAAAAAGCCAATAACCTCAACTTTCCACCCTTCTCCTCCTTGTACTCAAAGTTTCAACCTGCTAAACATTCTTTTTCTGAGCACCACTTGGTGTCGGATGGTGGTGGAACCAGCGGCCTGGTGGCCCACTTCATGGCTGGCTGATCAGAGTCACAACGAGGTGGGGCGACTGCTTCAGGGTCACTGGTCACCGGTCTCTGACGACCCAGGCACCGGAATTAAGAGCTGCTGCAACTAGAGGGGGGCCTCATCCTGACTCTGCATGCTCAGCCCTCTCAAATAGGTTTACGCCCCACGCTGACCAAACAAAACTCCCATTCAGCTCAAAATACTGCAAGTTTTCTTTGGAGTTTCTATGCCTGTGGGTGCTCACTAAACATAGAAACCGGCAAACAAAGCGCATTTTTTAATGATGCCATCTGGGACCATTTTAACCTGTGACATCACTGTTAATCGGCTTTGGTCAGAAATACATCACAAAAAATATTTTTCAATAAGCCTAACGCATTTTAAATTATGTTTTTAATTAAATGCTAATAAGTTTGTAAGCCACGATGCAGCTTTTGCATATAAATACAAAAAAAGTTACTAAGGAACACCCGATGACAGTTTTTTGCCCCCGATCTGAGTCAGAGTCTATTGATTTCGAGTATCTGCCGATACAGAGTTCAGATTTGATACGTCAGCAAAGAAAAAGGAGAACACATCCAAGTTTTTCTTTAAGTTTTTATTATTATTATTATTATTATTATTACTATTATTATTAATAAAGTATTTCTGTCTCATATATCTGTCAAAACATCACTTGTTCAGGAAGTACATTGATAAGAAACATGTTTATATTATGATTAAAATAAAAAGAAGCTTCATTGCTCATATTTCAAATTGTTTACTTCCTCAACCCGTTCTCGTGACAGGGCAGACAGGGCAGGCTCACTTTTCTATGCACAACACCTGTAACTCATACCGCGGCTCCAAGTGCTCCAGGAGACTGCAAAATCTTACATTTTGCTGTCCGTAAGCAATTTCCCTTTGTTTATTAATGTATCTTTCAATGTCAGCTACTTCCATGTTTTTGTCCGAGTTGCTGCAGCGAACTGGGAGTATTAGTGTCTAAGACTTAATAGAGACAGATGATTCTCTATGGCAACACCTGAAGGGAAAATCTGAAAGAGAAAGAAGTTTGTTTTTAAGGTGGTTTATCAGATTTGAGGTGTTGAATGCAGCTCTGTCTTTTCCACCACCTGAAATGCCCAGTATGCATGGCTGTTGCACTGCCTCCACTGTACGGTTTAAAATACATCCAAACTGAAAACATTTTCACTCTCCTGAGGCAACACGTTAGCTCTGCATTAGCCTACTAGCCAACATGAAATCCCCACCTGCAGACGTCAGGATGTTGTTGTCCAAGAAACAAAGAAAATTAATGTAGCAGTGTTAAAATGAAAACTAATCCATTGTTATTCTGTTTGAACATCTCTGTCTCAGCGTGAATTTAAAAGGTCATGCTTGTTGTTTTATAAGGTTAAATCCAATCTTTTCCACCTGATTCAGATCGTTTTAAAATCACGTGATCGGACCTGATTTCCAAGCTCATTATTAGATCGGCGCATCCTTAACCCTAACCCTAGCCCTAACCCTAACACCAAACCCTAACCCTTAACCCTAACCCTAACCCATCCTTAAAATTACAGGTGATAAAATGGATGAACAGCATGTATGTCTTTGTTCTTTGTTAATAATTTGCAAACTGAAGCATAAATATTAAAACAATTAAATAAAACTATATAGAGAGCAGCGATGTTAGATTCTGTTTTTTCCAGCTTTGTCGCCTTACTCGACTAAAGACCATTCTGAAGAGGCCGCACCTAGAATCTGTTATTCATGCATTTATCACCTCCAGACTGGACCATTCCAACTCAGTTCTCATCGGAGTAAATGCATCTGCCCTCAACCGTCTTCAAAAAGTCCAGAATGCCGCAGCACAATTTCTTACAAACACAAATAGACGCTGTCACATCACTCCCATTCTGGACGATCTTCACTGGCTTCCTGTGCAATATCGAGTGCAACACAAAGTTTTAACTTTTGCCTATAAGGCTTTGAATGGCCTGGCTCCCCTCTACCGGTCACAGCTGCTCACCCCCTACACCCCCTCCAGGTCATTAAGGTCTGCTGACCATCTACTGCTTCAAGCTCCAAAAATGAGGTATAAAGCTCGTGGGGAGCGTGCTTTCGCCTTTGCTGCTCCCAGACTCTGGAACGCACTCCCTTTGGTGGTGTGGCAGGCTTCTTCACTGACACAGATTAAATCCAGTTTAAAGACACATTTCTTTCATTTAGCTGTGAGCGTTTTTCTGCTGCATCCTTGTTTTATTAGCTGTTTTATTTTTCTGGTTTTATTTTTTGTGTTTTTATTTTTTGACTGTTTTTATATGTTTTTTATGTGTACGACGGTGAATTTTTAACCTTTAGGGTTTTAAGGTTTAATGCTTTTACTCTGTGCAGCACTTGGGTCAGCTGACATGCTGTTTTTAAATGTGCTATAAAAATAAATTTGGTATGGTATGGTATGGATTTTCAGACAGTGTATGCAAAGTATTCAGCTTGTTAACTACCATATAAGCTCACTGGAGAATATAACATAAACAAAGTGATAGTAGTTGTTATTTCTCTGCTCAGTGTGTGTCACTGAGAAGATAGATTTAACTGTAGCACAAGAGAAAAGTATTTTAAATCAGCTATTCCTTTTTACATGTTGAAGGAAAAATAATAAAAGTGACAAAAATGCTGTATTAAGACTGCAACCTCAGAATGGGGATTATTTTAAATAACTGAAAAGAAAGTAAGGGGCGTTGTTGGTGATTTGCATAGTGCTTAGAGAAGAGATGCTAAGCAGGAGGAAATCAAAGATATTCCTTCTGTACCTGGGATTCAGTGGGTCGTGTAGCAGCGTTACATTCACTGTCATCCATGACGGCACCATACGAGCTAACCACACACTTCACCGCTCGCATCTGGTAACCTGGCCCACATGAGGTAGTACACTGGGAAGGAAACAGAGAGAGTGGACAAGACAGGTAGAATAAAAAACAAGACCAGAAACCACAAATGATCAAACAGTGAAGAATGAAACAAAAACTCTGCACGGCCACATCACCAACATTTTATACCTATACAGTATTGAATTCCTAAAGAATTAAAACTGCTTGTGTTCACTGCAGTGGTCATTTTCCCACTGTTGTTAAGTCAAAGTGTAAAAGCCTGCCTGGGGCTCTCTGGCTGCAGTGAAACAAGGTCAAACTTGTGTGGCGGCAGCTTTAGCCACCATTTGGCCACGCTTCATTAAACCGCTTCAAATACATCTTAACATGCGCTCATCCTCTGAATGGAGGCACGGGAATATTTCACATTTTTGGGCGTTAAGTTTTTTTGTGTGCACAAACTGAGAATGCACGCAGCCACTGCTCTGAATCAATCATTTCAGGAAGAGCTTTTATTACAGAGCTATTTAGACAGACAGGGAGACAGACATTGCACGTATCTCTGTGTTGTTATTTTTGCTGGGAGGGTTTTTCTAATGAGGTGGGGGCGATCGTCTGTACAACATGACGAGCTGCGCTTATCTGTGGCTTCTCTGTGGTTTACATGTGGGGAGGAATAATCAGAGCAAAACCCGTGGTGGTGCTGACCTTTAGCTTGTACAAAACAGAAAAAACAATGTTTTCTCATGAGCGCTGGGTGTTTTTTGTTGTTTATTTCTTTGTATGTTCCTTAAAATGAACCTAGAACTATGTTTTAACAATTGGAATCTGTTCTTTGAATCATAATCATTTCACCAATAACCAACTCTTGATTTCAATAACATCACATTAAAATGAATAATAGTAGATATGGCCAAATGCTTTAGTTTACTCAATTAAGCTCGATCCTGAAACTTTGCCTTCAGTAAACACTGACATTTGCATTTGAATAAATGCTGATTCTGAAAAAGAGAAAAGGTTTTAGTCACACTACGATAAATAAAATTTAAATGTTTCTTCTTTTTTTTTCTTGCTCAGGAAAATGCCAAACTCAAGTGTCAGGCAGGTACGTTACTCAACCTCAAGCAGCAGTTTCACCTTTTTAAAAATGAAATATGCTGATTTAAACTTTGGAAGCAACGTGTGTTCTAATAAAAAAACAGAGCCAACCCACCTGTCCCCATGGTCCGACTTGCCAAGAAGCACACTCCTGCTGCTGGCACGGCTGCACCGACTCGGGTTTGGGCGAGCCACAGAAGCGGTCGTCTAGACGATCTTCACCAAACTGACACCACGTCTGACGATGCTTGTAGCCTTTTCCACATGTTACAAGGCACTGAAAGACAAATGTTTCACATCTCAGAGTCAAATATAGAGAGCAGAGTTTAATGTAGGCTGTTTTTGTTTCTACTAGAATTCTAATCCTTTTTCAGAAGAGTTGTTCTGGCAATGAGTAACAACAGATGCAGATCTAGGAGCTGTGGGTATTTATCTGTGTGCACACACACGTACATGGACAGCATATTTTAAGTGTTTTGGCAGCAGCTCATGGGAGATCTGAAAAATTCCTGGAATGCAGACCACAGTTTTGCAAAATCTTTGCTCTGCAGTGGGCAGCGGAGCAATCAGCACTTTCCCAAAAGTCATTCGTAGTGAAAGGAGGGGAATGACTCTCCAAGAAGAGCTGTGACTGAAACACTGACCTCAGACCAGTCACCGGTCTTCCACTGTGGACAGAGGAAATCGTTGCACGATTGGACGGTCAGTTTGTCCCTTTGATTGCATTTGCTCTCGTCTCCACTCCCCTCAGCTGCCTTTCGACACACTGCCCCTCGGCGCCGGGTTCCCCCACCGCAGCTTTTGGAGCACTGCAAAACAAACGTTAGAGCTTTAAAAACTTCAACATAATTTAATCTGTGTTCACACAGAAAAGCCCACAGAGAAATCATACCTCAGACCAGGGTGAGTAGTCCCAGCCACCAGGGTTGCAGTCTCCATGACAACCTTCTTTGTCATCAGGTTTGCGCTGACTGCTGCAGTAGCGGTCATCAACTTTCTGCATCTCGCCATCAGCGCGGCTGAACTTGGTGCAGTATATTTCCAGAGTGCGATATCCGAGACCACACTGGGCCGTGCACTCGCCCTTACGAGCCACGTGCCATCTGGGTCAAGAGACACGGGATGAATCCTCTTCAGTGTTTTAGACTTGGAAGACATTTAGGGAACAAAAGTTGGTTTTATTACAAACCTGAGTTCACATTCTGTGTTGCAGGGCTCAGTGATGACAGCGGGTCGAGCCGTTCCATGGCACCTCTGGTCCGACACCACCACCCGGTCCGATTCTCTGCTGCACAGAATCTTCCGCTTCCGCTCTCCTGTGAAAGCGCACGTAAATTAACAGCAGAATGTGATAATACGCTCAAACTTCTAGCATCTTTACAAATATGTACTGATTAAAGTATAAGTGATTCAATAAATGGACACAAGAGCATAAAAACACAAAATAAATGGTATCCCTTCTCTTCAGATTTACCATTGTATTGTTATTTTTTCAAGGTTGATTGTCTTTCTTTTGTCTTTTTTCTGTTTTTATTATCCAGAAACACAACGAATAATAAAATCAAAGGCCTAGCCTTCCTTGAAACAATGCACACAACCCATCACCGTTGCTGTCTGATTTCTAAACTAAGATCATTTTGAAGAACGAGGGCGTAATAGCCCATTTTGGTTAAATCTTGAAAGTAATAATATGAGTGATCCCTCATTATACTGCAAGACCTTTTGTGATGTGTCAGCAGTTTGTGATGTTTTGAAAAAAATTGTAGCTCATTATTTGTTAAATTTAGTGAGATTTAGCTGATTTGTTCACTGACGCCATCTTTAACTGGGTCTACTCCAAAATTTAACCTGAAGACAAATTTAGATATAAATTTTAAATCAGTTATAATTTCTTAGTACCTACTTTTCTCCTTTTTGGTGTCAGACCATAAAACATATAAAAATGTATATAGGCTACAAAATAAAATAACTCCTGAAATCTGTTCATTTTTCCTTTTTTTATTTTTTACTCTTTTGTAACAACCAAGAACACAATCGTTTTCTAAAACAGTCATGAGCGTCTGTGCTGTGTAGAAAACATATTTAAAGATGCTCCAGGTACTAAATATGTAAAAACCTGATGTTTCTGAATTTTGCATTTCAGCACTATGAGCTCTTGGTGTGTTCCCGTTGGGGACGTTACATGTCGGCTGTTTATCTAGCTGGGAACTGTAGAGTTTTCGGCTCTCCTGGGAATTTGCCTCTGGTTGTTCCACCAGAGTTGTGTCAAAAGCAGAGAAAAAGATTCCTGCAAGTTGTAGCTCATAGGAGGTTTTGGAGTTTACCTGCAATCCACCCCAGCACACCCACACACTGACAAGCTAACAGTCTTGCCAAAAAATACGTTTATTTTTTGTTTGTTTTTGGCACAGCTTGAGCTACAGATCACTTTCATTCACCTGGTCACGAGCTATAGGTCGAGCACAAAACAGTCCAATTGATCAAGTTGTTTTTCTTCCTCCTGTATCACAGACTCTGAGGTCTCCTTTCCTCCATCTCATATTGGCTCTAACCCCATTTATCTTTTGACCCTTTCCTAACACCTGAGCCTGCCAACCACATGTGCCTCCCCCTCACCTTGGCACAGGCGGCTGCACTCCTGCCAGGGCCCATAAGCATCCCAGAAGAACTGCTGAGGCTCGTCCTCTATGGGGATATTAAAGGAGTACCTGACATGAGGGTTGAAAAGGCTCCCGACAGACAGCACCTGGGAGAAAACGCAGGCGATGTGATCATGCAACACGATAAAACCACACGTTTTCCTGCTGGGAACAATCTTCCAAAGTAAAAGCATGAACCTCGAACCTCTGATTTTTCTGATCTTTGTGAGGAGAGCTCACCTGGACGATGATCTCCTCTTCGATGCGGTCGGTACAGTTGAGCCTCTCGATGACATGGTCAGAGCCACTGTACTCAATGACAGCTTCTCCCACTTTGATTTCCCTTTTGAACATGCTGACCACGTATTCTCCATTAAGCAGGAATTCTCCACGGCTGTTGGAGATGGCTGCAGGAAGACGGAAATCGTGTGAGGCATGACCAGCTAACTTAATGCCATGAAAAGTGAGATAGCAGGAAAACCTAATAAGACATTTGTTAATATTATCATTTACAGCAGAACGGAGGCCCTTTTGGGTTAACATTCTCCTCGTTTCATGAAGAAGTCTCATCCAGAAGCATCCTGTTCTGTTCACTAACCGGGGTTCTGCACTCATTCTCTCTAATGCGATTATGGAGCTCATTTCCTGCCCTTACTTTCCTGACCATTTCACACATTACACTAATATGTCAAAAAAGGCAATTGCCCTGAGAAAAGAGGGGTGCCAAATGGGAAGTAGTTAATACCCCCATGCAGTCATGGCCAAAAGTTTAGAGAATGACTCAAGTGTTGGTTTTAACATTTGCTGCTTCAGTGTTTTTTATTTTTATCTTTCAAACGTTTCTGTGGATTACTGAGTTACAATAACAAGCTTTTTAGAAGCTTTAAGGTCTTTTACTGTCAGCTACATTAAGTTTATGCAAAAAATGTATATTTGCAAGGGCAGCTCTTCTTCTGCAATTCAGCCTGGCATAAGCTTAATCTTATGCAAAAATACACAGTTTTAGCACATGACATCAAGTCAAACAAAGTGAACAAAAGCTTAGAAACTAACTGACCTCACTCACAGGTGGGGTTCTGGCCAATTAACAGTTTAGAGTGCTCACGGCTGAATGCAGCTCAGATTAGCAGTTTAAGATTTCACAATAAAGTCTGAGCACTCTCAATAAAAGAGGAGAGAGAAAATGAAAGAAAAGGTCTTTTCCCCCTGCAGCAGCATCCTTCACAAAAACGATTAAAAAAGTGAAAATATACAACAAATTTAAAGAATCTTGGCCTCACCGAGGTAGTTGTCATCCGCCGGCTTCCCTGAGTAGCTGTGTTGACGCACATCTATGTTTGTAGCACCACTGGGTATTCGGACGACTTCATTATAGCCTGGAAACGTGTTCAGATGGTTAGTATATCGCTTTCAGAGCCGACATAAACATAACCCTAACCTTAACCCCGCACAAACAAGCTGAGGCAACAGGAGCAATATGGGAGATGTGGGATAGTAACAAAAGGTTGTAGCTCACCATAATGTGTGGTGTTGAAGGTGCCTCCTACACTTTTGCAGGAAGAGTTGTCACCTCCGCACACACCACACTTGTCTCTCCTGGCTTTCGAGTTCAGAACATGATCACAACCTGCTTGCTGCTCCACAGAAAAGCAGCAACACAGATAGAAAAAATGTGGAGATGAAAAGATTTTTTTTTTTATTGACACAAATGTAGCAAGAAAATCAGCCCATAAAATCATTAACTTTCTTATAACCCACACAGATTATTAAAAATAAACAAAAATGGTAAAAAGTCACTTAGAAATATTCAAAATTGTTAATGGTTCAGGACTTTTCAAGATGATTTATTTTCTCAATGTAAAATTTTCAGAAAAGATTTTTTTAATGAACTTGTTTCTTATCTGTTTAATTGTTTGATGCATGATGACACTGAGATTGCTCAATACTTGATTATTAGCATTCATATTATGAATTCAGAACATCATAACAAGAAAACCCTTCTGCATGCAGACCTGAAAATGGATTTCATTGATCTGACGAGATCCAGTTGTGCAAAAAAATGGAAAACTCTTAAAATCAAACATACGTACACAACAGAATTTAGGATTTATAAGAGCAAGTTTTTCCCAAATTTTTGTCAAAAATCTGAAATGTTCTCATTGTCACTTTCTTTTCTCATAAAAGGAAATGTTACGATGCTACAAACAAATTCAGTCAACTCAAAACAACATTCAAAATATCAGAATTAAAAATGCAGATATTTCAAGGATTTTACGAACTTAGATTGTTGTCCTTTTGCTGGTTTTTAAAAACGCTTAAACTTTAATGAACAGACGATTAAACTTGAAATAATCGGTCCTGCTTTGTAGCAAAGAAACATTTTTGATGCGTTGACCTCACCCTGCACAGGCCCTGGACACAGATGTCGTTGGTGTCGGGTCCACACGGTGTGCCGTCGATGACCCTGTCCCTGAGCTGATAGTACGCTGTGCTGCCTGCAACCCTGCAGAACAGTTTGCACCTGTCCTTCATCAGGACTGAAAGAGGAAACACAAATTTATTATGCTTTTTTAGCAGACAGTAGTTGTTGGAAAAAGAAGAAACAATGACTCACTTCCGCTGTATTTGGGCACCCAGCGAACATTAGGAGGTAGACCGTTGATGTTAAAGTGCCTGCCATCAAACGCAGCACACTGCTCCTCCCTGAAGTCCTTCTTTTGCTTAGAGCAGGGCTCAGAGTTACAGGAACGAAACTTCATCCGACGACCAACGCAATACATTCCTCCGTTCCTGGGCCTGTTGAGGGAAAACATGGAGATGAGAGGCCCAGTAGATGCTTCAGACTTGATTTTATATCACTCCTCACTTAGATCGCATCTCTCTGTTTTCTATTTCTATCTCACTCTGTTTTTAATTCTGTTAATCCAGCATGAAAGGCAGCACTCACTGAGTCTGAATGATCTGTGCATTTCCCATCAGAGAGCCTGATCTGATGAACACTTGCTATGGAAAGAATCCCCTTAAGCAGGTTTGATCTATGGAACATTGACTCTGACAGCGAGGATGGAGACAAGCTTCACCTGGCATGCATGACTACAAAGACTACTCACAAGGGCCGGTTGCATTCGCGCATGGCTATCTTTATGCCGCCGCCGCAGGTCCGTGAACAGGTACCAAAAGGACTCCAAACACCCCATGCTCCATCCACTGGCAGGGCGTTGTGCTCTCTGGCTATGCACAGGCCGTGTTTGCAGTGCTGCAGCAACAGTAAAGATAAAAATGAGACCATAAATGAGAAAATGAATACAAAAGGATGGTAAAAGATAAAATCTGTTAATTAAAATTGTATGCCGTACACAGTTTTTATATCAAATTGAGGTAACTAAATGAAATAAATTGTTTTGTTACTGAGGGCCCAGAAATCTGTTTTGTGATCTAATTTTGCATCTAATACTCTAACGAGAGTAGGGGGGCATGTCTGCCTGCTCATTTGACCTTTGAGTGATTTCATGATTATACGTCTTTAATAAATTTTTTTGGATTTTAATGGCAATCCGAGTTTGAGATTAGGATATAACCATGGCAACAATAACACAGGTTCATGTAAGATGCAATGAAAGGAAAAGCCCCAGTGGGGACTCGGTCCTGCAACTCCTTAGCTAACCAACTTATTTGTCTTCTTTTAGGAACCAGTGTTCCTGATTAAAACATCTGCAGAAACATCTGCTGACATTCCTTCAGTCTATGGGAAGCTTACCTTCCCAGGTGAGCAGTCGGTGCCGTCTGCCCACGGCATGTGCTGCGTCCTGCAGCCCCGCTGGGCGCCTTCTGGGCTGGTGCACCACAGCCGCCGACACTGAGTCTATTAGTAACACACACACACACACACACACACACACACACACACACACACACACACACACACACACACACACACACACTTTGAATTAATGCTGGTGTTCTACATGCATTTATTACTTTTACTTGCAGGTAAACTATTTTTCATTATCAGACAACATATCCAGATGTTTCGGTCTTTGTAGGAAACATTAGGAATTTATAGTGTTGGGTGGATTTTGAAAAACGTTATTTAACATTTATTTAAATTTAAACATGATTTTAATTTGATAATTTAATTACATGACTGGATTTTATCATTAATCACATTCGTTGATTCAAAAATTAATTTTAGGTTTCAGAGACAAATATGGAATCTGAATCTTTCGTTAAAACTGAAAAAAAGAACATCAGAATTTAAGCAAATGTCAATATTTTCTGAAAACCTTTACGATCACAGAATTGACAAATGAAAGCCTCACACACACAGCTCCACTCACCATATAGGGGCACACCTGCGTCCCAGGCCCGAATATCAATTCGCACTGTTTATTGACACTGTATATCTTCCCAGGAAGCTGCTGCGAGAGACTGTACGGCCTAGAAACGGGCTCGTCAAGCAAGCACTCACCATATCCTGTGCTATTAAGAAATAAAAATCAAATGACTTAAAGAAAAAGGAGAGAGAAAACAAGAGAGACACAAACAGACAGAAAACACACTCAGTACAGCAGGAGTGGTCATTTTCTGTACAAATACATCAAACATCTGCTGACGTTCAGGCAGCTGTCAATGATAAAAGTTCATATGAAGATTTGAGATGACAAAATCTGATCCTTTCATCCCATCATAGATTGAAGTAGGCTCACTATTTGGCAAGAAGCTTATAAGATAATAATTGAATTGTCTTTTAATTCTCTTGGGATAATTTATCTCTTTCGTATTAAAGGATTTGTGTGTTTACGACTAGAAAAATTAAACGTTTAAAGCTTAAATATGAACTATTTGTTAGTTATTTATGATGCTATTCTTACAGTAATGTGTTGTGTCCTTATAACAATATTTTTTAACAAATTTCAGGGTTTGTACCCTTTAGACACCATCTAATTCAAACCCTTTTCAAGCACTTTCACTTGAGTTTTCAAGGTTTTCCAGCTGATTTGTGGTGGATGGGTTAAAATAAAGGTTGTTTTTGTTCAATGTGTGACCTGCGCTTATCAATTCTGTCTGATTCTAATTTATTTTAAAGAACTATAATTAAAAGATGCTTTTTTTATCATTGAGTTGCAAAAAATTATTCTGCAAGTAAAACTGTCACTTTGACGATCAGTTATTACTAGAGTGAATTTAGTTACATTCAGATTTTAGTATTTAGTGTGTGTGAGTTCACAGGCAGAGAGAAATTTCAGATTTAATCATGGTTGCTTGCTAATGATGCGTTCAAGGACCAAACAAACCAACTAAAAAGGAAATGAAAACAATGTCAGCGCTTCAGATATGCTGGTCACTGATTAAACCACTGACTATTGGCAGATTCCAATCACCAGCACAACTTTTTGATGCATCTAAAGTCAAAAGTAAATATTGTGCTCTAGCCTGTTCCAGTTACTGTCTGAACCCTATGAACCCTGCAGAATTTCAAAGCTAAACTGTCGATAATTAGTTTATTTCTACAAGATTCACATCAGCAAAGGAGATGCAGACAACAGTGTGACCTACTCGAGGAACTCTGTGATGTATTTCCTGCTACATTTGGACCACATCCATGGGTTTGTGTTGTAATTCAGCGTGGGAGCCATCACATGTTGCTGCATCTTAACTCCATCCTCTTTGCACTTGTTACTGTCATCGTGAGGCATGTTGAACCTTGAAAAACACGGAAACAGATTCTCATAAAACATGTTAAAATGTGCAGAATGTTGCTGTACAAAACGTGAGTGAAGTACTTTAGAATAGATAGGAGAGATGCCATTAATCCCACATCGGAAACAGCGTTCATTAAAATGTTCAGATCAAGGTAGATATGGCAAATCTTTAAAAAATGTCCTTGCACATAAAATATCAAAGGCATAAACAGTGACTGTTGTTTTTCCAGCTATGCTTTGAAGGTTTATTCAATGATGTCACGCTCATCTACTTCTGCAACATGGGAAATAAGAATAAATGAATGCAAGTCAATGGGGCCATAAAGGTTATTTTCTAATACCATTTCACATGATGTCCGTGAATTTTAAAGACACATTTTGATGACAAGAAAGTGCTTCTTTTCGAATGGCAGCAATAGTTATTTTAGGTTTTGTGTTAGGGTTAGGACTACAAATGCGTCTCACCATCTTAACGCCATCGAACCAGACACGGAGAAGAAAGTGGCTGTGAGTTTAGGGTTAGGGTTAGGGTTAGGACTACAAATGCGTCTCACCATATTAACGCCATCGAACCAGATACGGAGAAGAAAGTGGCTGTGAGTTTAGGGTTAGGGTTAGGGTTAGGACTGCAAATGCGTCTCACCATATTAACGCCATCGAACCAGATACGGAGAAGAAAGTGGCTGTGAGTTTAGGGTTAGGGTTAGGGTTAGGACTGCAAATGCGTCTCACCATATTAACGTCATCGAACCAGATACGGAGAAGGAAGTGGCTGTGAGTTTAGCGAGCTTCGAATCTTTCTTTCAGGACGACAGAAGAAGCATTCTGCTGTCACATCATAGATGCGACGTCTGATCTGTAGTCATTTTTAATTATTAACTTTTATAAGCTAATAAATCTCAAAGTACGTGACAGACATAGTTGAAACTCACATAATTACTTCTCATTTAAGTTGAAGTTCAACATGTGTAAAGCGGTTTAGAGAATTGCTTTTATAGCCCGGTTCACTTGCATGTATTTTTTCTTTGTTCCGGGGACCCATGAGCCGAGCGGAAGGGGAGGAGGCTCCTATAGTTGGAAATTTCTCAGCATATCCAAATATTAACATAAGGATTTTTTCAGTTTTATTTATAATGTTTTTAGTTGCAATGTCACTGAGATTTGAGGAAATCATGTTTTAGTATCAAAAAAGGGACTCGTATGTTTGACCTAATAAAATGAAAGCATTCTCCAAATTTGATTAGAATGCTAAATGTAAAGACACTGACACTAGTCAGTGACTCGATGCAAACTGCTGGGTTCCTTATGTAGGAAACTTTTCACTGATTGGCTTAATGCACTGAACTGTATTGGAATGTTTACTTTGTGAAGTGCCTTGAGACGACTCTTGTCGTGATTTGGCGCTATGTAAATGAATTGAACAGCATCCACTAGCTCAGAGGGATTTGGGACTTTGGTCAAAGAAGAATTTAACAAATTCTGAAGGACAAGCAAGAAGTGATGGAAAAACAATCTATTTACAGTCTCTTTTCTGTCTCAAAATAAAACACAGAGCTCTGTTTGGAGGAAACAGAGTCAGAACGTACACAAAAACATCCCAAAAGGGAGAAAACCAAACTGGATCCATGTGTGTCGTGTCACCTGACTCTGTTCCACTCTTTGATTCCCACGTGTGAATCCAAAGAAAGGATTTCAAAGATCTACAAACTAAAGCCGTGCCGTGTTTGGAGCCATCAGATGTAAACAACGAGTGCTGATTTACTCACACGTGGCCGAGTTCGTGGGCGATGGTGAAGGCAGTGCTGAGACCGTTGTCCTCGCTGATGCTGCAGCTTCTGTAGGGATCACACACCGTCCCCAACTCTGCAAGTCCTAAAGATCACAAGCATCAGTTTTCCTAAATGATCACAGTCACTGTGATTGTTGGTCGGCTGATTAAAAACAATCTACTTGCCTAAGGTGTCGCACTTATCCCTCGCTCTGCAGATGTCTTGCCTGTAGAGAGGATGGAGATAAAATGTTTTATACACATATTCTGGAATTGTTTCATCCTTAAGAGATGTGGAGATAATTTCCCTGCACCTGGTGATGAGGATGGCCGTGTCATGGTGGGAGTGAGAGTTATCATCCAGGACATTCTGACTCTGCTGCCAGATGCAGAAGTTCTTTAAAGTGGTCTGTGCATTAAATGAAATGACTGGACCGTCCTGAGGAACGTGTAAAAACAAACAAAAGGGTCGTCGCAGACAGAAAGGGACAAAAATGGGTGGAATCAGTGTGAATGAAACAAAACTCACCAGCTCCTCGTTTATAATCACTAACTTAACGATCACGGTGTTAATCAGGTTGCCTATGCTGGGGTCCTTGTAGATCGACGAGACCTGGATGAAGACAGAAAGTGAGACAAAATACTGGGACTGACTGACAATGACTGGCCTCTCAAGAAGAAAGACGACCACAGAAACTAGAGGAAGCTGTGTTTGACGTAGGTGAGAGTAAGTGGTCTTTGCAACATACCTGAGCTCATTTCTTTACATTCATCAAAGCTTTCTGACAGACTTCCCTTCAAGTCGTCCTCTCTTACCCTTTTAGAGATGTGTTTACCCCTGCCCTGAGCTGCCCTCTTCCCCACCTCAGCCCACCTTCAAAGGCTCAGTGAGCAACACCCAACCACAACAGCTTGTTTCACAACAGCCAAACTTACTATAGACATCAGGGTGAGTATGTAGTGCTGCAGGTTGCTGCCGTGATGCTCCACCATTTTGCTGTCGGCGACCAGCATGACTTCAACAAAACGCGGGTAGGACAGGAAGCGCTTTGATCTCCTGTGAGGTCCTGAGTCACCACTGCTATCATTTGACGGTCTGGTGCTGGCAGTGGCGTGCTCTGATGTGAGCGGAGCGTTACGGGTCAGGCTGGCAGTCAGAGAGTCCAGATCGGTAGATACGCTGCTGCTGACCGCAGGGGCCGGGTAGGAGATGGCGCTGACCCCCTTGGGGTTGAATCTCTTGTGTCTGTGTTTATGTCCTGAAGTGAGAAGCCAGAGGGAACGAGGCATAAATACACACAGCTGAAAAGATGTAAATGTACTCAAAATCAGCAAAATCATTGTTTGTCAACAGGATATGGTTACATCCAGAGCGGTTATGATTTAAACCGTGGAGATGCGTGCTGTTGGCTGCACGGAGGAACATGTTGCTGCCTCTTTCTGTTTTGTTTATCGCTGCTCAGAGATCGTGTTGACAGATGAACACTGACTGAAGTACCTTTCCTCTCGCTCTCTTTTTTTCCTCTTCGCTTTGAAAGCAGGAAAGAGAGAAAGGGCAAAGAGTGTTTTCCTGCTTCAACACTTGATTCAACAGTTGAATTATCTCCTCAGCGTGACGCAAGTTCTGCAGAAGCCTGTTAATCAACGGCTGATACAAATCAGGTGTGTTGGAGCAAAGAAACATCCAAACCAAACAGGAGTGTGGTTTTCAAGGACCAGGACTACACACCACTGTGGTCACTAATGTGTTTATTTATTAGTTCTTAACCTGTTTTGTTTTGACAGCTTGGAGAGCTAGACCGGTGGATCTGAGGGCCTAACGTCAGAGCAGACGGGAGGAGTAATTGTAGTAGACTGGTTGATTTGTGTATGATTTAAACTTTTAGGGTATGTATGTATTGACTGGGATAAAACTGGCTGTAGCGATTTTCCTTTTTTAGGAAATTTGAATTATTAAACATTTCATCACATTTTAGCATCTTTTTGATTTGGGAAAAAAATAACAATTTTCAGGCAATTTCCAAAAGGTTCCACTTCTATTCGAAGCTGTGTATTATGAGAAACCTATCTAACTATTAGAATCCCAAAGAGTGTGTGTGTTAGGACCCTGGAGTTAGACATCCTAACTGCTATGTTCTATTGTAGCATCCTTTCAAAAAAGTAAAAACTTGGCTCATTTGGCAGAACTAAAACTTTGTGTATTCATCATTTTCTCTCTGAAGTCAGCGAAACCAGAAGCTGGAACATTCAGAACATCCCTGATAATCTTCTGTTTGTTATGATTTCTGTAGTAATGTTAGTTTTTTTTACAAAACTGTAAAACAATTTAGTTTGAAAACGTACATTCATGAGCATCATTGAATCAGGAGCAACATTATTTAAGTGCTAAATGTAAAAACTAATAACCAAATAACCAATTATATTTCTCTTTTTCACTTTGTTTAATAAAAACTTTAAAAAATCTGAATTTTCTAAGAAGTTTGAAACATTTTGAGCTACAAAGAGCTTTTGTGTGTGTTCCCTGAGGCCATGCTTTCACACATCCTCACACACGCTGTGCCGTGGCATCAAAAGGAAAACACACACATAAACATTTATACGCACAGTGACACTGAACATCTGCACAGCGATCTCCAGCAGACAAAGGGAAAAATTCTCCAACATTTATTTGACCTGGTTTTGATTATTTGACTGTTTTAAGTTGGCATTACTTTGCTATTATACAGTTTACACAACACGCTCATCGTAGTGGGTCCACTCCAGCTGCTTATCAAAGACACAGAGGAAGTACAAGAGTCAACAGGAAGTTCAGCCAGTAAACTGAGATGGGGAGATACAAGGGTGAACTTCCAAGTGTCTTTTTTTCTCCTGTGAGAGCTGGAGAGCGTCCTTGCCTCGGTGACACAGCTGAAGGAGCCACGGTGTGCAGATGTTTCTACTTTCACTTCAGTTCTGTTGTCACACTCTGGCCTGTAGCCAAATCTTAATTATAAGAATTATTTTATCTATAAGAAATGTGTTACTCGTTTCTTTAAGGTTAAAATAAGTCTAACATGCATTAAAGACTCAAGAATAATTACTGTAAAGCTCGATAAGCTGGTTTCTGTTGCATAATCTGATAGAGGAGACTGGGTCGGTGATTGCACCTGATTACGTCTGTGGGAACCAGTGTAAAGGTTGCATGCAGACACACACACACACACACACACACATACACACATATGGAAAATTCTGTTCTCTCAAACCACACACTTCCTATAAAAACACTTCCATGCACATAAAAAACATCACATACACACTGTTTTAAACACAGCCACTAGGAGGTCCCTGCTCTGAGGCAGAAGTGTGTTTCATCACTAAAAGGATTGGGGGTGTGTGTGACTGGAGGAGATATGTAGGTCAGCTGATGTGTGTCGAGTTCTGGGATAATAGGCACGAACCAGTGTGTGTGCGTGCATGCGTTCATGTGTGTGTGTGTGTGTGTGTGCAGAGATTTGCATGATAATTACTGATCCTAGAACTCGCCACACCTGAAGTGTCACAAGCTGAGGTTTCTTCAGACGTCTGATTGTTGGATTCACGTTTCCTGTAGACAATATGAGGTTTTGTGTGTTCTTCCTCGTAGTTTTCTCCTTGATAGCTGTGTAGGGGCTCCATGAAATACTCCCCATCTGGAGACCTGAAAGTGCCGAGCTGGAAAACAGGAGCAGAGAGACCGAACAGTTAAGTCTTCATCAGTCGTCTAAACGATGCTTAGCTTTATTAGATGTAGAAAGAAGTTACAAAACACTTTCAGGAGGGAATGTTTGTAAAATGTTTTTGCATTTCAAAGTGAGTTAAATCAGTCTAAAACCTCAGTTCTAGAAAAGTTTGGATGTTTTCTAAAACACAACAAAATCTATAGCGGTCATTTTATCCATTAATTATCACCACAGAGAGGGGATAATCTTTGGCCTGTGTGTGTGTGTGTGTGTGTGTGTGTGTGTGTGTGTGTGTGTGCGTGCGTGCGTGCGTGCGTGCGTGCGTGCGTGTGTGTGTGTGTGTGTATGTCTGTACATGTGCATGTGTGTGTGCACGTGCATGTGTGTCTCTGTCACATGTGTGTGTGCGTGCTCGCATGTGCATGTGTGCATGCACGTGCGTGTATGCGTGTGTGCACATGCATGCATGTGTGTGTGTGTGTGTGCATGCACACATGTGCATGTGTGTGTGCATGCACATGTGTGCATGTGTGTGTGGAAAATATTCCATGAACCAACGAGCCAATTTGAATGAAACTCTCTGAAAGTAATCACTGACTCCATAACGTACTGTATGTGGTTCAATCCAGTTCAATATGGCCACCACAGCTAATCAACATTATCAACACCAAAACATGATGGAGCCACAGGATGGATTTTAATAAAGCTGAACAATAAAAACAGCTGGAGATGCATTTGACCAATCTAAAACTCAAAAATCAGATTTTTTGTGTGCCTTTAAATGCATCATTGCTAAGCTGCAATATGACAGATGTGTGTTATTTTTCTTATCCAAAAGCATAATTTTCCAATTAATTAGAAATTTGAACAGAAATACATTGTGTTGGTTCTTTGAGGCTAAGTGTAAGTGGTCTATATCAGCAGATTCAAAACCAAAACTGGTGCATTTATATTTTAATTAAACTCTCAGAATGAAACCGTGGGATGTTCATACGCCACACTCATGTTTAGAGTCAACCTGATTAAAGATGGCTGCCATAACTAATCAGCTAAAACTTGGTATGATCATAGCTGAGAGGCATTTAAGTGTTTAAAGAGCTCACAACATTTTGCTGTATTGTGTTAATTTGCTTTCATTCCATCATTTTCTAGCCAACAATGATTGAAGATTAAATCTGACTTGAATGGCAGCCAGTGATATGCATTCCTTCCAGGCCTTTAACTTGAACATTTATTTGACAAACACAAGTACTAAAGGAAACTACTTCTGAGCATCTTCATTGTATTTTAAAGATATAAACAAATCCACAATGAGTTTCCAGAAACACACTCAAACAAGGCTGTGAGGGAGCCATGTTTATATTTATGTGACATCATCCTTCCTTTTAATTATATTCCTAATCATGTAGGAAGTGATGATGCTTATTGCAGCAGTTCTGGAGTTTGAGTTGATTTCAGCTGCTCAGCAGTGCACGGTTGTTGTGCGGTTCTTGTTTTTATGATGCAGCACACATTCCAAAGAGAAGCAGATCTGGGATGCAGGCAGGCTTGTCGATAAAACACAAACTCCCTGACCCTCAGCTGCTGGAAGTTGTTCAGAATGAGCAGTTCAGTGAAATAACGATGGACCTCATGAGGAAAGACGACGGCTTCTCCAAAACTTAACAACTCTGCATCAGTGTGACCTTCACACACACATAAGTCTGTCCCCAGGACACTGCTGCCCCCACAAATGTTTGCTTTTGTACTTTTTGCTGACCAGGATGTGAATCTTCTTCGGTTTTGCTACATTCAACCAAGCATGTTTTTGCCAAACTTTCTTTTTTTTTTTCCTGAGATGAGATCAAACCCAGGAGGCTCAGCTGTGTCTCAGTGAGGAGTTGATATATGGCTTCCTGCATGTGTAACACAGTTTCAGGTTACGTTTAAGGATGAAGTAGCAGAGTGTGTTGAGTGACGGTGGTGTGTCAAAGTAATCTAACTCCCATGTGGTAATATTAATATGGATAATATGAGAATTCTTCATGCAATGCAGCAGATTGAAATCAAACATTCAGATAAATGCATGATTTATTCAGAACCTTTTATGTCTTTTATTCTCACTCACACGGTCTTTTTGAGAGTGTAACTGGAACCTATAGCTAGATGTAGTTCTTTTTTCCTGGATGTTAAATAAAAGGTTCAAAAAGTAAACAAATGATTTGTTTTTACATTTTAGATCACTTACCACCTTATCTTCAAATCTGATTTGCACTTACTGTACACACTGGTGGATATGTGCTTAATTTTTGTCCACATATGTAACCTTCAGACAAAAGGTGTTCTCATGAAGAGGTGAAATAAGTGAATTTGCATGCATTTACCAACTGTGCATGAATAAAAAGAAAGCAGACCCATGATTTCTATCAGAAAAACACTGAAAATGAACGTTGTTGCTAACTGTCCTGAACGTTTTACATGTAATTTCCAAAGGCGCGTTTAGCATGACTGGGTAACTTAAAGGTCTGTGATGTTCAAGATAAGCTATGGCCCAAGCCATGAACATCTGACTGGCTGGAAAACCATCAGATCTGCAGAGCACAGAGAGCTGTTCTAAGCTTGGAGCTTTTTAAATTAGTCCTATTTGAACTTGAAAAAAGGTCCAACATTGCTTAAATATAAACTTTACTCATATTTTAATACATTTGCAGTCTCTAGTAGGAATGAATACCTTATAAGTCATACTCAAGGGGGGAGCTCTGGTGCGCCTGTTTCAGGAACTAGAAGACTGCAGAGTTGAGCTTCAGATGGCAGGATTTGGAGTCTTATTTCCTGATATTTGAACATCTCACCTCTGATTGGCTAACAGCAACGCAACTCTAACGCTGACTGTTTGTTTTGCAACGTTAATGTTTTATCTCCACAAATAACACAAGCCTGAAGGAGTTTTGCCATGTTGTGGAGTTGCTAATGCTAACAGTTACCCTGAATCCACACTGGAGGCGTCAGCGGCACGCAACAGCAGAAGGACGGTTCACTCGCGTGCTTCACGGCGTATCAATCACACCAGGAGAGTGTCTCAGCCTCATGTGCAGAGTGGCTTCTCCTCCTCACTGGACTTGCAAGATCACAAAATTGCTCTCAAGACTTTAAAGTTCACGGTTTATTTGATATCATTGTTTGATGTCGTATATAAGGTCACACCTCTCCACTACCGGGATTAAAGCCATGAAAAACACACCGCTGCACTTCTCGAAAGATGCTGGGAGTAAATAATCCGTTAGGTCACACGCATCGACGTAAACTAGATAAGAAATCACATCTCTCCAATAGTCTTTTTTTTAATTACTGGACGTTTTACACTGAAACTTTTCACTTTAATGTTTGCTATTGTTGATTAGCTGTGGCGGTCATCTTGAATAGCGTTGACTCCCAATACTGAATATGTAGATGTTCATCCAATGGTTACTTTCTGTCAGTTTCATTCAAATCAACCCAGCGATTCATCAGATTTATTTATATCAAACACAGAAAGACAAAAACATTTTGAGCTCCTAGAAGTCCTATGATGAAAATGATCAAATCACACTTTAATATTCCTGCACATTATTCATAATAGACTAATAACCCAATAAAAGTTATTTTAACAATTAATTTTACTCATTTTCTTTTGAATTTAAGAAGTTTTTTGCGAAATGTCACTACAGGGTTTGGGGAAAATGATTTCTGATTCCCATGAAAACAGTTTCAGCAGCTCTGGGAGTTGGACCGGTCCGTTCTGACGTCAGTGCCTGTCGTACTCTGACTGTAGAGCGTGCGTAAAGACGTCAGAGTACCGGGAGACCAGGAGGAGTAGAGAGGGCTTTGAACTTGACTGAATGGGGGATCCATTCAAATCAAAGATAGTTGATTTAAACACTTAAATATAAACGCAGCTTTGTTTAGATGTGGCTACAATATTTATGTTTGTTTTGGATAAACGAGTAAGATTATTGGTTAAAATATTCAAAATGCGAAAACGCGCAAAGTTCAAAGTAGTTTTTTCCAGTACCATTAAAGTGGGTGTTTTAGGTCTTGAGTAAAGTAGCTCATCAACACTTTAAGTAAACCTAATAAAGTACCCAGATGTGATTACATCCTGCGCACTGAGACTTCTGACCGTGCGTAAAAACTCACCAGTCCGGAGCACAAGCTGATGACCGCGGCGTGTTGCGCCTGTGCGTTCACATGTCCTCTATAGAAGCAGTGCCTTAACTCCGTGTCCTCCTCCTCTTCCTCCTCTCCTCCTGCATTTGCAGCATACTCCGTTCTGTTAGCTCCTTGGGGCGCTCCAAGTACGGTCACGGTGTACAGGGGCGCAATAAATCCCGAATCCAGCGTGAGGTTGAGGTGATAGTTTTTTCCAAACACAGATATCCTGTAGTGGATATTTGCTGAGTCCCAGGGATCCGCGGTGCCACCGGTACCCTCCTCCAAACTTCTCCTTTTCCTTTTGAAGTGCGCAGTGGTTGGAAACTGATCACCGGCTTCATTCACCCGCACTGGTGTTACAATCTCATACGATCCAAATTCTCCTTTCTCTGTGGAAAGAATACAGTGGCTAAGTGGAAGTGTCCAGATGTGTCAGACGAACTTTAGAGAGAGAGAGAGAGGCAGAGAGAGAGGATTCCACTCGTGCGCTTGGCAGAGCTGAGATCTCATTCATTCTCTGCCTCCGGGTGAGAAAATGATCCAACTGGAGGAAAAAAAAGAAAATGCCAGAGCGGCATACTTTACCTGTGCTTGAACTCCAAAGCGATCTCCCCGTGGACGAGACAAGATTCAAGAAGTCAGGGAACAGCAGGAAGCCCAAGCCCCAGAAGAGCACATGCATGATTGTCTACGAGCCCGGATTCCTGTAGTAACTGTCTGTTCCTGCGGTCACTCCGCGCTTTCCGCCTCCGCTTCGCCTGCCACATCCAACTGGGTTATAGCTGACTCCTGAGCAGATGGCCTCTGACCGGTGAAGTGCAGTGCTGCTGGGACGTGAGCGCTTCGCGGATCCCCTGGCGAACATGCATACTGCAGAGAGGGGTGGGCTACTCCAACAGGCAACTGAGATGGGCTCTGCTACAGTCCATGAGCCAGCTCTCTCCCCAGCTAGGGGCGGGATCACGCCGCTTCCGTTATACCACTGAAGGTGGTCACTAGTCTCCTCAGTCCATTCTGACAGCCTGAACTTATAGTTTATAGCAGCAGGCTGAAGGGGGAGTTTGTGAAGAGGACCACAGATTATTAAAAAAAACAAAAAACATATTCACTTAGACTATTTTATCAACATTTTCCCTATGTAAGGGTTATAGCTGTATATTTTAATGATTAACTTCTGAATTACATATATAGACCTCCAATATTATCAGTCGTGAATGCACCAAGGTTTTAAAGCTAAAGGCTCCAGAGTTTATATTTTAAAACAATTGCCGTCACCAACATAAAATAACGAGCAAGGAGAAAGTCAGCAGCATGTATCCCAAAAGCTCTGTGGGTTATTTTCTGTTCTTTTTTACCTCTACCACTGAGGCATCATGACATATTTATTTCACTAATTAAGCAAATGGAAATGTACATGTGACTTTTATTTTGAAAGTTGCCAGATATTTCACACTGCCCCTGTGTGTGATCTCCTTTCTGGCCCCATCTGCTGAACTTGAAGCATTCTGGAAGTGTAGTGTGTAAATGTAAATTTAGTAGAGAAATGCACCGCTTTCCCAACCAGCATGCATAGGTGGGCCCCATATGGTTATATATGGGCACACCGTATGGGTGCCAACAGGGTTTGTCTGCGGTTTCCATGGTGGCCCCACAGGGGTTTGCCCACATACATTCAGGTCCATAAATATTGTGACATTGACACAATTCTAACATTTTTGACTTTATTCACCACCACGATGGCTTTGAAATGAAACAAACACGATGTGCTATAACTGCAGATGTCAGCTTTATTTTGAGGGTATTTACATCCAAATCAGGTGAAAGGTGTAGGACAGGGGTCCCCAATCCTGGTCCTCAAGGGCCGGTATCCAGCAGGTTTTAGTTGTAACTCTGCTTCAACACACCTGATTTCAATTAGCAAGTGATTAGCAGGCTTCAGCAGAGCTTGATGAGCTGCTGCACAGGTGATTCAACCACTGAATCAAGTGTGTTTGAGCAGAGAAACCACAAAACCTGCTGGATAGCGGCCCTCCAGGACCAGGATTGGGGACCCCTGGTGTAGGAATTACAACACTTTGCATTTGTGCCTCCCACGTGTTAAGGGACCAGAAGTAATGGGACAGAATAATAATCATAAATCAAACCTTCACTTTTTAATACTTGGTTGCAAATCCTTTGCAGTCAGTTACAGCCTGAAGTCTGGAACGCATCACCAGACACTGGGTTTCAGCTCTGGTGATGCTCTGCCAGGCCTCTGCAATGGTCTTCAGTTCCTGCTTGTTCTTGGGGCATTTTGCCTTCAGTTTAGTCTTCAGCAAGTGAAATGCATGCTCAATCTGATTCAGGTCAGGTGATTGACTTGGCCATTGCATAACATTCCACTTCTTTGCCTTAAAAACTCTTTGGTTGCTTCTGCAGTATGCTTTAGGTCATTGTCCATCTGCACTGTAAAGTGCCGTCCAATGAGTTCTGAAGCATGTGGCTGAATAGGAGCAGATGATATTGCCTAAAACACTCTCCAGGAGGTAGATGTATGTGTGCAGAAGATAGGAGATCATGGAAGAAAAACAGGGTGAATGTCTTGTCTTCAGCAATTAGAACATTCACTTCAGCAGCTAGTTAAACCCAGAGGTGTCCCCAGGTGGCCACCATGCCATTAGGCATCGGCTCATGTTTCTGATGTAGAAAAACAGCTGGGATAAAACGTTCCAGCTTACTATACACAATCAACACGCAGCACCCACAAGGACCACATCATTCCCTTTGCTTATAAGATAAAATCCCTCTGGTGAAATGCCTGGTGCTGCTCAAAATCACAAAAACAAGATCCTTTCTGCAAAGACGGAGCTGTGGTAAAATGTTTGCCCCTTTACAGACTTCTGTTTTTGCATTTTGTCACATTTAAATGTTTCAGATCAAACAAAGTTCAGAATCAGACAAACACAACAAGAGTACACATAAATTATGATTTCATTTAAGGGAAAAAGCAGAACAACCTGAGCAAAAGTAATCATCGTTTTGGTAAATCGTGCATCTACTGTGATTAACCACATTATTTGGAAAGCTGAGGTCCATTTTACGGGCCACACCCACATCTGATTACTATCAGACCTGGAGAATTAAGAAATCGTCTCAATAGAACCTGTCTGACAGCGTGACATAGATGGCACTAGTTTAGGTCAGAGTTTGTGATTCAGCAATACAAAAGGGTGAAGTGGAAATAGGGTCGGTATTTATTCATGGGAAAGTTCCAAAACTTCTGCTGATGAAAATGAACACACAGTTTTTATTTCACCTTTGCCATAAAAAAAAACCTCAGGATGACACCAAAGACTTTAGGGAAATGTTTCTTTTGACTGATGAGATCAAAGCTGAACTTTCTAGAAGGTGTGTGTCCTGTTGCATCTGGTGTAAATCTAACTGTAAATCTAATAAAACGTACCAACAATCAAACATGGTGGTGGCAGTGTGTTGGTGTGCTTTGCTGCAGGACTTTGAAGCCTCGCCGTATTGATGGAACCAGATCTACTCTCTACCAGGCAATCAACATCTTTAACCAGGACGCTCATGATGAAAACGTCTGCAATGAAACGGAATCAAAACAATTCTGCAAAGTAGAGTGAAACAATATTAGAGACCAGTTGATGCCATCAGGGGTTTTCCACGTAGCTTTCTCACATAAGGCTCATTGGTTTAGACAGCTTTACTCCCTTCATCAAATCATCTTTTGAAAACTATTTATTTTGTATTTCCTCAGATTTGTTGGCAGATCTGAAACATTTAAGTGTGACATACATTAAAAACATGGGGATTAATTGGAATTCTGTGACATTGCAAACTGTTCTCGCTTTAGAAATAACACAATCTCCATAAATTATTTTGTGTTTTTAGATTAAACACAGAATCCAAACTACATATTAAACTGTTCTGAGCCTCCTCCTCTGACTCCAGCTGGAGCTTGAATGTCTCAAACAGAAACACCATGAAGGTCACAGAAAAGTTCCTGTTCTATTTTCTTTGGATTCCCTCTTGAAAGTAAAACTCAAAAACACAGAAAACAAACATAAAACCTCTTTAGGTGTCATTCACAATTAGTCTCAATCCCTAGAATTCACAGCAAAACGTTTCTTTAACAGCGCAGGGATCACAGTAACATAAAAGCACTCAGATGAAATAGTGCCTGAGTGGTGTTTTTATGTGCAACTCCATCTTTAGGTAGTAATTTACTATTTAATGTGTTGACATTGTAACTATATAGCCGTTACACTACATAATGGGACTGTCTATGTTAACTTTTTTTTCTTACACACTTAGCAGAAGACAATCCTTTAAAAAGCTTCCTCCCTCCAGTGGAAAAGATCTCTGGTCACCCTTTTACCCCTTTATTCCAAATCCTATATTTCACTAGATTGTGTTTATAAAAGTTCCTGCAAACTGCAGACAGAAATGCTCACAGCATTTGGAACATTTTTCCACCAGCTGGAGAGATTAAAACTTTCAGCAGGAAGAAAAAAAATCTGATGATTACACATTTTAGTGTGACATTCACTACAGCTGTGTTTGTGTGTGTGTGTGTGTGTGTGTGTGTGTGTATGTGTGTGTGTGTGTGTGTGTGTGTGTGTTCTCAATGGATGGTGGCCATTGAGGTCATCAGCGTCAGCCCTTCCTGAGTTGTGCGCAGGCCGCATCATTCAGAGCCACTATCGTAAACTTCACTTCCCCCTGCGGATCAGAAAGGACTGATAAGGAGTAGTGAGCTTGAATGAAGTCTCCGAGACTGGGCTACAATGAGAAAGACACACACACACACACACACACACACACACACAAACGTGAACCAAAAAAAACTTTACTCTGTTTCGCCCAGCCCCCTTCCTGTAGACCTCAGTAGCCTGGTGAATACATGTATTTTTACAAACAATTTATCTGCGTCAGATAAACCACAGAACTACACTAGATGCTTCAGTCAGTCACTTTTTGTACACCGCACAATAATAAAAACACCATGTGGGAAACCCCCAAATGAATGGATACAAAAATCAAAGGTTAGAACAATAAATTGTTTTGTAACAAACTGATCGCTCTGCAGAAAGCTCTTTATGTTCTGGGATCAGCAGCGGTGGGTCCATGTGGCTTTATTCATGCACAGTTTCTGTCTTTTAACTACAATATTGACATTATGAAGGTATCATGCAATATTCTGACTATGTTAACTGTTTCTCAAAGGTCAGACAGCATGGTGACCAAGGTCAGTTAATACACAAATAATCCAACACCTTAAAACTGAAATAAGCCAACAATACAGACATTCAGTTCACTTGTTTGTGGCAAATTAAGTAAGTAAGTAAGTAAGTATACGTTTATTTGAAAACAGAGACATGCACAATACATTGACCAAGACAAAGTAAAGACAGATGCTTGGTGCCAGGTTATAGCATAAATGCTAATTTCCACCTGCAGTCCCTGGGCAGCTAAATATATACTACAATAATTAAAAACACAAATTTAAATGAGCATACATAAATAACTAACAACGCAAACACTGTCAATGCAAAGTGCTTCTGGCATTTTCACATGGGAAAAACCAATCTTTTCTGTGGAAAGTCAGAAACTGTTCTTGGATCCTTCCTAGGGTTTTTCTGCCACTGGTTACTGATGTGTCTCTTCTCTAATCAGTAGTTGCTATTTTGTTTTATTTTATGTTTTTTCATGGTATTACTGGTTCACTGGTACAGGAATGAGGCCATAGACAGCATGGTTTAAATGCTTCTATCCTGCGTTGGAGGTCATGTTTAATGTTACATCATCTGTTTAAGACGTGTACGATCACCATTCAGACTGGGCCAAAAGCATTTATATTTTTATAATGATTACATGCAAGCATATATACATACATACATACATACATACATACATACATACATACATACATACATACGTACATACATACGTGCATACATACGTGCATACATACATACATACATACATAAATGCATACATACATAAATGCATACATAAATGCATACATACATACATACATACATACATACATACATACATACATACATACATACATACATACATACATACATACATACATACATACATACAGCGTCCACCACTTATCCAAAGTTTTGGTTGTGGAGACCTAGGAGGGGAGCCCAGACACCTCAAAAGACTCATGTCGATGCAGTGCAGCAGTCCTACTTACCCCATATCAGGCTAAGCTTCTTTACCACAAGAAGAAGCTACAGTCTGTTGATCCATCTTTCACTCTCTATCATCACTCATAAGCAAGACATAAAGGTGGCTAAACTCCTCTGCTAGATGCAGAAACACCATCTCAACTACTAGGAAGCATTCTACTAGTTTCTGATTGAAAACCATGGCCTCACATTTGGAGGAGCTCACTCTTATTCCTGCCACTTCATAATTGGCTGTGCACCACCTCAGTAAGCTCTCAAGCTCATTACTTGTAAACTCCAGTTGACAAATAGCTGTACCTTGAGGTCCCGTCCATGAATACCACAAACAGGAATGAAACACATGGTGAATTAAAACCCAACATCCTTATAAAACCTTGTCCTCATCCCTGTATGTCTGGACTACCAATCCATACTTGGACATTTCTCTCTAGAGTTTTGTTTGTTTTAAGTCAGAGTCACATACAAACAGAATTGATAAACCTTCTGTATCTGAGTGTTTGCCGATTTAAAGGCAACCATACTCCTTTATCTGTCTTCTTTATACTGTATAATAATCAGCATTGACAATAGAAACCTTGAGAGTTGAATGGGAATTTGAGGATTTTTGGGGACTCAAACTCATCAGAAGAAGTAGGATGTTTTGGAATGACAGATTCATTTAAATGATACAAGAGATGCTGCCGTCGCCAGTGATACAACACATCCAGTTATTCACCCATACAAGTTTCTAGCCCAAGGACACAACAACTGCAACAGATTGAGCAGGACTCGATCCCGCAACCCTTCGGTTGTGAGACGAGCACTTAACTCCTCTGCCACCATTGGCCCATCATTGGGATTCACTGCTTTGTGTTTTTAAGTTAACACACCTGGTTTAAGCCTCTGCTGAACTTGATGAATTGTCATTTTTTCCCCAAAAAATGTTATTTTTGTGAGCCATTCATTCAACCTGGAAATAAGACGCTTAGATTTGATCAAACACCGCCTCCCCCTGTGTGAATTCCACAATAGTACACAGCTGCAGACCCGGAGTAATCCAATCCTTTAAATAAGGTGTGTTAGAGCACTGAGAACCAGGACACAGTTTAGACAGAATAAGTGATGGATCTCTGAGGCAGCAACAGAGACATCGTCTTAGCTGAATTATTAGAAGAGCTGAAATGAAATTACTTGAAATGCACATTTGGACTTTAGACAGCAGACTTCCTCGGGCCTGCAACCACACTCAGAAATGCAGACAAACACATCGAGCAGACACAGCTGAAGTGGGAGGCTGTTCTGTAAATGAACTTTTTAGGACAGTGCAGCATGAGTTTACATTGGGTGAGATCTGAGTGAAAACAACTCTCAACATCTGAAATGCTGTTAGGGCTTTGGAGGAGCTTTCACAGACAGAGAGATAGGGACCTGGACTTGGCCCAAAGCGTGCAGCAGCTGTCAGTAGAGTTCTCCAAAATGTGAATACTTCCCAGGTTTTCTGGTTCTCAGTGGAATGACAACAAGCCAAATGAAAGAAGGAAAAAAGGAAAGGCATCTTTAGAAGTGTTGGTACCTTGGCATATCCGGACACTAAGGAGAGCCAGACTGTGATCTTTTGTTGTCCAGAAACTTTTCATTGCTGTTTACACAAAGAGGGTATTACCTGTTCCCGCTTTACTGAAACTTTGAAGAAGCAAATGTGTTCAAGGCTCTGCTATTCTGTGCTACGATAATGATGTTTTGTGTTATTAATCCCATTTCACACAGTCCTGATGTCATTTGTTTGCACTCCTGCCCTGAGCGCACAAGTTTCCCTAAAGCTCTCTCAGCTTCACAAAAGAACAGGACTTAATCACCCTCAGCTGCAGGAGAAACAGCGACAAAATAAACGGAATGATAAAGAACATAGTGATACGCTTTTTTAGTTTTTTTCAGCAGGAAGATGCACTTTTCAGATTTCTTACTGAGTGATCACCACAGTTCTCTCTCCTTTACCATCTGTTTCATGCAGAACCAGACAGGTTTAATAAGGGGTCACACAGCTTTGCACTCACATGAGAACCCACACGTTAATTTAAAGCATGTGTGCTTTCTCACCAAGTGCTTTGCATGAGAAAACATGAAAACTAGCCATGCATATTACTGTCACATCACATATTTCCAGTGAATATGAAAAAGTATTGTGGCAATGAAAAAAATGAATATTTTTTGATAAAACAGAAAGTTTTGAGTAATGATTTGCCTCTTTAATTCATTTTAGATATCAATGAGAGACACTTAAGCTGTATGTGATGTCCAATAGTTTAGATGACCGTGATCCTTCAGCCCACACATTAATGTACAGTAAGATCCATTTCCCATCTGCTCCTTTGTCAAACTGGATATAGTTTAGTGTTCTGGGTCAAGGAGCTTTTTTGTGGCTGTCAGGGTTTGTAGAATAGGCTGGCTCCGGTCCTGCTGGCAACACCACTGTGTAAGTGGGTCATCTGGGGCCAAGAGGAGCCAGCGAGCACACGGGTCGACAGGCGTGCAGGGGCGTGCACGAGCATCCAGCTGGATGTGATGGCAAATCTATACTTTTTAAATAAATGTTCCAAAAAATGGGACCGCTTCTCATGATGCAGATAGAAAGTTCTTAGCCATAAACGACTTAATGCAACTGTCCTAAAGATGTATTCACTGATAAATATACTTCAAATTTTTATTTGGAAAATTTCTGGTACAAATTGAGGGTTTGTTTTACTGATTCAGGTTTATACATTTTTTCAGAGGCTGATCAGGATTAAAACAGAACAAAGAAATGATTGAAATCAGAATTTCTGACTCAGTAATCTCATTATGGATTTACTACAGCAGGGCGAATGGCACCAGGCATGGATTATGACAGCCTTGACAGGCAGTGTGAATTAGCTGTGGAAAACCTAAAATATGCACAGTCAGTCTTTATTATGGCATTACAGTAATTATTCTGTTCACTGTAGACAGTCTAAGATAACACCAACATGCCCTGCAGAGGTGACATTTTTGCCACCACTGAGAATTTAAAGATTTGCATGCACACCAGAAAGCACACCATGTTTCCAGTAGGATGTCCAGTCTATTGAAGGATTATTTGTTTGGAAATGAGACATGTCATAATTATATATTCTGTCAGTCATTTTGTTCAGAGAAATACAGAAAACATGTGGGGTTGATGTGTTATTCTAGCTCAAAGAACTCAAAGCAGATGCGCTTTATAATATAGAAAACCACTAAACTTGTCAACAGTGCATTATAGTGTAGTCCCAGCTGTAATTACGAAACCCAATAAAATGTTTGACAAAACTGCAAAAATATTTGGCACACAATGCGTTCTTTGAGAGGAAGGAAGGAAGTTAGAAGTAAGTAATTTGAAGTTTTGTTTTTGTCTTGGCTGCATGAGTAAATAATTTTCTCTGAATGATTTCAAGCTTTTTTCCCCAAAAGAATATGAGTCACAAAGCAGATTTTCTTCTCTGTGTCTCATAGATCCAAGATATTCAGACTCTGCTAAACACATATCTGCATATTACCTGTGTAAATAAAATAAAATGCTTGAGGATGTGCATTGTATCTGTAGATTTAGAGAAAGGTTATGATGAGGTACAAAGGAAAGAGCTGTGGTATTGCACGAGGAGGCCGGAAGTGGCAGAGAAGAATGTTAGAGTGGTGCAGAATAAGTATGAGAGAGGTGTGCTGCAGGAGTGACATAGGAGTTCAAGGTGGAGGTGGGAGTGCATCAAGGATCGTCTCTAAGCCCCTTCTTGTTTGCTTTGTTGATGGACAGACTGACAGATTATTTTAGACAGGAGTCTCCATGTTTGCAGATGACAGTGATCTGGAGTGAGAGCAGGGTGCAGCTGGAGGAAAAGCTAGAAAGGTGGAGATATGTACTGGAAAAGAGAGGAATGAAAATTAATCACAGCAAGACAGAATATCATCATGAGTTTAAGATGAACAAAAGAGTGAGGTACTGGAAACAAGCAGCTGGGATAAGTTTCCTCATAGAAGGTGTAGGGAACCCTGGTCCTGGAGAGCCGCTATCCAGCACGTTTTAGAGGTTTCCCTGCATCAACACAGTTGAGTCACCTGTTCAGCAGCTCATCAGGCTCTGCAGAAGCCTGTTCATCACCTGTTGATTAAAATCAGGTGTGTTGAAGCAGGGAAACCTCCAAAACGTGATGGATAGTGGCTCTCCAGGACCAGGGTTCCCTACCCCTGCCTTATAGGGTTAGGGTTAGAACGGTTAGGACAGAGGAATAAATGTGTGGATTGGGTCAGTCTTACAGATAAAATAAAGGGCTCCATGATTGCACTAAAACTGCTGTTCTCCTGTACTAAAATTAGTTGTCCGAGGTGGTTTCGGACAACAAACAAGGATGTTTCTTGGTCCTCTTAAGCTTGTTGGTGGGAGGTGACCCAGATCTTGGAATATACAGGAATGCCTTAGGATCCCCTAAGACAGTGTTACAACCCTCTTTAAGTGAGTGGTCTAGGAGATCAGGGTGTAACACAAAATAAAAGGAAGAGAAAAAAAATAGGACTAATAGTCCAAAAGACCCACGAACTCACTTTGTATAAATAAAGAATTTAATACATAAAACCAGGAGTTTTCACATACCAGAACCAAAAGAGGGAAGTATTTTAACTTCAGGGTCTCAAGGCCAAAATAACAAACAAAACACCCCTTCTGGCTGAAACAGAACACAACCCTTCTCTAAGGATAAAAGAAAATTACAATGCCTAAGCTGCACTAGCTGGCCACAAAACAGAAGAAAAATGGGTATCAAAGAAACTGGCAGAGAACCCTTACCAACTTCCCAACTAACAAAACAATATGCTAATGCATCCACCAATTTACACCAATGTCCACTAAATTACACTGATATCACAGTAGCTCATGCTACTCAAGTTTTAACACCATCACACAATCACTGCCACAGTCTGTGCCCAGGGGTAAGGGGCGCGGCGCTGGCTGGCTGGAGCTTTTATGCAGGTCCACTGATGAGGAACAAGTGATCCCAGCTGTGCACCAGGGTGTGGCAGCCGATCTGCAAACAAACACAAAATAGGAAGCTCTCTCTCTCAAGAGAGCCCCTATAGGTCAGGGGACGTAACACCCTCCCCCATAAAAGATTTTTACACAGTAAAAATACAACACTAATATGCACCATCACGGCACTCTTGAGAGTGCATCTGCGATCACATTGTCTGCTCCTTTCTTATGTTGTATGTTCAGGTTGTACTCCTGGGCAAGTATAGCCCAGCGCATTAACCGTTGGTTGCGATTGTACATCTGTTTCAGAAACACCAAAGGGTTATGGTCAGTATATACCGTAACCGGATATTTTGTTGAACCTACATAAACGTCATAATGTTGTAGGGCCAGGAGCATGGCTAATGTCTCCTTCTCAATGGTGGAATAGTTAAGCTGATAAGATTTAAATTTAGCTGAGAAGTAAGAAACCGGGTGGTTGAGGCCATCTGCTCCTTCCTGCAACAACACCGCTCCAACCCCAGCAGTGCTTGCGTCCACTTCCAGCTCAAAGGTTTTGGTGAAGTCCGGAGCTGCCAACACCGGTGCACTGCAGAGAAGAGACTTGGCGGAAACAAAGGCATGTTGACACTCAGCATTCCACACGAAAGGGTGCCTTGGACTGCACATCTGGGTTAGAGGAGCTACCACTGTTGAAAAGTTCTGGCAAAAACACCTGTAATAGCCAACTAAGCCCAGAAAGCGACGGAGCTCACGTCTGGTGGTTGGTACAGGGTAGTGTATGATGGCTTCTACCTTTGCGTTTACTGGACGTACCTGGCCGTGGCCCACTTGTTTTCCCAGATACGTCACCACAGCCTTGGCAAACTCGCACTTCGCCAGATTTAGTGTTAAGGAAGCTTGGGCCAATCGGCTGAAAACATCCCTCAGGGTGTTCATGTGATCAATCCAGTTAGATGAATAGATTACAATGTCGTCCAAGTACACATTACAGTGTTCAACATCACCCAACACAGAATTCATGAGACGCTGAAAGGTAGCGGGAGCATTGCACATCCCAAATGCCATTACTTTATATTGCAAGAAATGGTCTGGGGTAACAAAAGCAGAAATATCTGATGCCTTAGGGGTTAGAGGTACTTGCCAGTACCCTTTCAACATATCTAGCTTTGTTATGTATCCAGCTGCACCAATGCTATCTACACAGTCCTCCATGCGGGGCAACGGAAATGAATCTGAGGTTGTGACCGCATTCACCTTCCGAAAATCTGTACAAAAGCGGGTAGAACCATCTGGCTTAGGTATCAGAAGGCATGGAGAGCTCCACGAGCTATGGCTTGGTACAGCCAAACCATTTTCAAGGAGATACTGTACCTCTTGCCTCATCATTTCCCTTTTGAGGGGAGGGCAACGGTATGCATGTTGTTTGATTGGTGTTGCCCCACCTACGTCAATGTCATGCTGTAGCACAGATGTCTGAGAGGGTACATCTCCAAATAAAGCAGGGTAGGCCTGGATGAGGCCTTTCACATCTTCCTTTTCATCACTGGGAAGATAAGAAAGGTAGGCATTTAGAGTGTCAAGTATTACCGAATTTGAAAGTCGACCACAATGTTGACTTTCTCTCCATTTTTTTAAACCATCGTCATGGTGGAGGGGTACAGACACAAGAGAGACAGTAGTAGGTATTGATGTTGCTCCACCATTTAGGTCTTGGCATCCGTCTTCCCTGGACAGAAAAGGTTTCAACATATTCACATGACATAAGCGGGTTTTGCGCCTCCGGTCAGGAGTGTGAACAATGTAGTCTGTGTCATTTACTTTAGCTTTCACTTCATAGGGGCCTGCGAATTGGGCTGACAGAGAGGGGCCTAGTGTGGGCACCAGTATAAGTACTCTGTCACCCGGTTGAAAAACCCGCAGGGCTGTCTTTTTGTCAAACAGACGCTTCATGTTTTGTTGGGCAGCCGACAAAGATTTCTTGGCTAGTGAGCAAGCATGATATAGTCTTTCACGACACTGAGTGACGAAGTCCAGCACATTTGTTTGGGGTTGGGGGCCCGCAGACAAAAATTGTTCCTTCAAAACCATCAATGGCCCTCGTACTCTATGTCCAAAAATCAGTTCATTAGGGCTGAAACCAAGAGACTCTTGTTTCGCCTCACGAGCTGCAAACAGTAAGAAAGGTAACCCTTCATCCCAGTTTTTCTCAGTTTCAAAGCAGTACTTTCGAATCATTGATTTTAAAGTCTGATGCCATCGTTCCAGTGCCCCTTGTGATTGGGGATGGTAAGGGCTAGAGGTCAGGTGTTTGATGCCAAAAGACTGCAATGTCTGTTTAAACAGTTTTGATAGAAAATTGCTGCCTTGATCAGTCTGTATGGTTCTTGGCAGACCGAATGTTGTGAAAAACTTCAGGAGGGCTTTGCTTATAGCAGGAGCTGTGATTCTCCGAAGAGGAACAGCATCAGGAAATCGGGTCGCAGTACACATCATCGTCAAGAGGAATTGATTACCTGTTCTTGTTCTTGGTAGAGGGCCCACACAGTCTACCAAGACACGCTCAAAAGGTTCCCCAACAGCAGGGATGGGACTAAGGGGAAAAGGGGGTACTACCTGGTTAGGTTTGCCCACGATTTGGCAAACCTTGCACGTTCTACAATACTTGGCAACATCTTTCTTCAGGCCTGGCCAGAAGAAATGCTGAAGGATGCGGTCATAGGTTTTGGTAACCCCTAAATGACCGGACCAAGGGTGATCATGTGCCAGTTGCATTATTTCCTCCCGGTAGCCCTCTGGAATGACCACCTGGTATACCACCCCCCAATCATCATCACCACCCTCCTGTTGCAGGTCGGGTCTTGAAGCCCACTTCCTCAAGAGCAGCCCATCCTCCACCAAAAACTGGGGCGACAATCTTTTATCTTTATTGTTCACCCCTTCAAAACATTTCAAAAGTGTGTCATCGCTTTTTTGAGCTTGGCTCAAACACTCACGGGAGACTGACAGAGAAAGACCCTCAGGTTTAATAGCTGGGCCCGGATCAACGGGCTTGGGGTCAGAAAGGCCAGATTCGGGTAGCCGGTCCTCTGTCAAAGCAGGTCCTAGAAAGGAGTCCCTCAAATTAGGGTCCTCCAGCTTACGAGCTTGGGACCTAGTAAGGACACTAGCAGAAAACACATCAGGATGGGAGCGGGACAGGTCATCTTCATCCAGCAGAGACTTTGGTTTTTCCACCACCACAGGCATAGGAAGCACTTTTTCCCCAGCAATATCATTTCCCATTATGAAATCAACACCAATAACAGGAAAGGAATCTCTCACCGCCACATTGAAGAAACCAGAGGCTAACTTTGACTTTATGAAAACGTGATGTAAGGGTACAGGTACATAGGCCATCCCAATCCCTTGTACTATTGTACTTGCATTACATGATGTATCATCGCTGAAGGGCAGTAGGTTGGACAGGATAAATGACTGGGAACCCCCTGTGTCCCTCAGAATTGTTACTGGTTTCTGATCTTCAGGCAATCCTGTCAAAGAGACAAAACCATCAAAGAGGAAGGGTTTAAAACACTTATCAGGTTCTTCCAGAGCAGGTGGTAGGGGTGAGGGACCAAGCGTTTTGATCAGGTTAACACCTTTAGCTGGTTTTGGCCCTTGAGGCACCTGTTTACGTTTAAGGGCCCAGCACTCAGAAACTAGGTGCCCCACCTTGTGACAGAAAAAACATTGTCTTTCGGCGTTAGAACTCTGGGAACTCTGGAAACTTTTGGTCTGTTGGTATGGTGGCTTAACCTCTTTCCTCATCTGGTCACGCGGAAAAGAGTCAGACTTGCTCACAAAAACGTTTTTGTGTGTTAAAGCAAACTCTTCAGCTAGGATAGCTGCCTCTTGTAGGGCACTCACTTTTTGCTCATTTAAGTACAACACTGTACGCTCTGGAACACAGTTTTTGAACTCCTCCAGCAAAATTAACTCACGTAGTGAGTTAAAGTTTGTTGCTTTACTTGCCTGACACCATCTGTCAAAAAGGGTTTCTTTTTCTCTGGCAAACTCCACAAATGTTTGGGTGGCGGACCTCCTCTGGGTTCTAAAACGCTGCCTGTAGGCCTCAGGCACCAACTCATAGGCCCTTAGTATGGCACTTTTGACTTTGTCATACACAAGACTGTCCACTATGGTCAGAGCTGCACATACCTCCTGGGCTTTACCCACCAACTTGCACTGCAGCAAAAGAGACCAAACCTCTTTGGGCCAATGCAGAGCAACAGCAATGCGCTCAAAGGCATTGAAGTATGCCTCCACCTCAGTCTCTCGAAAAGGGGGAACCAATACGATGTTCTTTCCTACATCAAATGAGGAGGGTGCTGGAGCAGTGGATGGATTAACTGACACTTTAACTTCACTACTTTCAACCGGTTCAGGAGAAGGAGTAGGCGATTCAGGGGACAGTGTAGTGGACTGCAACTCCAGCTGACGTATTTTAATGGAGGTTTCGGCCTCTAGTTGCTGGCACTTTAGCTTATAATTTAGCTCATCTCTGCGTTCTTTCTCTTTTGCTTCAAGTTCAAGACGTACCAGACGTACCTTTAGGCGTGCACCAACACTAGGATTAGTTGACTCCACAGAGAATGGCTCAAACCGTGGTAGAGTGGCTGGGGGTTTTTCCTCCTCTGTCTCAGCTGTAGGGGTCCTTGCTCCATCCTCAGCAAGAGCGTCAGGTTGTTCTGCAGATTTAGTAACAGATGAGGCCTCCTCCTTGTCTTCCTCCTGCGGTAATACTCCTTGTTCAACCAGACCTTTAAATACAAGACATTTCAAATCACGTTTTAGCATACCCTTTGTCACAGTGATACCATAATGGGATGCAATTAAACACAAATCATCCTTTCTACACCGTTCAAACTGCTGTAGAGTGGGATCGCTCACAAACCCTAACAAATCAAACTGTGCCATGTTCAAGACGATCCCGGACGAGCCCCCACTTATGTTACAACCCTCTTTAAGTGAGTGGTCTAGGAGATCAGGGTGTAACACAAAATAAAAGGAAGAGAAAAAAAATAGGACTAATAGTCCAAAAGACCCACGAACTCGCTTTGTATAAATAAAGAATTTAATACATAAAACCAGGAGTTTTCACATACCAGAACCAAAAGAGGGAAGTATTTTAACTTCAGGGTCTCAAGGCCAAAATAACAAACAAAACACCCCTTCTGGCTGAAACAGAACACAACCCTTCTCTAAGGATAAAAGAAAATTACAATGCCTAAGCTGCACTAGCTGGCCACAAAACAGAAGAAAAATGGGTATCAAAGAAACTGGCAGAGAACCCTTACCAACTTCCCAACTAACAAAACAATATGCTAATGCATCCACCAATTTACACCAATGTCCACTAAATTACACTGATATCACAGTAGCTCATGCTACTCAAGTTTTAACACCATCACACAATCACTGCCACAGTCTGTGCCCAGGGGTAAGGGGCGCGGCGCTGGCTGGCTGGAGCTTTTATGCAGGTCCACTGATGAGGAACAAGTGATCCCAGCTGTGCACCAGGGTGTGGCAGCCGATCTGCAAACAAACACAAAATAGGAAGCTCTCTCTCTCAAGAGAGCCCCTATAGGTCAGGGGACGTAACAGACAGCAGTTTCCAAAGTTGGGGTCGGGAGTCCAGGGTTCTTGAGATGATGTTCAGAAATTGAAAAATATTGAAAAACAATGGCTGAAGCTATATTTCTTGCATCATTGTTAAAATAGTCATAAGTGGATATAATTGCCTATGAACTGAAGCGTTTTTCTTCATGCCCTGAATCATTTAGCTTATTAAGCATGTTTGTTTTATCAAAGAAGAGATTTCTGGGGGTCACATGACTTGAAAATTGCATTTGGGAACCATTAACACTTAGGAAGGAACAGCAGAGGGGCGCCGAGAGAGAGAGAGAGAGAGATCTGGACTTCCCTTCTGGACACGTTACCTCCACAACCCAACTTTGGATAATCTGAAGAAAATAACAGGATAGATGGTTGTTTAGGTTAACCTTGGGCAGAAATGTGGGTCTGGTGTTGCTTTTAAGTTAAACCGGTCTGATGGATCAGTCATTTTTTTAATGCTCCCTAAAGTAAGCTACTACCTGTCTGCACTTTATTCCCCATCTCTCCTGGAAGGAGTCAGACAATGAGACCTAAAAATAAACCCTGAACCCCAAACTGTGTAGAATCACTGAAAGCATCACTTTTAGATTTAACTAAAAGTCCATCACAGTAATCTGTGGGTTTTACTTAAGGAGACTGTTGGTTTTTATGCACCAGCCATACTTCATTTCCAGGAATGGATAAGTTCAGAGATACAGGAAATATCCCATGTCAGATGGGAAGGATTCCTTTAGATTACATCCCGAGGAAATACTCATTCCTCAGATGCAAAAATGAGAGCATCGGTCTATAGAGGAAATTGAAAAAGGAGAAAAACAGCATAGTCAGAGAGATTTATAAAGTTATTGGTACATTAAAGCCACTCCACTGAAAAAGGCCTTTACATTGGGTTGTTAACAATGTTTCTCCACAGGTCAACAAACATTTTATGAAAGTGGGATAGAAATAATATTTATGTGCATGTTGGACCAGCTTGATAATATTGTCCTATTGTAAATCAGAGCAGCTTTAAACTTCGTGGTTCCTATTTCAGTGGCCAACAGACTCACCACAGATCAGCTTCACTGAAACTCAGTCCACGAGGCATGGTTTGTGCATTTACTCCCACAAATGTCACCTGGAGTATCAGTTTTTACAGCTCTACCGTCCCAAAGCTGAGATCTTTCTTTTGCAGATTGTTTTCACCTTATTTGAGTCCATAGAGGGACCAACATTAAGTGTCAAACCCCTGGACACATACTGGGATGGAAACATTACCAAATTCATGGCATTTTTGTGAATTTCAGCATTTGCAGCTGGGTATGAAAGGTCATTACATCGCTGTCATTGTAGCGCCACATGTTTAATCCCATCCGTTCAGGTTGGTGTTAGAGATAGCTGTTGACGTGTGGTGTAATATTACAGGAATGCCATTATTTAGCACAAAGATGATGATAGTTTGAAGCAGCAGAGTTTTGAGTAGAGTTAGGACCGGCTGAGCTGTGTAGGAGGATCAGGACTGGTTTTGATATTAGTGAGCACAAGAGAAACTTTTTTCTTTCACAAGTAGTGCACACATATATTGAAATATAATAAATAGCTCACTATGATGATGATGACATTTTAGACCAGGCCACATAGGTGTCATCAGTGCCAAATGAGCAGGTTTGTGATCGGTGAAAAATGGCACCTGAAACAGTTGGACATGAGTTTTCACAATCAATCGCTCAGAGGAGAAAAATTAAAAAGGGAAAAGCCAACTGGACTTTTTCTTTGGCAGAATGTGAGTCGATAATTCGAGACTACACCGTCTAATTCATAACACATGAGCAGCTCCACAGACACAAACCCATTCACGCACAACTTAACACAAAACCATGTGGAGAATTAAAGCATTTCAGAATAAGACATGCAGCTACAGATGCAAGCTGAGGGAGGTGATAAAGTTGGAAAATAAGAGAAAAGAGCTGAAGGAGGTTAAAGATCTTTCTTGAGAAAGTCACCATTAAAATGTGTGAATTTGGAAAAAATAAAAATTTAATTGACTCTTATTATTGCTGCCTGCTTTTAACCTCAGAATTCAAAACTCAGCTTTCTTTTAAATGTGTAGGAACCTGTGACTGATGCAATGTGATTCTGGGAAATAAAACTAATTATCACTTTTTTCAATTTTCAAGTGTCAGAGAGTCAAATTAGATTCTAGATTGGGTTGGTCCAGGACCTTCGTAATTACTCATTTAAGGCTTATAAAACACTGATTGTGTGCAGGTGAGAAAAGCAGGACTTTCATCCACATCCTGAAACGATGGCGCCTGTAATCAAAAGCTTCACTTTCCAGTAACAAAGAGGGCTGAGAGGTCTGCTCCAGTTATTTATGTGGATGATGCCAGCTGATAACGTCACCTGAGGAGTCTGGAGGTGTCATGTTGAGGTGTTTACCCTCACCACATCCGTTAGCATGGGCATAGGAGGAAGAAGTTCTCAATTAAACTAAATAGTCATTTTAGTCAAGTGAAACATTGCTCTTTGTCATGTGAGGAGATGCAAACTAGAACTGTAGAGCTGTTATTTAGGACAGAAATAAAAATAACTTCATTAACTGAATCTGCACATGTTTATTTTAAAGCTAGCATGCATCTAGCTGCAACAGGAAGTCATAAACACCAAGCTTAGATGTTCATAAGCACATAGGTATAGATACTAAACTGAATTTCTCTTCCTCTTTTGTCATTTGTTCTTTTTATCCTGACTCTTTACTGGTCTATTCTGCTACTGAAGCCAAATACAGTCTATCAGCTCCGGTGGCCTAGTGGTATGAGTGTCTGCCCCGGGACTGGGAGATCAGGGTTCAAATCCCGGTCGGGTCATACCAAAGACTTTGAAAAAATGGGACCCAATGCCTCCTCGCTTGACACTCAGCACTAAGAGGTTGGATTGGGGGGTTAAACCACCAAATAGTTCCCGAGCGCGGCCACAGCTGCAGCTCACCGCTCCCCACGGGGATGGGTCACATGCGGAGATGTAATTTCACCATTGTGTGATGATGACTTGGGACTTTAACTTTAACTTCATGCCATAAATTCAATAGTCAACTGCCCAACAGGAGGAGTATCTAGGGCTCTTCCTGAGGTAAAGTAAATCTGCTCATTTAGTGAGGTAAAGAAACGAAAAAGAAAATAGAAAACCAAGTCAGAATGGTATCAGGTTAAAAAACTCAAAATAAGGTTTATTTGATTGCTTAATTGACATTTACCCTGTAGCTAGCATGCAGATCAATATTGTTAAGTGTTTTGTTTAGCTTCAGTGTTGCGTGACATCCTGCCAATGACCAAAAACAACTGAAATCATCCATTTGTCTTCTACCGTGATCTTCCAGCTTTGCCTCAGTATCTCATCTCTCATTTAGAATGCGTTAGCCAGAACTCAGACCAAATGTGAGAAAACATCATTGATGTTGTCTCTGAACACGTGAGTGAGACACTTGATGTTATTTTCTCCTTTGACCCATCACCCCTCTGCAGGTTTGAGCTTCGTTCTCTCCTCTCTTTGCCTGCAGTCTGGTAGACATCCTGCTGACACTATTTTAGCCTTTTTCACAAGGGTGTGCTTACCACAGCCCGCCTTTGTAGTTTGTATACTAAATGCACAGCAGAGAGGGATCCCTTTTGGGGCTGTGGTTTCCTGAAACAAGTCATCTGCATCTGCTCTGCTCCCTACATGGCCCAGGGAACGAAGGACAGGCTCAACTAAAGTGGATTCATATAACCCTCAACAAAGAGTTCATTCATTTCATCCTCCCACTACAGACAGAGTTCATTCTGACCAAAACGTCTGTTTTATTAATTTCACTCACGGCAATTAGCATCACTTTTTGATGTTTGACAAACTCTTAAAACAAAAGTTTGAGCTTAACTCCTTTCCATTTCCCTCTAGTTACCCAGGAGCACATTTTTATTATCGGCATGATGGGGAAATTCTATAAGTGCTATACGCCGGGAATCTCTGCTTTCATCACATCCATCAACTGTTTCAGGGGCTGAATCGGAGTCTGGACAACAGCCAGTGAGTGTGCTTTTAATTTTCACTGAGTGCACTCTGGGAAGTGATAAGAACAGGAAAGATTGAAAGAGGAAGGAAGATGGAGGATACAAAAGATGAAGAAATTGAGGAGAGGAGAGGAAATCCTTCTTGGCAGAACAAGTGGTTTTACCCTGCAGTGACTTCAAATGAGACAGAAGTCTTTTGGGTGTTCCGTGTGCAGAAATACTACCAACAGGCTAACGAGCAGTTTGTTAAAATATTATTTTATTTAAATTTATTTTGTTAGTTTATATATATGTATGTGTATGTATATATATATATATATATATATATATATATATATATATATATATATATATATATATAATATTATATATACACACATATATATACACACACACACACACATATATATGTATACATATTATATATACACACACATACATATATATATATACACACACACACACACACATAAATATATATGTATGTATACATATTATATATACACACACATACATATAAATATACACACATATATATATATATACACACACACATACACATATATATATACACACACACATATATATATATATATACACACACACACACACACACACATATATATATATATAAACAAACTGGAATTCTATTTATACTGAGGTCATACCTTTTCGTTCGGGAGGTCGGGTCAAGGAAGTAGTCATCCAGGAAGGAACCAGACATCCCTCTCCCACATTGACACTCTCCAGCTCCTCATGGATGATCCCAGGAGGTTCCCAGGCCAAATGGGGATCTTCAATCACTCCAGTAAGCTCTGGGCCTGCCTTCCCTGTGGGATATGTCTTAAAACCTTCCAGAGAACGGTGAACAGGAGGCATGCTAATCAGATGCCCAAACCACCTGACCTTACTCCATGAGATGAGGATGAGCACTTTTCTCCAGTCACAGTGGAACTCTTATAACCAAAGGTAAAATCTGGAGCAAAGACAGAAAAGAAACTTGAGAGCTTCACCTTTCAGCTGAACTTCTTGATTACAGACTAGAGCGTTGATGCAAATGAAATCCTGATCTACTTAGTCCACCTAACCTGTGAGCGACACACAAAGATATTTGAGCTACTTCTCTTCTCTGGAGGCATAATTTCACTCCATCCTGGTCCTAGTTGATTGGTTTTGAATGATTATATCATTAATTTTTGTTTTATTTACTTACAGTCAGGTTTCTTGGAAGTGAGGACCCAAACACAGGTAAGATCCAGAAGGCAGCCAGCAATATATAAGAATTCTACTGTGAAATAATGACAAAACAGTCTAGTGTCTCAATCATATAGAAGAGAGTTTACACTGAAACAGATTTCATTCTCATCCGGCTGGGGGTTGTCAGTTTTTCTCCTTTTAAAGAAATGAAAGTAGTTACAGTTGAGGTTGCAAGTCTGCAACGAACTAAAGATGCATTTGTTTGTTCGACACCGACAGGCACACAAAAGACACAACACAAGACAACTAAGACACTACAGAATAACTAAAAGGCCAGGAGGTAAATAAACAAAAACACAGGGGGAGGAGCTAAAGGAAGAAAAGTACATGCAAAGTCTTGTCTATTCTAATTATGTTTAACATAATAACCCAATTGGCTGCATTATAAGGTCATGGTTACCATTACCTCACAGTAAACCATCTCAGGTTTGAATCTGGGGCCTTTTAAGGTGGAGTTGGTGTGTCCTTCCCATACGAGTGTGGGTTTTCTCCGAGCACTCCGGTTTCCTCCCACAGTTCCTCCCATCTGACTGTGACCTAAAACAGAACTAAGAAGGTTTCCAACAGTGAGTGCTGGGACAAAGCCTTAAATAAACACTGATTCTGTCATTTTATGGATGATTCTAGTAATGGATTCATGTGAATCTTGGTTCAGAAATTCATTTATTTAGTTTGTAAAGTTGGGTTCTTTCCCAGAATGCAACCAAACACATCACCCCTAAAAAGATGCTAGAGGAAAAGTACTTTATCTGTGGATGAGAAACCGATTTTAGTTATTTTTCAAACAAATTCATTTATTTTTGGGAAGGAAATATAACTTAAGTAGATGTTTCTTCCACATTAAAAATGATGGGTATAATTTTTATGAAGCAAAAAGTGAAAAACATGCAGTCAACTTTAATAACGTGAGCTGAAAATAATAAAGGGAAACTGCAGAAATTAAACTGTGAACATGAATTAAAGGCAAATGTTCCAGATTTTTCCAAGCATTTCTAATAAAGCTGCTAAAGAACCAATAAAACTCACTAAAGATGATGCAACCACCTATCAGTCCCAACCTTTGTCATGTAGAACATTTTTGCACCGTTAAAAGCTTCATCTTTCCTTGTTTCAGATTTATTTTCCAAGTCAGCACGACCAGACAGAGATATGTAATGCCAAATGACTTCAGTGGTGAGCAGAATAACTTCAAAGCTGCTACAGGATCATAACGCTTCATTATTGAAATCCTGTTTAAAAAAATAAAACAACATTCTGCAACAAATCAGTGCGTCAGCATTTTCTCCCCCATCAGAGTGTAAGCTCCAGCCCCCGAGCCCCTCGGAGCACGAGGACCGGTCCATCAAACGAGCAACAGATGAATCTGATTACATCATTTCCGTCTCATTAGTTGGGAGCTTTCAACCTGGTGATCCCTTCAGTTTTGTTTCTTATCTGATAATAAAAACCCTCGGAGAGTAAACTGCAGCTAAACACCAACCCTGAGGATTACCCAGCCTCCTGCAGACATGAAGGCACCCCAAATGAGTCACTTAAATCCATTTCACCACATTTATTCTCAAATTGTCATATTTGGGTCATAAATAAGAATATTTCCACTTTACGAACTTGGTGTTGCCACAGTTAATGGACTAATCACAGTCTTTAAATGTTAATTTAAGGGTTTTTGGCTGAATTTCTTCCACACACTTGTGATTAAATGACTCAGGCAAAGATTTTTGTGTTTTATACAAGAAACCAGCCATAAGTTTAAGTGTCTTGTAAAACGATGTCGTTTTTTGTGGTTAGCATGCAAAGTTCAGACAGAGCTCAGATTCTTCAAAAATGTCTTGCAAATGTATTTATTACATAAATGTGTTTTGATCATTTCAGCGCAGTTTAAAGCTTCAGGTTGAATAATTCTTCAACAAAAAATCAAGATGAAAGAAATGAAACTACAGGATTTAAACTTGTGCAAGCTTACGATGAGATACTCAGATTACAGATTTTCCGCATTAGTTCAAAGGTTTCTTTGTTTGGTTGCAGCACATCTGCAGAAACCATCTCAGTGATGCTAATTTTAAATGATATGAGCACTCTTTAATTAAGCTGACCATATTCAATGTGATACATTTACTTTTGCTAAACCTTTCAGTGAGCAAGGGAAGCAGCACTTCACTATTTTGTTAACAAACCAGAAAGGTTGCTTTAAAGCCTCCGTGTCTAAAGACCGTATTCTGATGGATCTCATAGCTTTTAGTTGTGCTGTCATTTCCAGAGTTTAATCGGTGTTTATAGGAGAGTCCGCCTGTCTCTGATAGAGATGGACGCCGTAGCCCTGGGGAGCTGGGGACGGCACCCTCCCATCCTGCCTGATGAATGGGAGTCAAGTAGGAGATTACATCTTCAAACACAAGTGGGTCACAACCAAGCGTAGCCCAAAGGCACTTTGTAAGCTTACCCGTATCCTTTCACAGGAATCATCAACTACTGCATCTCTACTTCTAGTAGTGGGGTATGGACAGCAACACCACCTCTGGTTATGAGAATTATTACACGAAGGAACATCCATTGGTTGTTTTAAAACAGATTTTAAATCTAAATTTGTGTTATGTTGAGAAATGATGGAGCTTTAAAGCTGTTGTGGTCAAATATTATGCACAATTACAAGATATTGCACGATCTGTTAACCAGAGTATGTATTGTGAATGATGCTCATCTACAATCATGTCAGATGTTGGCTCAATATCTATGAAGTTGATTGATTTCTGCTAAGCTTGATCAACTGTTGTAGCCATGAAGAATGGAGTTGATTCCAAAGCTGTAGGTCCAGTGATGATGTTCTTTCCTTAAATATGAGTAAACTCTGCCTTTTAAACACATTAAATACGTCTAGATGAATAACATTTGTCTAGTTAAGCAGTTGGACTAATAAACACAATTAAAGAAGTGTTTCTCATACTGCATCACTTGGATCTTTTTCAACACAGAAAAGATATTTTTACCTTTTTCTAGCTGACATTTCGACCATCACTGCGGTTTTCCTCACAGAACCAAGTGATGCAATTAGAAGACACACAGAATGAATGTACAAAAGGTGTTTTTCATACATTTTGAAACATTTTCAGAGGTTTTAAAACAAAAAACTATTGTAACTAATCTAAAAAAAAAAAGCCAACATCTTTTTTCCCAAATTAGCCACATATTCAGCTCTAATCCTCAAAGAGCTGCAGTGCTGATCTCTACCAGCAATGAGATTTTCTGTCCTGGTCTGAGGCAGATAACCCCTATCTGGTTTCTGTTATGTTCAGCAGTGTTTCTAGGAAAAGAAAAAACCCTGAGATGAGCTCATGAGTGGACCGCTGCCAAATGGTGTGTTACACAATAATAAAACCAGATAGTATGAAACCGGAGTATTTATTGTGCCATCCTGTTGAAGTGCACATTCAAAACAGATGTTTACACAAAATTCATGAAAAAACAATTTACAATATTGGCAGTCAAATCTTTTGGTGTTTAAGAAATAATACAAAATCAGCTTCCTACAGCAACAAAAATGAGAGAAAGAAAAAAAGATGAAAAAGTTATTTGTTTAAATGTAAATCCATTTTAAGTCAAGAATATATTATCTCATTTTAACCCTTTAAAGCCTGAAATATAATACTACTACTACTACTACTACTACTAACAATAATAATAATAATAATAATAGTAATAGTAAACAATTATTTGGTTAGTTTTAACATGGCAACAATATAACCATTAGTTTTATTTTAGTATATAATTATAGAACAGTAATAAAGAAATAAAATTGGCCCTTACCACCTATAAATCCTCCACCAGAGGGCAGTAGACATGGATACAACTAGATATGGCAGGTTTTTGACTATAAAGCTTTATTAATAGGACCTTTCAAGAAAAAAATCACAAGGCACTTCACAAGTAAACTTAAAATACTATCAAATTACTATTTCTAATAGTCCATATGGATGCTTTAAGACCAAAAGTAGTTTGTGTGTTAAGATTCTAGCCTGGAAAACCATCCTATATATATCAGCAGACCGCTTGCTTCTCTGCACTCCAAAAATGAATTACAAAGCAAGGGGGGAGCGGGCTTTTGTATATGCTGCCCCTGTCCTCTGGAATGCTCTACCCATTGAAACTCGCCAATCACCATCTGTCGCTGTCTTCAAGTCACGATTGAAGACCCACTTTTATTCTTTGGCTTTTGGACAATCACTTTTTATTTTTTATTTTTATTGTTGTTTTGCCTTTGTTTTAAATTGCTTTTAGGTTGCTTTTATATATATTTATTGATTGTTTTTAACTGTACCTGTTTTTAATATCATTATTTTGTAATTGTTGCCTGTGCAGCGCTTTGGTCAGCTCACATGCTGTGTTTAAATTGCGCTATATAAATAAAACGGTATGGTATGGTAATATATAGTCTGGCCACGACCCATTGATGGATCGAGTCGTGGGGCGGGATCTAGGGTTGTCTTTCAAATTGTCTCTACATGCTGTTGGACAGCGAACAACATGAGGGTCTCACCGCTGCAGACGTCAGTCAACGGGGCAGTCCGCCATACAATGCTGAAAAAGAGACAAATACATCCTTTTTCTAAATGAAGGACTGTAGAATTTTAGCCTGTTTTTATTGAACACTAGCTTGTTTTATTGAACATAGTTTTTTTTAATGATTATTTTTTAGTACTACATTTATTGAAGTTTGTGTTATGTCGCTTTTATGGTTGTGTTTATGGCACTGTGTCAGCAAGACATTCGTAATCTCATCATGCTCTGCATAATGACAATAAAGATTCATTCATTCATTCATTCATTCACCTCTGCTTTTGACTCAAAGAAAAGCCCAAATAGACCAAAGTTGATGCCAAAGCCATTTCAAACGAGTCGTTACTGTCTTTGTTTCGCTCATTCGCAGTAACATCCCGCCCACCAAACTGAGAGCGCTGTGATTGGCCCGCCACCAGACTGGCCGAGGCTGCGGAGGTTACAATGGAGCGTGTCTAGACCGACATGCAAAGCAAAATCATTTTGCTTCTTCTCCTGTCCGTCTAGAGTTTTAGGCTACTAAGATTGTACTTTCAGGCCTTTTAGACGTTTTTTCTTTCTCAGTCCCTTTTGTCCCTGGCATGTCCATCTTCAGGTTGTGCAGCACAATCAAACACTAAGAAGTGGGCATATAGTCAGAGCAGTGCCCACAAACAGCAGCAACACCATAATGACTTCGTTTCAGTTTGTGGCCTTCAAATATTGATGCTTTCCCATGATGCACATCACCATGAAATAGGTTTTACCCCTCACGTTTGCTCCAGAGATCCATTACTTATCTAGTGAGGGTATTATTTATTAGTAGATTAAAAAAAACACAAGCTGATCGAAAATGTCTGACTTTCTCCTGGAGTGAGGAACCATTTAGCAGTTCTTTGTTCTTTTTCTACATCCAGCGGCTCTATAGTTTCATCTGAATCAAAGGTTATCTCCTCATAATATGTCTGAACAAAGATGTTGTACAGAAGAAATGAATAACAACTGCTTTCCCTTTTTTTTAATCTGATTGTGAGTGAAACGAAAACCGGTTTTGAGCTGAGTCCCTGCACCAAAGGTCATCTCTGATTATCAAAAGAAGAAGCAGGAGAAGAGACATCGTCTCACTGCAGACATGAGACAGCTACATTTAACCAGTGATGATGCAATGTTTTTGCAGAAGTGTGTATTAATGAGTCCTTGGGAAGCTACGGAAAAGACTAAATAAGCTTGATAGAGGCCGTTTTGTTTCTTTTCTCTTGTATTTGATTTGTCTGGTCTGATGCCTTGTTGCACATGAACGTTTGAACCACATCCCAACATTTATCTCCTGCATGCGTTCGCCTTTTTCTCTCAGCTCTCCCACATAATCTCCAAGGGCTCTTATTTGGAGAAATTACAGCAATAGCGTCTGAAGATACATCAGGACATTAAACACAAGACAGGAAAACAGAAATTACAAGAAAATAAGCCAAACTAATCACAGTGACAGCAAGATGAAGGTGAAGTTTGGAAGGAGCACGGTGGACTCCTTCTAGTCTTATCTGTCATTGCCTGGTACCAATCACCAAACTCATGTCTTGGGCTCTAAACTCCCTCAACTCAAAACCAAATGTGGTTTGTTTGTCATATGCAAGACATTCCACAGAGCTCCATTTGTTTACATCCTCTAAATGAGTATGGACTTCTGTTCTGTCATTATCCAACTGTCTGCAGCCTCAGTGATCCAGTAGCTGCTTGACCAAGATCTTGCATGCATTTGCACAAAAAGGCGTTCAAATTTAAAAACATGTTTGCAATGATTTTCCATCACTGTTTGAAGAATCTGAACACATTTTAAAACATCAACTCAGAAGCTAAACCTTTAGTTTTAAGGCTGTCGTCGACTTCAACAATTTGTCTTCATTTGATGTCTAAAAGGATTTCAGCTCAACCTCGTGATCCCACTTTCAAAGGGCTGCGTTTAGTTTTTGAATCACTGTGTTTTAATTAGACTCATCATTTCATGTTGAGAGTAAGAATGACCACATTTAGCGAATCTCTGGGTTTTAAGCTTTGCCAAAAGAGCTGCGGCCGGCATACCACAAACTACAAATAAATTGTATCTGTCTGCTAAACTCAGACAGATCATCTGTAAGATTAAAAAAGGATCCTGTTGAAAACTGGTATGTCATTGAACCTCCTTTGGTTTGCCGTGATTCATACAGTTTTTGTGCCCTGGCAGGAATCAAGCTCTGTTCATCACAGTTTTGTCAGCAAATCAAGCAAATACTCTTGGATGTTAGTGAGCCAGAGTGTGAAGAAGTAAATGAGTCAGTCTTACGAGCGGAGATGAATTAGTAGAATGAGCGGATGTGTTACGTGTAATGGTATGATGAACTGGTGTGGAGGATGTGTTGCTAATTCTTCCTTCCCGGCTCGCCTGAATCGGCGCTGCTGCATTGTTTTGGTGCATTTTTCATCTGCAGAATCTGGCTTTCGCCAATGTAGGTGAAAGTTCAAGATGAATGCATGAGGAGAGGTTCAAGGTCAGCTAAGGCAGACTTTTGTAGGCCTGTGCAAAAGCTTTAAATAACAATTACTATTAGGGTAAAGATAGTTCAACTGTATGGATGCACTTGTCTAACTTCAACATAAAAGTGTACAGAAATGCTAAATGTGTACCTCTCAAACTGCCAGCTAAGTGATCTGGAGCCCTTTGTACATCCCTACATCTTCATCTCGGAGTCAGCCACTTCTAAAGTATGTAAAACTTTATTCTGCAGGTCTGCTGACAACGTGTCAGACAAATCAGCAACAAAGGGAGAGAGATGGGTTCCTTGAGGAAAAGTTGGACTGATAAGAGGAGCAGGCAAAGGAGAGAGAGAGAGAGAGAGAGAGCGAGAGAGAGAGAGAGAGAGAGAGAGAGAGAGAGAGAGAGAGAGAGAGGACACAGCGGGTTTATTTACAGTCTGCTTGAGCAGGGATGAGCTCACAGAGCAGCTGCTTCTCCTGGGGAGCGTTAGAACGGGAGTAAAAAGGACAAGGGAGGGACGTGGGGTCAGATCTGAGATCATCACTCATCCCCCCGGACCCAGGCCTGCAAACACAGCAGGAGTAGACAAGCCACAAATATAACCTCTAAAGCTCACGCCAAAGAGAGGAACACAAGATCTTCTCTACACGTCTGCAGCATGAACACATGCAAAAAGGCATAAATGTGCAGACGCAGCAACTTTAAGTTCAGAAATTAGAGTAAAATGTTTTGCAACCAACTAAAGTTCAGCTTGAGTTATTTTTAATGTAAGCAAGCTGGAAGTGTTTTGCTGAGTCTGTGAAAAGAACAGTCTGACTCTGAAAGTAAAGAAGGTGTAGAGAGCAGAGAAAACGATGTTACCCTGGAGACGTTGTTAGGTGTTAAACAAACCGAAAACAGGAGTTTTCCTACATCGTGGAGGGGAAGCAGCATTCAGAGAAAGAAAAGGATATTTTTTGTGTTTTTGTGTAAAAGTCAAAAATATTTACTACATTACATTTTTCGCTGTTAGATATGAATTTTCGTGTCCACTGTCTCCTGGTGCTTTCCCTCAGGATAGCAGGATTGATTTGATGCAATCTGCTGATTTCCTTAAATGAAGCCACTTTTTTGTTGTGACTGGTATTTTATAAAATCCTATTAATTACACAATCCCTATTTATATTTATTTATCCTAATTACATTATGATTTGACTGAACTGACAGCACACAACTTTTGAATCTGAATTTGTTCTGATATAAACTGGATTTGTTGCATTACTTAAATTTGACTTTTGTTGCAAAATTGTGAGGCGTTAATAAGATGAATCAAATCTCCCATCCAACAGGATTGAAGAGCTAAAGGCTAGTAACAGGGATTTCACTCAGGTAGATGTACTGACACACATTTTTACTGAAATAAATATTTGACAAATAAATTATATTTTACCAAAAGATGATTCTTTTATGAAAATAGTAATATCGTCACTCCACAGTGTTCCACACAAGAGTCCAGAGTGGTGACTTATGTATAAGTATGCTATCCACACCCACAGAAATAAAGCTGGTAAATAATTGTCTGTTGGAGTGACCACCATGCATGGGCTGGTTAAAATGGCACCAATCCAATTTGGTATTGACTGCACTCAAACTAGCCGTTAGCTCATCAGTCCCGTAGGATGCAAACTTCTATTATTTGCACCATTTCCAGGGTCCTTGAGGGCCGTAATCTAGCATTTTTTATTGTTTCCCTGCTTAAACACACCTGATTTTACTCAGCAGGTGATTGATAGGCTGAACAGGTCATTCAACCATTGAATCAAGCGTGTTGGAGCAGGGAAACAACTAAAACATGCTGGATTGTGGCCCTCGAGGATCGGAGTTTGAAACACACTTCGAATGGCATGCACAAGTTGTTTATTTTTAAATCCCAGTTTAAAAAACAGCTCATTTCCACCACTAAACATGCTGCTTTTCTTTATAAAATCTAAAATAATTATAACAAGCTATAATGATAAACTGTCCGTGTTTCCATCACTGGCTGGAACATCACAGATCTCGACTCTCAGCCCTCGTGTAAAATTCCCACACTGCATTGTTGTTTTTTCACATTCCACAAAGGTACTGTCCCATATTTGAGCTGAGGTATACACCAGAGGTTTCCCAGTAAGTGGTGTAATGAGCAGAGGTTGACAGGGTTTGACAGAACAGAATGAATGCTCACAGTCCCCCAGTGGGAGACCCAAAGCTGGGCTCTTTGTGCCTGACAACAGGTCCTGGTGTCCGGGTCCGAGCACCAAAGCAAACTACTCAAAAGCATCGCCTACTGCATGTGTGACAGCAGCAGAGCTCCTTTCAGCCTGGCCTCCTCTACAGTCCATATGTCATCATAAACACTTCACCCAGCAGAGTGGGTGCAACACAGTCAGACTGACCCCAACAAACAAACACTAAGATATAAAAAGGTCTTAAAAACAACAGCTAATCCCACGAAAAGAGCAAAATTTAAGAAACGAAAACAATGAAATGCCAACTTAACTACAACAACAAACCTTGCAGATGTGACCTACTCTGACGGAGATCATTTCCACCCACAAAGATGAAAGATAATTCTTCTAAACAGCTTCTCTCCCAGAGTGGGAGGCTAAACGAGAACCTGGTGGCGTGGCAGAGGCCCAGATGAAAAGCTCTGTAGGACGATAAGGAAGCCAGGCAGACTGCATGATGAGAAACCAGGATCCTGGCCTTTAATGGTGCATCGGTGACTGTCAGGGTCTGCATGTTTGCTTATAGCTGCGGTTAGCCTGCAGAGCAAGGGGAAGGGTCAGTTAGTTAGACAGCAGGACAGGAACACGAGTTTCACAGGCACTGATTACTAGGACTTCTGGATTTAAAGGTTTCAGAACAGATTATGTTTTTTCAGAGGTATTATAAAGAAAAATGATTGGTGTTTTTCTTCTTGCATGCTCTGAACAAACCTAAATGGCAGACCTCGAGACAACACTGGCACCACTGGAAACAGCAAGACTCCCTCAATTTACTGCCGAGCTAACGGAACCCAACAGCTCTACAGTAGGTCAAAGAGTTGAAAAGATGTTCAGCATAAACAAGTTTGGTTCTTTCTCTTTTCTTTACTTTTTAAATTGCTGCCATTCAACAAAGTTGTTTTCTTCATTTTCCTAAACCAAACAAATCTGACGAGTTCCTTCTATCAAATGAAGTAAAACCCAAAAGTTTAATTAAATATTCTCACCTACTTTTTGAACCACTTTAGTTTGGAGAAAGGGATTAGTCCTGACTTGATCTTCATCCAGACAAACCTCCCTTGGATGTCATCCTGAAGGCAACCTCATCAGATGATTAAAACACCTCAACTGATGCAGAGGAGAATTTGACTCTAAGCTCCTTCCAAATGACCAAACCTAACACTCTAAAGCCATTCTGCTGATGAAGCTCCATTCATACACTTTTATTCACACTTCACGTTGATAGGACAAGGCTGGAATGTGGATCGACTGGTAAGCTGACGGCTTTGCCTATTGATTGTAGTCGTTCTTCACCAGTACAGTGCCTCCCTCACTATAGATGATGCCTAAATCTGCTCATCCATTGCTTGCTCCATACCCTGTCTTGTGAACAAGACCCAAGGATACTAGAACCTCTCCACCATGGATAGAAACTCAATCCTAAACTTCAGTTGGTCTTCTAGGGGCATAATCTAGAGCACTCCTGGTCCTGGAGTGCCGCTATCCAAAGTGTTTTAGCTCCAACACACCTAATTGAATGGTTTACTCACCTGCTCACCAAGTTATCAAGCTCTGCAGAACCAACTGATTTAAATCAGGTGTGTTGGAACAGGGAAAAAACTAGAGTATGGTCTCCCAGGAAAATGTGGTTCTATGTAATGAGCCAGAGCGCACTGCCTCATAAAAGAACCTAGATGCCATGGACTTGGTATAGCTGGTTCAGAATGCAGCAGCAAGGTTCTTGACTAATGCTTGCTAATAGAAGACACCACATTACACTTATTCTACAGTATCTTCACTGGTTGCCTGTTCAGTTTAGGATCAATTTTAAAATTCTTCTTTTAGTTTTCAAGTCCTTAAATGGTCAAGCCCCCTCCTATCTGAGCGTGTTGCTCCACTGCTACCACCCTCCTCGTGCCCTCAGGTCTGCAGATCAGCTCCTCCTCACTGTTCCTAAAGGGCCTTCTCTATATCTGCACCAAATAAAAACTCTCTGCCCCTCCAGGTTAGGCAAGCGCCTTCAATTGCTGCTTTCAAATCTTGTCTGAAAACACACTTCTTCTCCTTGGCTTTTAACTCGTATTAAGTCGATACGTTTTCCTCCTTTCCATCTTGATTGCTTAATTTTACATTTGTGTATTTTATGGTGTTAGTTGCCTGTTTGGTTTTTATTCCTATCTGTGCTATCTATGTGATTATTTAGATATTTTTTTTAATTGTGCAGCGCTTTGGGCGGCTGTAATGCTGTATTAAAAGCGCTAAATAAATAAAGTGGTATGGCATGGTAAAAAGGACAAAATGAGCAGGAAAGTTGAAGAAAAACACAATAATCCTGCAACATCTTCGAATTTTTACTCTGATCACGTCCTGTTTCTCTGGGTCTCTGTCTTCCATCTTTGAAGGCTTCAGATTGCCTTGAAAACACACACACACACACACACACACACACACACAAACACACACACACACACACACACACACACACACACACACACACACACACAAATGCAAGGCGTCCTCCTTTGCCTCCTGCAGCTTGTGCGCCTTGCCCCATTCTGCCACGAAGATAATTCGAACATTCAGGGAATGTGAATTCATGGAAATTCTCTCCCCTTTAATTAACAGCCTGACAGTCAGATAAAAAGAAAAAGATGGTGCATTTTTCTTTTTTTTCTGCACTAATGTTCTCGCCAGAATTAAAGAAGAAAACAGACGAGGAAAAGAAACAGGAGGAATAGTTGCAATCGATTATATTCAAGTGTATTTGACGCTAATATGGTGTGTGTGTGAGTGTGTGTGTGTTTGTGTGTGTGTGCTCTTTCTACAGGTACAGAAAGTACCTACATATGTGAAGCCTTCTTCTTTAAAATGTTCCCGTTGGATCTGGATAAAGCAGCGACCCCTCTCTGTGCCGCTTTTATTGATAGTATCAATGATTATTGCCATCTTAGGCTCCGTCTGACCACTTCTTTTTGTGTTTTTATTTTATTTTTATTTTTTATTCCCGCCGCAAGCTCACCACTGCAGCAGCGCAGTGCCACTTGAAGGGAATAAAAAATCTTTTCCATGCCTATGTCACTCCCCAAAGCATGAATTTCCGCCTCAGTTGTCATGGTTACTTGTAAAATGCGATGGATAAGCAGGTTTATTTATATGTACAATATTCATAATGTAGTTTGCATTGTCCATATATGGCAGAAGGTGGATGTGCAGGAGGTGGGATGTGATCCAGAGACACCTGACAACATTTCCAGGACAGGTGTGATTAATAAAGCAGAAACTGCATGGAGCCGTAAGCTGGAAAATTAGTTTGCCCTAACAATTGTTTTTGCTTAGCTTAAGTAGGGTTTTAGTAAGGATTCTACTGAAGGTTTTATAAATGAGGCCCCAGACTATAACCAACATGCTGACATTTCAAACTTCAAAGCCCCATCATAACAAAACCTGATTCTGAGAAGCCTGAGCGATACGCTCTCAACAAGTTTACCGATCTGCACGGATGTTTAACGTCTGAAGCCTCCTGGCAAACATCATCAACTCCAGAGAGAACTCACACACAGATCATGGGAGACAGATCATCAAGATCAAGTGAAAACAGCTTCGTGGAACCAGGAGAGTAATCTCAAACGTACAGAAACATCTGGGGTTGAGTCCAGAGACACAGCCTGTGGAGGTCTGCAGGGTGACTTCATGATGCTGCGTCAGCGTAGAGCAGCTTATTGGACTGCTCTCGGTCTCATGGGAGCTTTTACCCACTCAGGGCCCAAATGGCTCTGATAGCAGGTTGTGATAACCCCTCTGACCTGTGGGTGTTATATCATTAAAGGCACTCAGAGGTCAGTCAGAGGCTCAGCTGGGAGGTTGGTGCATGTGGAAAGAAAAATATGTTTGCATAAAGGATTTTTGTGAGTGATTTATATATATATATATATATATATATATATATATATATATATATATATATATATATATATATATATATATAAATCACTCACAAAAATCATATATATATATATATATATATATATATATATATATATATATATATATAGTAATTATAATATATAGTAATTTTTACAATCAACATGATATTAGAATGAATCTCACAAATTAATTTAAATTAACTACAACAGCAAAAACAAGGGTATGGAAGATATACATTTTTGGGTATAGGGTTAATGTAAATGTTAAGCTATCTTATGTGAGGAAAACATGTAAATGATGGTCTGTTGGTTCTGGTGTTAACATGTTGGGTGTGGAGAACCAGAAGGTTCTGATCAGGAAAGAGCAACTGGAACAACCAGGATCTTTCCTGTCTAGATTGATTCTGGGTTACAAACGAAGCACACACACGCACATGCGCGCGCGCACACACACAAGCATACGTCACAGTTTTCAAGTCCCAGGGAGCTTCAGCCAGCTCATGACATCAGCAGAGTAAAGTGGGAGCAGGAAACACTCGTTTAGAGATGCGTGCATCAATTAATTCTGTATGAGCACAAGCAGCCTCAGAAGAATCTCTGCTAGTTTATCGTTAACACTGAGTTATGTGTACATTCTGTGTATAAAACCCAAAGTTAAACATGTGTGAATACAATAAATGGCAAAGACTGTAGTTTGTTATTGAACAACAGAAATATTCAATCAGGAATTTTACTGAAAACTCCATAAACTATTGTATATAAAGGATTACACCTTTCACAAAAAAGAACTGTTATATAGAAGGGGAGAAATAAAAGGAGATTAAAAAAGACTCTGAGACTTTCTGCACAACAGGCGAATGAGAGAAACATCCCCTTGGGTCCGTCCCTGGAAAAGTCCCCATCAAGCTGGTTACCAGGGGTCACGAAGCATGATCCGTGCTTCTATTCCCACAGACCTGCTTTGATTAGGACCTCATTCCTGCTGTGTGACCCTGATTACTGGTCTTAGTCTCCCTTGGGAACAATGTGAGACTATATATACTGTATATATAAACTTTTTTATTGGGTTTAGAGAAGTACATTGCTAGAGGAAAAGTCTAAAAAGGCTTGAAAAAATGTACATCAGGAACAGAAAAACCTGGCAATACCCTGAATATGAAGCTGTAACAGAGGACCTCATAATAGAGTAGAATAGAATAAAATAGACTTTATTGATCCCGGTAAATCTGCTGGTGAAGGTTCTCAGTCATCCAGGTCATGGTAATCCAAAGGGGGTTCGAATGAAGGCAACTGGACTTCTTTGGTTTCTTGAAGACGTTTTGCTTCAATTCTGACTAGAATATGGGAGGGTCGAGCTTATAAACTGCAGCTGTCACCTACACCTGAAGGACAAGGGACATTGGGACACACTTTTGAAGATGACAAAGTACACATTCTGGACAGAGAAGATGGTTTGAGAGAGGAGTAAAGGAAGCCATCTATGTCAAATGTGACAAACCTACATTAAATAGGGGAGGAGGTCTCAGGTTTCACCTTTCCAGCACCTATAATGCAGATCTGAATCTTATTCACAAACAGTTTCATTCTGGGTCACACCTTCCTGCATCTAAAACTCCCACACAATAGAGGATATCAACTCAACTCCTCAAAGCGTAAGGGGGAGGGGTATTCATAAGTAGTTTCTGCTCATTAAGCAACAGTACACAGATACAGTTAATAAGCTTGACCCTACCATATTCCAGTCAGAATTGACAAAGCTCCTCAGATGAGAAGTGAAACATCTTCAAGGAACCAAAGAAGTGCAGTTACCTTCATTCGAACCCATTTGGAATACAGTTAAATGCACAAAGACAGTAGGATATTATTGTAATCTTCAGCCATTAAAAAATTAATAAAAGAAATAACACAGAGACAAGACGATGAGGACTATATACACTGGGAGATTTGAATAAATGCAGCTAATTGCAGATTGACAGATGGAGTAGCAGTGTAGAATCAGAGGCAAACAATGATTTTGGAAGAACCAAAAGAAAACAGTCAAATGATATTTTTAAAATTAAAATAACACATCACAACCCATCTCTGTGACACATCTGTGTTCTGGCTGATTTTTACATCATATTTCTACACATAATGTGAGAAGAGGAGGCTTGAGGCTATGAGCGTTCCTCCAGGAAGCAGATCAGAGTCAGACTTCATGTTGAATTTCACGTTTGAGTTCTCAGGCGTTTTCACTCAGCCCATCCGGCTGCTTCAGGTATGAGACAGCTCACATTAGTACACCACCCAGGTATTGTCCAGGGCAGGGTGGAGTGTGGGTGTGTGAAGCTGGTCACACACACCCAACGTGCACTGGGGAGTACCAGGACGTCAGATCCTGGACAAGCACGTGTTTACTCACACTCACCCTCGGAGGATGCAGCACTAAACTGAGAAGAATTCATGGAAGGAAAAGAAACACACACACACACACACACACACACACACACACATTGGGCCTGTCGATTTAGCTCACCACACACCTTGTGTTCCAGCTTCGCTGAAGCCGGGAATCATTGCTTAATATGTTTTATTACTCAAGAAAACATCCCATGATTCAGTGGATTTTTACTGAAACAGAAGCAGGAAACACTTGAGTTTGTTCTTCCCACCTTTGTACATGAAGTTTCTAAAATTTCCCAAATGACAAAAGTACATGAGTACATACTGTATCCTTCACCTCTTTCATCCACCCTTTTAATTCCAGTCAGTCCTTGTGTGGAGATAAGAGGACACCAGCTGAGGAACTGATGGGATCTTCATGCACCACAGTAACACGTCTCATTTTGTGCCAATAACTGTAACGAGTCCCTGAAGAGGTCTCTAATATTAAATCCATCTTTTCCTTTTTTCCAGTCTCTACTACAACAGCACCACAAGGATTTCCCCTGTAAGATTAGAAATAGTTAGACCAGAGCGGCTGCTCTGCTCCGAGCCTCAGGCCATGAAAATGTTTCATAATAATCTTGGCAGTAAATGTGGGCTAACCCAGTGCTGTCATGGCTGCTTCACACTGCTGTTTATAGCGTTCAAATACAAAACGATAAGGATATTTGTCAAATAGATGCAATCTCCTGGGGTGTTATGTTAAGCTAAAATGACTCCATACATCACAGTGACTGAGGATGGTCTCATTGGTTACAGAGAGAGGAAGCGAAGGGAAGATTAATGATGAGATTCAGAGAAATACACTCCTACCCCTGTGACTCCTTTAGTCAGGGATCGTTGTATGAAGATCAACTTTAGGACTGAAATGAGGCATTTGGTCGATAACTGCATCTTCTTGCAAAAACCTTGTCATCCACATGAATTTGTGGATGAAAAGTGATATTCTCTGATGTTGCTGCTAAACCCTGGAGAGCCTTGTAAGCTAAAATAAATCACTAGAGTATGGCACCAAATTAAGTTTTAATATAACAAATAGATGCTTAAAGCTACAATAGCAAATCTGCAACACAAGTTAGGTTAAAAATGTAATGCCTCTTAACAACGTTCTAACATAGTATAGCTATAAATATATTGTGGAGATTAGAACAAAAGCAAATAAATTTATTGAAGTGATTCTCTCGCATTTGTCTAAAAACCTCCACCATTAACACGCTTGATCAGAAACTAATAATCGCCTATTGATTGTAGTCGTTCTTCACCAGTACAGTGCCTCCCTCACTATAGATGATGCCTAAATCTGCTCATCCATTGCTTGCTCCTTACCCTGTCTTGTGAACAAGACCCAAGGAAACTAGAACCTCTCCAACATGGATAGAAACTCAATCCTAAACTTCAGTTGGTCTTCTAGGGGCATCATCTAGAGCACTCCTGGTCCTGGAGTGCCACTATCCAAAGTGTTTTAGCTCCAATACACCTAATTGAATGGTTTACTCACCTGCTCACCAAGTTATCAAGCTCTGCAGAACCCGCATATATTGGTGTCAGTTTATATCGGTATCGGATATTAAGATTGCTGATTGCTTTACAGCCGAACAGGAAATGGAAAGAAAAAAAAAAGCTTTCGGAAATTGAGTTAGACTATTTTGGTATATCCTAGCTTAAACTGATCAAATTTGCTCTCTTTCACAGATTTGTTAAATGAATCAGATCAGTTCAGTGTTCAGCCTGTCTGAGCTAACATAGTCAATGAGACACAAACCCAAACATCACATGGAACACATTTCTTAGTTGAACTATATTTGAAATTGTCTTGAAAGTGGAACAGATTATACAAAAATCCTACTGGATGCAAATTATACAAAAAAAAAATAAACTACTACAAATAACCCAACTCCAGTGCTTTAGTTGTTCTGTGGATGCAAATAAATGTCCAAAAGGCTTTAAATCTGGGCACCGATGATGTCCACAACACAGAAAACATCACTAAGCTCTGATGATGTCTGCTGCAGATTTTGTTTCACCTTTTTACTTTTTTCAAGTCTTTTCAAAATAAACTGTTGCCAAAAACACATTTGCTGTCTGTCTGAGCGAGACCTTTCATTTTGGTTTTGTTCTGTTTTGTTGACACTGCAGCAGACCGTGACTCACAAAGACATTTGACCCATTTCTCATCACAATAAAAATCGCCCACATTTCTTTAAATAACATCTTATTCATCATTCAGCACATTGGTGTAGTTTAATCAGATCTGAGTAAGGATCTGAAGCTGGTTACAGTTTCTGTTCTGCAGTGTGAAGCCTCGTCATGCTGCTGCCTACATTAGGGGGGATTCAATAATCTTCTACATACTATAAATACATCTGGGAGACTGGAGGTATATGTTTGGACATCATCTACCACAAAACTCTGCCATAGTGGTCAGGGTGAGGTCTGGGCTGGTGTAATGACTACCTCTGCATACCCAGTCTAACACAACCAGTTCCCTCTGGTCAGAAATCCAACACCAGTTTTAGACACTGGACAGAAGATTTACAAGTTTGTCTGTCTTTGTTTTGTTCTGCTGCAACAAAGAGGAGGAAATAAAACAAAGGTCATGGACAGAGATTCCTTGGTGCCATTAAAGAGAAACGTCAGATCTTTTGAAGTTGGTTTCTGTGAAAATAATAAATAATTATTATCTTACCTGCTGTATATGGCTCTAGTCTTAGTAAGCTAGTCACAGCAACGCCACGACCAAAGTATACTGCTGGTGTCCTGAAACAACTCTGATCGTTTTAAAACATCACAGGAGTTCACGTGAACGCTATTTTATAAACCTCAATTATTTATATAGAATTTCTTACAGCAGATGTTATCAGCAGGGCTAGGTAGCCGTTTGTAAAACCTTTGGGTCAGTGTCTAGCATTTACAGCCAGTTTGTGGAGCTAAAATAATGTAGTTTCAAATTGTTTTAAAAGGACATATTGTGCTGCCATGTGGGTCTCTGCTGTCTCTATAGACACTCTAAATGTAAAAAATACATCCATCCATTTTCTGTCAGTCTTTGGTTTTAGGAAATATGTGCCTAAAATAAGGAGTTTCAAAAAGTCCCCATTTGTGATGTCACAAAGGGGGAATTTAGAATAGAACCACCTCTCACGTGCAAGAGAGATTTGCTGCTGAAGGAGCAGCGGGTCTACTCCCAGCTTCTCAGCTTATAGCAGCCTGAGTAGAGGATGAGTGGGCGTGGCCAGCTTCAGCTTGTTTTCTTAAAGAGACAGAGCCCTGAAACAGCTCATTCTGAAAGTTACTGAAAACGTCAAGAAGACCTTCATAAACATGTTTTGTATCGACCGTAGAACTTTTAGAACTTAAGAATCCGATCTGTTCCTACAGAAACTTCCTATAAGCCGAGCTATCCCTTCAAAGTGCTCAGTATTACACACACTCCAGCTGGCAACAGCTGGGCCACACAAACACAATCATTATTAGAAATGTTTATGTACCTTTCATTACATCCACTTTGTTTCCCGCTGCAGGTCATTAGTGAGGTCAACGTGGATCTGTATATCTGATTTGTGTTGCTCTTGGCTGCCTGCGGGTTTATTATCATGCTGTGGAACCCCTCACACCTCCTCCTCGTGGTAGAGATAAACCGTTTCTGTGTGTCATACATCAAAAACACTTCATTCTTTTGGATTTGAGTTCAGTCAGTCATTCTCATCACCGGCCTTGTTCTTTCTAACTCTGTGTGGAGAACGTTCCAGGCCCACCTCATTGTGTTGTACGTTGCCCTCTAATAGAAACTGCCACTCAGAACATTCTTTGTTAACTACAGCTTCAGCAGTCTGCAGCGGAGCATGGCGATGACTGAGGAGCTGTGGTTAAAAGAGGAAAAGACTGTGACAAGGACCATTGTAAAACACTTAACTTGTGCAAGCTCAGCACTTTTCTGATCTGAGTTTGGCTGACGACTCTTGTATCTCATTTCTGAGGCCTGTCTTTAACTCTGGAGGGTTGCAGCTGCTCTTTGATGCAGTTAGGCATAAAGGGCTAGGGAAAATGAGCCATGCAGAGGTCAGGCAGAGTCCTCTAGAGAGCAAACCATGTGTTAATAGTGTGAGTTTTTCAGCTAGACATACAGTTTATAGAGCAGGTTGGAGACATGTTTTTTTATTGTAGAAACCAAAGCAGCCCACTCGGGACCTCCTGTCTTCACCCTGTCTCAGTTTCAAGGTGTTGTATCAGTTATTAAACATTCACTCTCATAAGCCTCACACAGCCTTTGGCAGTAAGTGAATTTGTTTGGTTTGCAAACAAAAATCAGTTGGAAACCATTCCATGAACCCACAAGAAAGACAGAAATGTGTCTCTAAGCTTGGACAGTATTTCGTTATATTACAACGAGGTCAAAAATGGATCAGATTTTTAAAAATCAACACCATCTCGTACAATAATGCAACAGCATGTGATTCTCTCTGATTTAGCCTTGCAACCTCACAGCAAATTGTTTAACACACACACACACACACACACACACACACACACACACACACACACACACACACACCACACACACACACACACACACACACACACACACCGTTTTCTGTTCTGAATAATCAGTCAGAAGTTGCTGTTCCCTAAACTAGCCACAGGATGGCACTGTGAGGCATAGACAACACATAATTATCTTTTTCTGTTTTCCTCGGGTTTTCTGCATCTGTGATCTTTCAACAAAGATAAAATGTCTCACCAGCTCTTTAGCAACTTTTTCATAGGAATGTTATGAATTTATGTTTTCTCTTTGCACTCTACACTCATTTTACTGCATCCAGACTATTTTTACCAGTTTTCTCACATCTTTCCTGTATAAGACCATTGCTGATCATGAGTCAAACTAAAAGTATCCAGTTCTGTCTTCATCATGCTCAGTGACAAACATAGACGGTTATGTTGACCATAAATTATAGGCTGTATGCAAACATAAACTTTATTAGCATTTACATAACACATCAGAAAAGAACTCGAAACATGTATTTTCTGTAAAAGTGCAGCGTGAATCCTGAGTGGCTGATTCCAAATATAAAATAGATGAATCAAGTGAAAGCTGTTGGCTTTGAAAGAGAGTATTAGATTATCAATAGATAAAATATTTCAAAATAATATTTTAAAATGGATAAATAGAAAAAGCCAGGAAATAAAGTTCAGTTTTGCACATATTTCATAGATTAATATCAGACACTAAAATTAAATTTTCTGTAAAAATATGGCAGGTTATTCTGATAATAATTAGATCGTGGGAAAAAAATGTACCTTTTAATAAAAATGTAGGTAGATAGATGAGTTTCAATTAAAAATCCATCAAATTAGACTTGTTTCTAAATTCTCTGATCATTTATTAAGTGCTTTATTATGTCAAGGTGGTATACTTATTATGTTGTGAAACTATAGAAAGGACACACGTAGGATTTCTAGTTTATGTGTTTTAATTTATCAAATGGGAAATAAACCTCTTTTTTCCTGTGTTCATGGTGATTTATTGTCCTAAAAAGAAAATACTAAAAAAAACTCCAACTATAGTTTCATTTGCATATAATATTTATTGGGTTATGTTTTGTGACTCTGGACAGATTTTAGGTGTAAGAAAGAGCAGAAATGCCCCAGCCCCCGGGGTTAAGTATTCTAATTACCAGGTATTCTAATTACCCTCCTACTCTGATTTCTGCAATTTTAGCTAACTAGAATCATTTCAGTGTAATTTGCAGAGAACATCAGATCTGCCTGATTTAGACAGTCTTTATAAAAGTTCTGACCAATTAAAAACCACAGGCTTGGACATGCTTCCCTTCTTTTTTCATGTGGGGAAAAAGGAGACTGGTGCACTCAGGATGTTAATAATGCCATCTCTTCAGCAGAGTCCTCCTCCTCATCAAACAAATTCAGTTTGAGAGCGTTTACTCTCCTTGAGTCACGTGGGTGACTCAAATCATCACAAAAGCACCAGGCCACTCACTAAGCAAACGCTCATTCATAGAAATATCACAGCTGGTTACAACAAAAAAAAATCCTGAGTGTTTTCCAGCAAAAGAGCTAATGGAACAGATTATATTTTTTATTTTTTTAATCAGCAAATTTACTTCAATAATACAATGTTGCTTCAAATCCAGTCATGGTATATAAATATGCATGAAGCAGATTATGTACTCAGAGAAAAGTGTCATTCAGTTCTGTCTGAAGGTGAAACAGGAAGTCATTTATTTTACTAAAGGAGTTTGATCCTGATCAGATTTTTTCCAATGCAAAACAGGTGTTCAATGCATTCAACCTAAAATTCACTTTTAACATGTAATTTTTTTAATTTACCTTGTTTGGCTGTATATATTTATAAACGTGTGTAAAAATAACTAAAAATGACTCACTCTATTAAGAAAATGTCTTTTTTCCTTTGGTTTGTCACCAGAGTAAAACTCCCTCCCGTCTGGAGCCTTTTGAAGCAACTTCAGAGCATCAATATTTAACCTGACATTGTCGAATCTAAAAAAGGAAACAACGCTGAAGGGAAGGTAGAGCTTTGAAGCGTGTTTGCCTGCAGACCTGCGTCGAACATGACTGATTTCCTCTCTGAGTTTGTTGACAACACAGCTATGCTGCACGGATAACAAAGTCTCTCTCTCTCTCACACACACACACACACACACACACACGCACGCACGTTACAGTAATTACTAATTCTTGATTACTTGGGAACTAATGAGATGTGGTGACGTGATGAATGGACTGCTCTGCATGTGTGATGAATTACTTCTGTTTCCTCCTTTTATTTTCTGCTGACAGGAAGTGGTGTGTAACACTAATAGAAGGACTAGCTGGACAAATTTAAAACAATTCAAGTTTGTAGCTGCTTCCTGCTGAGGTCAAACCCTTAACTGAGTTCAATTTTAAAATCCAAAAAAAAGCAGTTTGGTAACTGGTCAGTTAGCTCGTATTTGGACTACTGTTTTCTGCTGAACACTTTCTGTGTGACTATTCTGTTGTAGATCTGCTGCTGTCTTTGGGATCATTGTTCTGTTTATTGACTAGTTCAAGCATTAGGTGTTGAACAGATTATCCCACAGCTGATTCTAGAATAATCTGGTCTACAGAGGAGATCAGGGTCGACTATAAGGAACACAAACCATCACCTCTCCACCACCGTGCTGACAGCTAGGGTAATATTTGTACTGATTAGATGTAATTGTTTTTTTTAAACATGACACTGTGCATTATGGTCAAACATCTCCATCATGTCTGTTCAATTACTCATTTTGATGAAGCTTTACAAATCTAATTGAACTAAATCAACAACAGCCTTCCTTGTCACAATCCAAGATGGGTGAGTCCATGAATGATAAATGACAGTGTGACGTAGAACTGTCAGGCTTTTTCTGACCCGAGCGTTTCTCCATCTATTTCCTAATGCATGAAATAGTAGTGTAAGACTATTTTCACTTTCAGCCTGCATGTTAAACCCAGAGTGACTGATTATGTTTAAAAAATAATAAGTAAAAATTGTTTCTCAGTGAACTTGGTCTTTATTTTTAACTAGCCTAGAAATCTAGACAGACAGTAGTCGAAGCAAAATGATTTTGCTCTGCATGTCGGTCCAGCCATGCTCCATTGGAGCCTCAGCAGGTCTGCCATTGGCCTGAGCAGTACTGTGTTATGCCAATCACAGCTCTATCGGTTTGGTGGGCGGGATGATTCGACAAAGCGGAACAACAAAGATGGCAGTGGCTCATTTGAAATGGCTTTGGCATCAACTTTGGACTATTTAGACTTGACTTTTCTTTGAGTCAAGAGCAGATAGAGGTGCTTAGGTCCTTTATTTAGAAAAAGGATGTATTTGCATTTTCTTAGACAGTATATGGCAGACTGCCCCATTGACTGACATCCATAGTGTTGAGTACGTCACGTTCGTTGTCCAATAGCATGTGGAGACAGTTTGAAAGACAGCCGTACAGCCGACTGAGCTCTTTGTTTGGGTCGTGGCCAGACTAAATATTCACACATATAGGATGGCTTGTCAGGCTATTAATGAACAAAAACTATTTACAAACTGACTGAGGCTTGTAGAGATGTCCCAAAGGTTTTTTTTCTTCACAGTGTCTTTGATCATTTTACAGTCTGAGCCCTGAACTTCCTGGGACATCCACTCAGCAGAGGACTGGAATAAATGTTCTACCTGTGGACTTCAAAGTGTTTGGAAATGGCCTTTAACTCCTTTCCAATCATTGAGCAACAGCAGTTGATGTCCTTCCTCCTCTGTGTTGCGTTAACACACACCTGTATGCTCCAGACCAGGAAACGCACATCATTTTATAGCGTGGTGATCACACTAATGATGACCAGTGAATGACATGCATTTGATCAGCTTCACATGGAGGTTTCTTTGCCTCCTAAATCTTTTCAAACCTTTTAGAGATTTTTTGTTTAACATTAATAACATCACAGTGTGATTTTGTACGCTTGAGATTAAATTATTTAAAAATCAGCAAAGATCAGTTCATTTTTATGATGTAAAACTCAAAGATCTCAACACTAAAGCTGAAAGAGGTGGACTTTCTCTTTCCCAGAGCTGTATGAGAGCAAAAGTAAAGACATCAATGTTGTGCAGCTGTGATGATGCTGAGACCATGTTTCAGATTGCATCAAGTTCACTTGACATGAAAGGTGCGACATCAAAGTATTTTAACTATGACATGAAAACCAGCTGGGAAAAAAAGTATTCATGAATATAAATTACTGCTGTCTTCTAATTATCTAACACTAGGATTGTTCGAGATGTCTTCATTATGACAACACATTACAACTGAAATCAACGTGTCACATGAGGTTGGGTTTACCTCAGAGATCATATAAGCATGTCATGAATACTCTTCTTCTTGATCTGGAAGTACACAGAAACACCAGTCCCCATTACAAAATAAAAACCCTTGTTAGACATCATAAAAGTCAAGTAAGTGACCTAATGGTTTTAATGAAAATGGTGATAAACATTCATAAAGACGTTTTCATGTTTATGATGGAATGAAAATCGGCTTGTCAAAGTCAATTTATGTCAGTAATTCAGCTTAGACTGAGAGACCATCTAAAGGCCCAGGAACACTTTGCAGGTGTTTAGGATTCATTAGCTGATTAGAGTGTGACACTTTGAGTCTAGAATATTGAACCTTTTCACAATATTCTAATTATCTGAGATTTTGAATTTTGGGTTTTCATAAGCTGTAAGCCATAATCATCACTATTATAACAAATAAAGGATTGAAATATCTGACTGCATGGAATGAGTCTATCTCATATATTCGTTTCAGCACCATATTTTTAGTGTAACCTGTATTTATGAGCCTCAATTTACCTACTCTTCCTCTTTATTAGGGTGATCCATCTGTTTCAGCAGAGCAAACAATGATATAAAGGTTCAAACGTTCTATTCAGTCAAAACTAACAGATTACAGAATGATCTGTTTATTTGGTATTTTCTGTTGATGCTTTTCTAGGGTCTGGAACAAATTTCAAACTGTTGGAAAATACCAAGTCTTCAGAGAAGTGTTCCAGCATCAATTTAGCTTTTTTATTGTTTTTTTTTCTCACAAGAAAAGTTTCGACCTCAAAATGGAAAGAAAAATGGATCAACGATGCAACTTCAGATAACACAGCATCTTTGACCTTAAGAGAATACTCGCCAACTAGTTGGATGTACTGACTGGTGAACACGGTGGATCGGGTGGGGAGGGTAGTTAGAAAAAATGTACTAATAGTGTTTGTGTGGTGAACATTTAAGTGCATATTCTCACACTAGAAGGACAGGCTCTTATTGTGAAGGAGAGGTTAGAGGAAGTGTGTGAGTTTCCTGGCGGGATGTTGTCCTGAGAGAGAGAAAGAGGAAGTTCTGTTTTTTCTGAGAGTGTTGGAAGCATAGATATCATATAATCACTAGATGCCTTACCCGCGCCGTTCGTCAATTGGACGACGTCCCTAGGCAGCGGCCATCTTACCTCGGACAGCTGCCAATGGTGATTGTACTATTTAAATAACTCTAACTTGCTCAATTTTCAACCGAATTTCAAACGGTTTGGTTTGTTATAAACGCCAGAGATGTGGCTGTAAAATATGATGGATTTGGCCCGTTAATTTAAAAATGTTAAAGTATGTCCTATCAAGCCTATGTGTTATAAGGTTTGTAATAATGCAACCGGCTTGTAAATCCGTTCATTTTTAATCGAGTTAAGAGTGTTTTTGTTGAAGTTGTTCACTCACCTTCCATCTGCTACCATTGAGAACGGAACGTAAGCTGTCCGAGGTAAGATGGCCGCCGTGTAGGGACGCTGTCGACTCCCAGTTAAGGCATCTAGTGTTTATATGATATCTATGGGTCTATCAATTATTATGTCTATGCTTGTTAGCTAACGTTAGCTACATGTTTACTGCTGGTGCTCCCCTGACAATGAAGGCTAAATGAGACTATTAATCATTTATTCCAAAACACTGAATTAAGTTACAGCTGACACAAGAATGCTGCTGTAGAAATCAAACAAATCTTCCTGGTATCAGATAGCTCATGTCTCAGACCCTCCCCTCTGACTGGAGAATAGTTAGCTAACATGCTGAAGAGTTTTGCTGTGCAGAACTTTTTCTGGTTTTACCCTTTGAGGAGTTTTAGTTCATTATCAATAGAATGTTTTTGTTTTCTAGGTTTTCCCACAAAAGATGTGAGGAAGAAGTGTGAGGCTTCCTGCAGCTGATTTATTATGGTTAGAACTGGGCTGTGTCAGATGGAGTTTCATCTTCAGCTTCCTGGTTCTCCTTCAAAGAGTAAATGTATCATAAGGCCTTCAGCATTCATAAATGTACATATCCTTTTATCAATCACAAGGCAGAGTGTAATACTTATCCCCCCACATACCTTGTCTTGATGATATTTGTCACAAATTAATTTATTTTAATAAACNCATGGACGAAATTTTGATTTCAGATGTGGGGGGGACACAGCAGGCTTGTGTGCATCTGGGGTGGGGGGTGTTATATAAAGTTACAGACCCCTTGACGCGTCACGTGCCCAAGCTCCCGCCCCCCCAGCTTTTGACTTGGGGGCAAGAAGACGGTACAGCCCCACTGAGCACCATTGTTATTATGTCTGTCCCTAGACCAGACCTAAGGTGGGTCAGATGCAATAAAGTTCTGAAATCTGCATTTTTTGAACTGTCACAAATCAAATAAAGGTTTAACCAATCACAAACTGTTCTTTAAGGACTCTGCTATCAGTCTAATATAATCTAGTTAAGCTCTGAATAATCTAAGTATTGTAGTTTTTAGCAGAGCCTGTTCTAATGTGGTCTACAGGTGAAACTCAGAAATGAGAATCTGGTGTAAAAGTCCACTTATGTCAGTAATCCAGCTCAGACTGAGAGACCATCTAAAGGCTCAGGAACCCTCTGCAGGTGTTCTGGATTCATCAGCTGATTAGAGTGTGACACTTTGAGTCTAGAATATTGAACCTTTTCACTATATTTTAATTGAGATTCTGAATGTGGGGTTTTCATCAGCTGTAGCCAGAATCATCACAATTATAACAAATAAAGGCTGAAATATCTGGCTTTGAATGTAATGAGTCTGTCTCATAGATTAGTTTCACCTTTTAGGTTGAATTACTGCCACTCAGGTGTTCTTGTGCCTTTGATGAGCCTCAAGCTTCACTCAGCAGAAGCAGCTGGGTTAGGGTTAAGTTCAGACTTCAGCATCGGCCCTGTTATGACCAGAAATCTATCAGACAAGCAGATTAGGATTTGTTTTGCTCTCAGTGGGAAATTATCAAATGAAATTGATGTAAATATGACTACAACAACTAATTATAGGATACTATTGGACTGAAGGCTGTGAACCAGAGACAACAGGACAGAAGTGAAGGTTTGTGCATTTAACAAAACAATTAATAAATAATCAGCTGCTGTGAAATATTCTCCAGTCCACATCCAGACAGAATCATCGTCTCTTCTGTCTCATGATCAGCAGCAGCTGGGATGTTTATGCTCACAAAGTTTTTTTTTTTTATCAACATTCCCACTTTCAAGTGCAGCTCACTCCTCCTCTTGTTCTGACTTTTTTTCTTGTGCTTATTCTCATCCGTTTGGATGCATCTCCACCTCCATGTTTCCACCTGCCTGTGGGCGCATCTGACCAAAGCGTGGGTGTTAAAACACCCACATCCCCCACGGGTGCGACGCCCATGTGCTCAACCAAATCCATTTAATGGAGCGTAATATTGTTTTTGGACGGAAAAAAGTGCAGGGGACCAAAACTGCCTTTTGAAAAAGTGGGGGGGACATGTCCCCCCCGTCCCCCCCCAAAATTACGTCCCAGGATAGGCTGCTCTAAGTTGAGAAGCTCTCATAGCCATTACAGTTTTTCTGTCACTTTGGTGCATTTCTCACAACAGTATTAAAGTTTGCACCACTGCTAAGACGTTTCTCAAAACAATTAGTGCAAACTGCAAAACCTGGTAGATAACCTGCAAAAGCAAGTCACTTTCTCAAAATGGATAATTTGTTCTTCAAAAGCAAGTTTTTATGTCAATGAAAGTGTCAGTGTCGTCAAAATGACAAGTATTGACACCAGCATCTTAAAACAAGCAAGTCAAATGGTTTGGTCATGTTGTCATTGTGACTCTGGAAGTGCTTCCCAAAGTAAAGTCTAGACAGCGTTATATATCATGCATGACATTTAGAAATAAAAATCAAGACACTGAATCTTTACTTTATACTGTATATTTACAACTGTCCACAGCATTGTACAACTGGAAGAAAAACATTTACATAAACAATAAACTCCCTTTGGCTCAGTAAACCATTCTGTAGTAGTTTTAAACTGAAAATCCTGCAAAACAGACGGTGCTGTAGATCCCGTCTGTCTGGCCACATATTTCCATCTACATCACAGTGAATGTCAGCTCTGTCAACTCACCGAGGAAAGCATCTTCTTTAGTGCCGAATCCACCCTCTGCAGGAGTGGAAGGAGTGGAACATCATGCATCTTTCCCTACTTTCCGTGGAGGACGTAGAAGACGAATGGATCTTTGCGATGATGATAATCGGGTTTCTGCTGATTGTTGTGGGCAGATATCTGATTTATCGAAAATTGATGGAGCAGTTGGGGGCAACTGGAAAAATCCCTGAGCTCCGGGAAGGCTACTGCCGGGCACTGGGCGTTCAGACTCAGACGTTGCTGGAGGTGAATCACAAGCTGGATGCTTGGTGTAGCAATCTGGCAGCAATCCCTCAAATAGTGCGCAGGATGGATTTCATGATGGAGAATGCCACTGCATGGAGCGAATTACACCCCAGTATTTGGCTGATTGGAGACTCCTGTGACCAGTAAAAGACTGTAAGGCAGAAGGAAAACATTATCTCTGGCCTGCTCCAAAACAATAAATGTTATCTGAATCTGGCTCCCCGTTCGGCCTTGGCTGAAGGATTCAAAACTCCCGGTGGAATGAATACAGACACTCAGCCCCCCACACCCCATTCCTGATGTGGACCTGTGGACAGAGCTAGATTAACACTTTGTTGTACCCTGGGCAACAATATTCAAGGGCCCCATCATCACGACCCCAGGATCGCCATAATATGGTCATATACAAAATATATTACTGTAATATACCCAATACTTCAAATTCTGTCATCAGGTGTGTTTTGATTTTCAAATATTTAAATGATTTACAAATATTTAAATGCTCATAGAACTACAAATGCACTACTATGTCCCCTATCAAAGACATTCACTCACATATGATGCTATGAAAACATCATAAGCATCTGTATAATCTGGTAAACCTGACCCACTACATTGGGAGGCAGGGACGTATCCTCCCTTTTCACAAAAATGAATAAATAAGCAACTGCTTTCAAACCATCGTTTATTTAACAACACTTATTCACAATAGAAATGTATTGAATTGATAGAGCTATCACAGAAGAGCACAGACAACACATCAAGAAACATTTTGGACCTCAGCTCATTTTAGGCAGAAATCACCCTGACAGGGTGACCCTGTCTCCTCAGAATTCAACAAGGCAATCAAGTTATTAGTCCAGCACAAACTATTTGAAATCTCCCAGTTATCCTTCCACAACAGTTTACAGCATTTTCATAAAGCTGGCACCTCAAGGAAAAAATAAATACATAAAATGCAGTATCACTGTTATCTGCTCATAAACATTTTGTTCCTAGGCTCATTTGAACTTGTTTTAAAATAGATGTCACAGCACCATAAACCAGTTAAACATGTTAGTGCTACATAAACATTTAGAAATCTGTCAATATTTCTGAAGAAAAGACAGAAATAACCCTAAATAATGAAGTGCATGTCTGAATTTGAAATGCCTTCATTTGGCAAACACATCTTACAGTGGCTTTTTTCTGGACTTTGTGCAAACTGATGTATAATATCTTCAAAATCAAGGCCACTAACAAGTTCATGTTCAATGGCTAAGAGAGAAAGTGCAGAGAGCCGTGTCTGTGACATTGTGGTCCTCAGCTCATTTTTAACCCGTTTCAAAACAGAAAATGACCTCTCGCCCTCACAGTTAGACACGGGTAAGGTTAAAAACAGTCTTAGTGTAACATAAACATTTGGAAATGTTGTCTTAAGTCCATGTCTGTCAAGAGCTCAGCAGCTGTACAGGTGAAGTCTCATGCTGCACAAAGTGCTTGAACTGAATAAGTTCATCTGACAAGGAGCTATCCAGATCTGTTGGATAAGTGGAGCTCAGCCTAGCAGCTCTTACACATGGGTCATCACAATCATCACAGTCCCTCTCAAATAAAACCCCAAAGAGGTCACACACACACATGTGTGTAGGCTTCTATGTGCTTGGATAGGCATGAACAAAGTCTGTCATTGATGACGTAATATGATTCTACTTTAAATTTCTGACTGCCATCATTAAAAGCTACTTCACTGTCATCAGCAGACTCATCTGCAAATCTCTTTCTTTTTCTCACACGTTGAATGTCAAACTGGTAGTTTTGTGTCACACTGATCACGCGCGCTGATTCTTCGAACTCTGAAAACTGTTCTCGTAGAGTGCCAGCATATGAAAGCAGTGAGCACAAAAGGCCAAGAGCAGACTCCCTTACCAATGCAGGCAGTGGCGGTCCGTCCTACAGGCAAACTAGGCAGCCGCCTAGGGCGCTATCCAGAAGGGGGCGCCAAACTGCGCTCATACCATAACTCACTCCCCAAAGAAAAAGCATCATAACGTTCAGCTGTCAATTTATATCTGTATTCTGCAATATTTTAAAGAAGAATATGTTAGTTTACTGAACAAACCCAGTTATATTCCCATCCAGCTGTCTTCAATCCCACTCTGAGCTCGGCTGCCTGTCCTGTTCTGCTCAGAACCTGCTAGCAGAGACACATGTGGGACGTACGGTCTGGTTCTGTATGTGAACGGCTGACCCACTGCGAGGATGAAGGGGGCCGTTTTGAGGGAGAAAAAAGAACAAGAGAAAGGTGCAAAGGACAAAGGTATGTACTTATTTTTAGGTTTGTTGTTTGTTTCATATTCTCCGATTAGCAAATAACAGTACTAGCTAGCTGACAGTAGCCAAAACAGAGTCATGTCATCTAAGTTAACGAGGGTGTGACGTCACGTTCTGTTGTGGTTCTGTCTCGCGGAAATTTCCCGGAAAATCCCCGCCCCCTCTTCACGGAGACCGGAGACGGTCAGTGCGCATTTAGCTGCACCGTGACAGCGAAACAACAGCTGGGGTCATCGTGTTCTAGGAAATTAAAAAGTTAAGAGTAATCCAAGTCAGATGTGAAAAGTCCATTAAAGTTCCTGTTAAACGTTTGATAACTTTATTATTTGAAAAATAAATATTGGGAAGGATGGATTTTAGCAGCTATAATAGCTTTGTACACTCTTGGCATCCAGGTTATTTTCCCTGTTTATCAGTGAAATACAGTTTTACATCTAACCACAGTCAAACTACAGGTCAAACTTTTAAAAAAATGATAATTTGGAGCAAAAGTTAATTTATGTCAGTAATTCAACTTAAAAGGTGAAACTAATATATGAGAGACTCGTTCCATGCAAAGCCAGATATTTCAGCCTTTATTTGTTATAATGTGGTGAACATTTAAGTGCATATTCTCACACTAGAAGGACAGGCTCTTATTGTGAAGGAGAGGTTAGAGGAAGTGTGTGAGTTTCCTGGCGGGATGTTGTCCTGAGAGAGAGAAAGAGGAAGTTCTGTTTTTTCTGAGAGTGTTGGAAGCATAGATATCATATAATCACTAGATGCCTTACCCGCGCCGTTCGTCAATTGGACGACGTCCCTAGGCAGCGGCCATCTTACCTCGGACAGCTGCCAATGGTGATTGTACTATTTAAATAACTCTAACTTGCTCAATTTTCAACCGAATTTCAAACGGTTTGGTTTGTTATAAACGCCAGAGATGTGGCTGTAAAATATGATGGATTTGGCCCGTTAATTTAAAAATGTTAAAGTATGTCCTATCAAGCCTATGTGTTATAAGGTTTGTAATAATGCAACCGGCTTGTAAATCCGTTCATTTTTAATCGAGTTAAGAGTGTTTTTGTTGAAGTTGTTCACTCACCTTCCATCTGCTACCATTGAGAACGGAACGTAAGCTGTCCGAGGTAAGATGGCCGCCGTGTAGGGACGCTGTCGACTCCCAGTTAAGGCATCTAGTGTTTATATGATATCTATGGTTGGAAGTTCGGAATAAAAGTTTGAGACTGCAAATACCTTTTCTCGTCTGCTTCCTGCCAACTTCCACATTGGTGACCCCGACAAAAGAATGTCTTCTGACGACCTCTCAGCTTCCGCGGCTGCGGTTTCTTTTCCTGCCGCCCCCGTTGTGTCTCAGTCAACCGCCGCTGCCGCACTTCCCGCTGTTTTTGCGGCCTCGGTGAAGCTCCCGGAGTTCTGGCAGCACGATCCGGAGCCTTGGTTCCAGCATGTGGAGGCTCAGTTCCACCTCCGCTGGATCACGACTGATGACACGAAGTATTTTCATGTCGTCGCGGCTTTGGATCCCGTTTCTACTCGCCGTTTAATGGGACTGCTTCGGAACCCGCCGCCAGCTAACAAGTATGGAGCGCTGAAGGACACTCTGCTTCGGATTTATCAGCTTTCCGACGAGGAGCGGGCTGATCGCCTATTGTCTCTGAATGGATTAGGCGATGCCAAGCCTTCTGAACTCATGGATAACATGTTGGCGTTGCTCGGCTCTGGCGATGCTTCTTTTCTCTTCAACCATCTTTTCCTGCGCCAGCTTCCGCCTCCCGTGCGCACCGCTCTGGCCAGCTCCAGTTTGGTTCGAACCACGGATTACCGTGGATTGGCTGCAGAAGCGGACAAGATTTTGCTGGCATCCAGATCACACGGAGTACATGCACTTCTGCCGGGTGTGACGCCGCAAGGACCAGAGGTTGGACAGGCTGTCGCCGTTGCTGCAGTCGCCGAGCACAAGAAGAAGGACGGCACGCTGTGCTTCTATCATCGCCGGTTTGGAGTGAAGGCGAGGCGCTGCATCCCACCGTGTTCTTTCCTGCACCAGGGAAACGGGGGAGCCGGCGCTCGTTAGCAGCTGTTAGCGCCGGCAGCTCGGATAAGCTGCTCTTCATGGTGGACTCCGCTTCTGGACGACGATTCCTCGTGGATTCAGGTGCGCAGCGGAGCATACTACCGGTTTCAGCTGTGGACACTTTGGGTCAGGCTCACGGGCCCCAGTTGGACGCAGCAAATGGGACTCCCATCCGCACCTTTGGTACAAGGTTTGTGACTGTGTGTTTTAATGGCCGTGAGTTTGGCTGGGACTTTGTAGTGGCCTCGGTCTCAGTACCTATTCTCGGCGCTGACTTTTTGTGTGCATTCAGGTTGATGGTTGATATTGCTAACAGGTGCTTGATTGATGCTGTATCTTTCCATACCTACCCATGTACACTGGGGGGCCCAGCCCCCCTGCCCCTGGCTAACATGCTTGCCACAGGTGATGAGTACCAGCGTTTACTAACTGAGTTTCCCTCTCTTACTGTCCCCACGTTCTCTGCGGCTGTGGCTAAACATGGGGTGGAGCACTACATCACCACCGTTGGTCCTCCTGTTTTTGCACGCGCACGCCGCCTCGATGCCGCTAAGTTAGTGATAGCCAGGGAGGAGTTTGCAAACATGGAACGTCTGGGCATTGTGCGCCGCTCCGACAGCCCGTGGGCGTCCCCATTGCACATGGTTCCCAAGGCAGGTGGGGGGTGGCGGCCCTGCGGGGATTTTCGGCGCCTTAATAACGCAACCACTGACGACAGGTACCCGATTCCCCACATTCAGGATTTTTCTGTGCATCTGGCTGGGGCAACTGTTTTTTCCAAGGTGGATTTAGTGAGGGGATACCATCAAGTTCCAGTTCATCCTCAGGATGTGCCCAAAACTGCGGTTATCACTCCTTTCGGCCTTTTTGAGTTTTTGCGGATGCCTTTTGGTCTCAAGGGTGCTGCACAGACGTTCCAGCGCCTTATGGACTCTGTTTTGCGTGACATGCCGTTTTTGTTTGTTTATCTGGATGACATACTTGTTGCCAGTCCTTCTGTCTCTGACCACATGGTGCACCTTCGCCTGCTGTTCCAGCGTCTCAGTGAGCACGGCTTGATTGTGAATCCGGCTAAATGCCAGTTTGGTCTGTCGGCCATTGAGTTTTTGGGACATCTCGTTTCGCCGCAAGGGGCGGTTCCCTTGCCGGCCAAAGTTGAGGCTGTTTCGGCTTTTCCACGCCCCACTTCGGTGAAGCCCCTCCAGGAGTTTTTGGGGATGGTGAACTTTTATAACCGTTTTATTCCCCAGGCTGCTCACCTTATGCACCCCCTGTACGACGCCCTTCGGGGCAAGAAGGGTAACCAAGGGATTGAGTGGACATCCGAGGGGTTGCAAGCTTTTGATGATGCCAAGGCGGCCCTGGCCAATGCAGCACTTTTGGCACACCCATCTCCTGACGCTCCCGTTGCCCTTACCACCGATGCCTCTGATTATGCTGTCGGTGGAGTGTGTGAACAGTGGGTTGATGGTGCCTGGCAGCCTCTCGCCTTCTTTAGCAGGAAGCTTAGGGAGGCTGAAAGGAAGTACAGTGCATTTGACAGGGAGCTTCTCGCCCTTTTTCTTGCAACACGTCATTTTCGGTTCCTACTGGAGGGTCGCAAATTTACAGCTTTTGTTGACCACAAGCCTCTAACTTTTGCTATGGCGAAAACTTCAGAACCATGGTCCGCACGCCAGCAGCGTCAACTCTCTGCTATTTCTGAGTTTACCACTGACATTCAGCATGTGGCTGTGAAGTGCAACCTGGTGGCGGACTGTCTGTCCAGGGCACGGGTTGGCGCCGTGCATTTAGGTGTAGACTACTCGGCCATGGCTGCTGATCAGCTTGGGGATGCTACGGTTCAGGCTTTTAGAACAGCAAAGTCTGGGTTACGGTTAGAGGATGTTCAGTTTCAGGACAGTGGAGTAACCCTCCTTTGTGACGTCTCTGTGGGCAGGCCTCGCCCGTTGGTTCCTTCCTCCTGGCGGCGTCAGGTATATGATGCTATACATTCCCTTTCGCACCCAGGGGTTAAGGCTTCGGTCAAGCTGGTGGGGGCCAAGTTTGTGTGGCCGGGGCTTCGGAGGGATGTGAGGACATGGGCTGCTTCCTGTGTTGCGTGTCAGCGTGCCAAAGTGCAGCGACACACCAAAGCTCCTCTGGAGCAGTTTCCGGTACCCCAGAGGAGGTTTGACCATGTGCACGTGGACCTTGTGGGTCCGCTTCCTCCGTCCCGAGGTTTCACCCACCTCCTGACTATGGTGGACAGGACTACCCGGTGGCCGGAAGTTGTTCCCTTGTGTTCGACCACCTCAGCTGAAGTTGCTCGCGCCTTTATCTCCTCCTGGGTATCCCGGTTTGGTGTGCCGCTTGACCTGACCTCCGACATAGGCCCCCAGTTCACCTCTGGGTTGTGGACGGCAGTGGCCGAGAACCTAGGTGTCAGACTTCACCGTACAACCGCATACCACCCGCAGGCTAATGGCCTTTGTGAGAGGTTTCACCGCACTATGAAAGCATCCTTGCGGGCCTCGCTGGTGGATGCCTGCTGGGTTGACCGGTTGCCTTGGGTCCTTTTGGGTCTGCGTTCGGCTCCTAAGGACGATTTGGAGTCTTCTTCAGCGGAACTGGTTTTAGGTCAACCTCTGAGGGTGCCAGGCGACTTTCTCACCGGTGTGTCCGGTACAGTCGCTGAAACGGTGGGCAGGTCGTGGGTTTTCAAGGAGGCAGAGTTTGCCACCCCAGTACCAGTACACCACTGCCTTCCGCAGTCGTTTGTGCCCAAAGACCTCATGTCGGCCAAGTACGTTTTTATCCGCCATGATGCACACTGTTCTCCATTTCAACCTCCTTATGATGGCCCATTCCGTGTCCTGGAGGTGGGGCCTAAAGCCTTTTTGGTTGAGTTTGGGGGTAGTCAGGAGCGGGTTTCGGTGGATCGCCTTAAACCGGCACACGTGCTCCCTGATGCTCCAGTTGAGTTGGGCCAGCTACCCTGCCGTGGACGTCCTCCAGTTTCTGACCCTACCGCTCCTGTTGTTCCCCCTGTTGCTGTTTTTTCACCTGCTGGTGAGCAGTTTTATGGTGGTCGGCCAAGCACTACCACATCCCTCTCACCACAGGTGGCTGCAAAGCGCAGCGGTAGGGGCCGTTTGATTAAACCCCCCAAGCGATACTGCTAGACCTTCTTCTTATTTGAGTTTTGTTTTTGCACTGTTGCATGTTGTTATAATTTTGCTTATGTGCCCTTCTGTGTGTTCTAGGGGGGCCTGTGTGGTGAACATTTAAGTGCATATTCTCACACTAGAAGGACAGGCTCTTATTGTGAAGGAGAGGTTAGAGGAAGTGTGTGAGTTTCCTGGCGGGATGTTGTCCTGAGAGAGAGAAAGAGGAAGTTCTGTTTTTTCTGAGAGTGTTGGAAGTTCGGAATAAAAGTTTGAGACTGCAAATACCTTTTCTCGTCTGCTTCCTGCCAACTTCCACATTTTATTCATTTATTATATGGTATACATTATGACCTTTATGAATTTGCTTAAGAGTTGTGTATCTGTTCATAAAGCAGTGTTTGTCAAAACTTTGGAGCGGTGTGAGCAAGAGGGAGTCCACGGACACTTTCCATCTTGCTGATAAAGGGGTTCGGTTGCTAGGAGAAGTTGGTTTATCTCTGAATTCAGAAGGGTGGGGGCTGTGCACAAAAAGGAATGTTTTTGCAGAGAAACTTCAGAGCATGCAATAGAAGCAGGCTGTGACATTTCTCTTCTTGGCCAAGTAAAGCTTTAAATTATAACTCATGAATCCTGTCTCTCATTCGGTGTGAGGTTTTTAACAAAAAAGGCAGGGAAGATTTCCCTGACATTTTGGTCCTTCAAGCCGGATTCCCTCTATTTCACTCCAGATTCCCAGATTCATGATAATATGTTATAACCAGGAAGATTGTTGTTGGTTGTTTAATGAGTTGTATTGTTCTTGCGGCTTCCTAATAAAACATGAAGAAGAAAAAAATGGGAAAAAAAATAAGTTTTTGGACAAAAGTAACATTAATGAAGGTGAAATTTTAAAACTCCTAGACTTTATTTATTTATTAGTTGTTGTTGCTAATGCTGTCTTTGGATTTTTTTTTAGCTCTGACCTCAAACTACCAGCAGACCCACTGAGTTTGCTGTGACAAAACAATGACTTCTCTGTGAAAAATACTAAAAACTCAGGAACAAATTCAGTTGAGTTCCACCAAATTAACCAAGAGGAGTGGTCAAACATCACTGTGTCATTGTCTCACAACCAATCAAATTTTCCACACTAAAATGCTGTAAAGTACATTTTAACCTTTCAATTGCTAACTATGTTTTAAATACATTACAACTCTCAAAAGACTTCTTCCAACGAATGACTTGTGTATCTACTGTTTTAATCAGTCATTCCTCTCAAATTAATATTTCTCTGAATAAAAATGTCCTACTCATTGAAGGTTACTGGTAGCCATAATTTTAACCCATTAAAGAAAGATCTGAATCATTAACTCATGAGAGAGTCTGACAGATTTACTTTTTTCCTTTTGGAATAGCCGTGACCAAATGCCCTAACACAAATTTTTCAGTGAATCATTTAACATTGCAGCAGGAGGAGTTGACATTTCCACCTGCATTTCTTATAAAACTGTAATTATTTAATTAAAAGGCAGTTTTCAGAAGGTCGTTACTTTCTAAAGGCCAGTGAGTCACTCTTATAAGCACCAATGGTGAGTTTGTGCATCATTAGAAAGGTGTAGGGAGATTTTCATGGAAGTAGCTGTGGCTTTGAAGGTGGCCACCCTCTCTACCATTAAACTTCAAAATTTCCTTTTGATAGAACTAGTTTGGCCTGGTTCTGGTGGTCCTAAACCATCCATGTAGTCATGCTTCTATAGATACTGGGGAACAAACTCCTCTCTGCTCTTTGGGTCTAGCTGGAGTGTTGGCATACTTTTGTTGCACATAATTATTTTGTTTATCTCCTGTGTCTGATTTCTCTTTAACTACTGCTGCCTTTTTTTCCCTTCAGAATTTCTGTCTTCCAAATGCCAATTTGCCAACTTAAAAATTCTTCTCATGGCCCAAAAATAACAGCATGCCACATGAACAAGCCAACTGCCTTCTGGATAAATGGTTATTAGTCAAATGTTCACCTATTTGGCCACAGGTAAAGCAACAATACTGTAGCAGCTTTGAAGCATGGTGGTGGCAGCATCATGGTGTGGTACTTGATGGAGAAGGACTACATCCAAATGCTTTAATTTCACCTGAAATCATCAGTTAAATGGTTGAAACTTGGGCTTACTTTGTTTCAATAATCCCAGACACAATAGAACTAGAGCTGTAAATCACTAGCTTGATCAACGTACAATATATCGATATAGTGGATTACAATTTGATGTTCATCGATATCTCAAGTTCAGTCACAATACCATTTGATTTAGGATCCACCAGTCAATATGAAACTATTTTATAAGTGATTGAACACAATCATTTCAAGAAGAGAGACTATTTTACTGTCAGCAGAATTTCAAAATAAAGCAATTGGTAACACTTTACAATAAGGGCCCCTTTATTAACGTTACTTAGTTCATTATTAAGCATTAAAAAATTGTAAATGGCCTGTATTTGTACAGCACCTTCTTAGGGATCTACAACCCCCCAAGGCGCTTCACAACACAATCAGTCATCCACCCATTCACACACACATTCACACGCTGATGGGGATGAGCTACATTATAGCTACAGCTGCCCTTGGGCGCACTGACAGAGGCAAGGTCTGCCGTACACTGGCGCCATCAGTCCCTCCGACCACCACCAGCAGGCAAGGCGGGTTAAGTGTCTTGCCCACACTTAACCCGCCAGACACAACGACAGCAACAGACTGAGCGAGACGCAAACCTGCGACCTTCCGATTGCAAGGCAGCCACTTAACTCCTCTGCAACCATTGCCATAAATAAAGGATCCCTTTATTAAAGTTTGCGATATTAACTATTAAGCATCCTTAAGGTTAGGACAAAGGGCCAGGTGGGTGTCTGCTTAGTAATGCATTACTTAATATTAACATTAATATTAAGCAGTTGTTAATGCTTTATTTAACAGTTTATTAATGCTTAATAATGCACTAAGTAATGTTAATAAAGGGACCCTCACAGTAAAGTGCTACCAAGCAACTTACAAAATAAAGTGCATTTGATAAATAGTTCTATAGATTTTTACATTTTGAATTGATGACCAATCGATGAATCAGTGTAGATCGATGTATTGTTACACTCCTAATTATAACTGGTTTCTGACTGGATAAACCAGCAAGCACTGAGCCTCTGGCCTGGTCTTGCCTAAACCCTGACATATTGATATTGAAAATTTGTAAACTATCAATAAAAACTGAGCATGTTTCAGGAAACCAACCAATTTAAAATGAATGTTATCAATTCTATCAAAAGGAGTGGTAGAAAATTCACCCATAATTAGGTCAGAGTTTATTAATGGTTTATAAAAATGTTTGGTGGGCTGTAACTTGCTAAAGGACAATTAACCATACAGTAGAGGGTTTGTCTGTATAAGTTTAAGACTATTTTATTAATACTGTTTGTATTTCTGACTAGAGGTTGACCAATGTTGTTTTTCTATTGCTGATATGTAGGTCATGGTCAGCCATTGGTCAATATGTGCTGCCAATTCTTTGGGCCAACTTTTATGGCCAATATCTAGACAGTTTACACTTTATTTCCATGCTAATTACTCGCTAACAACATCAATTGATGCAAAATATTTCTGGAGCTGAATAGGTTTTTGAACACTGAATTCAAACAACTGTTAAATCTTAATTTTGTGCACTGGTCAGTGTTAAAATCAGACATCTAACTAAGGTTACTAAAACAAATCAATTAACTGAACAAGGTTTAAATATTCAAAACCAGTCAATTAAAAAAATTGGTTGAAAATCATTTGTTGAGCATTTATTCTGCTGATTTTATTCAGGAAAGTAATTATCCATTCAAATTAAATTCAGCAATAGCACCGGGCTGCCCGAGGATGTGCCTGACTTTAAATCGGCTTTACTAAGGATATATATCGGTCGATGCAGATACATAAATACTTGTAAGTCTAAGCCCAATATATCGGTCTACCCCTACTTCTAACTAAAACTGTAGATTTGTAAGAGTTCTCTCAGATACATTTAAAATCTCAATACTTAAAAATGTAAGCACGACATAAATAAATTGGAAGAAGAGATCATGATTGTGGATTACTTTAAAACAGCGGCTAATTCTTCCTGATTACACCAAAACTCACATTATAAGCTAAAGCCTCCAATGCACACCATCTGATCTGAGTTCTGTTATAGTAACCTTGATAAGAAACACACACACTGCATGTAACACCAGCAGCTACAGTACATTCTCTCACCACACCTCCCTGCATAAAGAAGGTCACGCACAGCCAAGCATGAGACACATACAGTATTAGGACAAAGAATAGCTGCTTTATGACAGCACTGGAAACCAGCAGCGGCTCAGAATTTTAAATTCAGAAGCTTTTAGTCCTTTTTCTCCTGAACAAAAGCTGTTTGAAATCCTATGAGCTCAAAGCCAAAAATAACCCCTCACTTGTGTTCATATTTACACATGTAGGACTCTCATCTGCTCCGGTCAGTGTGGGAAAAGAGCCTGTTGCTCTGGTTGTTTCCATGGCAATAGAGCTGCAGCTCTATAGGGTCAAAGCAGAGAGCAGCTGGATCTGGGCTGGTGGTAAAACAGCAGCTTGACCCGGCATGCTGCAGTCATGTTATTGGATATTTCATTAGTGTTGCATCCTCGTGCCTGGTTCAGACATGATAAATTCCCACCGGATCTGGGTCGTTAATCATTTCTTAATGGCACTAACCATAAAACATGAGGATGTTTTTTTTCCTCGTTTGATGAAGGTTGGAGTATGTCCTGATAAAAAGGGAAAGATATTTAAAGCGAGGGGAGGAGAGTGTTTCAGCGCTCCAGAGTGGATTCCATCCATTATTTAGGATCTGCATGGTTCCTTTTCTGTGAGAACGCAGCAGGATACAAGCATCCAAGTCTCCACGGAGGCTGTATAAACCCTGAACAAGGCATTATGTTCACATGGGTGAAAACACAGATAACCATATGTAACTGTCAGAAATGTTGCATTTCAGAATTAATCAGGGATTGATGTTTGAGTGTTTTTATGTTTTCTTCCAAGCAGAGCTCCATAAATGCGGCTGTGTGAAAAACAGTTTCAGATGTTTGAATCAAACAGAGTTGAAGCCCGCTTGAACTGCAGCGAAACTGGGCCAGAACGGCTCTGATATGTTGCTGCTTGATCGCAGCGCTTTATCTCCATTTCCCCATTTCCTCTCATGAGCAGGACAGACGGTGTCCACTGGGTAATTCTGGATGCACGTTTTTTTTAAACATATGGCATAAAGTACATTGGCATATGCTGCAGCAATGGGAATCAAGCCATAAAATAAAAATTGTGTATTATAGATATATATGCCAATGAAATGAGTAAACTTGGGATGAAAAGCCATTTTCTGACTTTTTTGCTGTATTTTGTCAGGATTGTGCAGATAAATCTATGACACTCATTTAACTGCATGTTAGAGATGAGAGAATGAAAAGTGTTACCTGTGCTAATCCAACTATAGAACCTACAAACACCTAAAACCCTACTGTGGTAGTAAAGAGTAGAGCCCAGCCTGGTTTGTAAACTGTCCAGCTGTTGACCCACAAAATACAGATTACAAATGACTCGTGACCCCTGACTATTAATTAAAATTATAAGCATCTCTAATAGGTTATTTAACAGAGTTTTAACATTTTAAATGATTGTTTAGCTATTGTTAGTCTTTCTGGGTAACATATGTCACTGGCAATCATTTTACAAGTTGATTTACTTTAGTAATTTATCTCAAGATGACCCACAGAGGAACTCAACCCAACTTTAGGAACCCTATAGGCTTAAGGGAGAAGAGATGAGCCTCACAGGTTCAGGAAAAAGCTGTTCATCAACTTTGTTGTCTGCGCATTGAGGCTTTTCAAACTTCCATCAGAAAGAAGTGGGGTGAACGTGTCATGGGCTGGTGTAAATATCACGTTGCGATGTTATGGAAAGTGCTCTTTCCACCCATGACCAGTGAAAAGAATAAACCCAATACTCAAACCAGCATCTTCAGCCTAAATTAGACTTTTGTATGAGGATTTGAAATTTTAGCCATATTATGACATGGTGATGTTTTCAGTATTTTTTGTATTGCCTCACCATTAACGGATCACTTTTGACCCAGATAGCTGTACCATCATGAAGTTTCAGCAAATGGACTGGATTCAGCATCAGCATGAGAAAAGTAGGAAGAGGAAAGCTCTAATAAAGGTCGAGCAAAAAAAATTCAACCTCATATGTGCATTTGTTGAATATATTATTTTATTTTAACATCATCATCATCATCATAGATTAACTTTGTATCTTCCCTTCATTCATTTTAAAATGATCACCTCTGAATGTACACATACTGCAAACTGTCAAAAATATACAAACAAATGCAGGCTTGTGCTATAGTCTGGTCAAATGTTTAAAAAACAGTGGCACTGGAAGAGAGAGAGGGGGGGGGGGGGGGGGGGGCACTGGGTTCCTTAGACCAAGCGGAACGATTTAATGTATAATATGTGTGGGTGTGTATGTCTGTATAGCCAGAAAAAATTTGAAAACTCTCAGCCAATCAGGGAGAGAGAGGGGGGGAGGGAGCAATAGAGAGAGACAGACTGAGAGAGAGAGAGAGAGAGAGAGAGAGAGAGTGTGTAAGAACAAAGACAGGAGAGATGGAGAAAGAGACACTGAAACCGGTAAAGACATGCACAGCATCGTTGGGAGCACCGGCAGCGGTACTTCCCATGGAATCATCATGGAAAAGTACATACATTTCATCGTCTGACAGTGGGGCAACAAAACGCCCGCTGTGTATCAAATCAAAACCAAAACGCTGCTTGTTAATGGAACTCTTAGGCACATCATTGATTTTTTTTTTCTTGGTTTTATATTTTCTGGAAAAGTTTTTAAATGTAGAATGTTTAAAATAAAACAAGAAACAAAAGAAAACATACAATAAAAAAGAAAAAAACATCTTTCAAAAGTCATTTTGGAATCACTGTTGTTGTTGTTAGTAACTCAACATCGTTACATAATTAGTGTTTGGGTGCATAAATGGTGTGTGTGTGTGTGTGTTGGGATGTGTGTGATGCGTGTTTACATAAGTAGGTGTGTTCTTGTGGAACCCAGTGGTAATGGAAGTGAGTATTTGAGGTGTTGTGTGGGTAGTTTTTGTGATTGGCTGACAGCTGTCCAATCAGATGCTCAGGTCTTTGGGATTATCCTTGTAGGTCTTCTTAGGCTCAGGAAACGTGGGCTTAGATGGCCGACTGTTATTGGTCTTGAGCGTGCTGTAGTATTCTTTAACTTTAGCCGCTACAAAATCGTCATCGTCCTCTTCGTCCTCAGAATCTTCTTCTTTGAACCTGACTGGGGAGATATTTCGTCCCAGGCTGCGGGACCGGTACTGGAGGTCAGGGGTGCTTCCTCTGCTGGCAAGGTAGCCCACCCTATCCATTGAGTCAGGTGTGCGTGCCCTCAGCAGAGAGCTGTACTTCTGGTAGGCTGAATTGAAGTCTGGGGTGCGGACTCTGGGCAGGGTGTTGTCTTTATAAGTGTCTGTCTGGTCTCGTGATGGCATGCTTCTCAGCAGCCTGTCCGCTCTGTAGGTCCTCTCCATGGAGGAACTTCTCAGCAGACTGTTCTCCCCATACTGGCGATCCTCTCTCCGGAATGATGGTAGCGTGGGTTCCTTGTTCAGGCGGTCCAGGGCTGAGGACTCACGAAGGATGCTGTCCTCAAAAGGGTAGTTGGGTTCAGGCTGGACTGGATCATAATCTGGCTTGTTCTCAATGATGTTGGGCTTCTCATTGCCGCGGGCCTGTCCCTCTGGAGTGTCATACCGGTAGGGATCTGAGGAGTGGTGTCGACGTCTAGTGGGGGAGTTGTACCGAGAACGGTGGGGGGACCTGTGGCGGTGAGGGGAGCGATACGGAGAGCTCCGTCTAGGTGAGCGATAAGGAGAGCGCCGTCTAGGAGAGCGGTGCGGCGAGCGGCGAGGAGAGCGGTGCGGCGAGTGATGGCGATGGTTGGAGGAGGAGTGATGACCATGCCTCCGTTCTGGAGAGCGGCCGCGCTGGTGCCCCCTACTCTTGCTAGCCAGGGTGTTGTCTGCACTGCGTGACCGACTGTGCCCCTTGTTAGGCGAACGGTGACGACTTCGGTGGCGGCCACTGGAATGGTGGTGGTGACCATGACTGTCATCCTTCTTCTTTAACTGCCTGGGACCAGTGGACGTCTTCCCCTTGTGTCTTCCAGTGCTTGTTTTGTTGGGGGAGTGGTGGCGGTGGTGGGAACGATGTTTCCTGCCAGTATCATGAGTCCGGCGGCTCGGTTCCGTCCTGCTTCGGGATGATTGCTGGGGTTCTGGTGGGTAGCTTGACTCTGATGCTGTGTCGGTTTGGGGCAGGGCGCTCACTTCCGGAGCGTTTTGTATCCCTGCGGCTGAGCTGGCTGTGATGACGTCGTTGGGACTGCCGTCTGCAACACAATGCGACACAGAGATGAGCACAGAGCAATCGATCATGCAATCTGGACTCTAAAAGACTCTCTCGGCCGTTACATTAATCATGCTGACTCACTCAGACATGAAGCTGAGAGCATTTCCAATGGAAGCCAGTCTGATGTTAAGCAAATGTTAGATGGCAAAGCCAATGATAACAGCGTAGTTTACAGAATAAAGGGCAGTTAGATTGCTGTGTAGCAGCCACCGTATAGAAGAGACTTGTTACCCACAACAAACCTGTCCACTGGTCTAACTTGGGTCACCTCTGACGTAAAACCGGACTCTCCTCATCGGGTGGCTGGACTGGAGACTGATTACAATCAGAGACGATGTCCTCCATTTTAATGACACTGCTTGATTGTGCCGATTAGCCATGCTCTTTCATGCACTGTTAAGACCCCTCAGGTACTTTGTGAATCTTTAAAGCAAATCGACGCTTAAAGGGATAGGTCCTTTGAATTGTGTTTCTATGGAAACATTGGAAAGATATATTGTGCCTGGTGTAGATGGCTCTTTGCATGATGTCAGTTTGGAGAACCAGAGGTTAGTTCTGATGAGCTAACAGTTAATCACATCTGGACCAGTTACCAAGTCAATTTCTGTCATCTTAAAATCAGCTCTAATCTCTGCTTAAATACATATAAAATTATTTGTATATAACTATATCTGACAATGTAAAGGTTTATGAAATATTGTTTGCACAAACCACTACAACAGTTTCGAGATTAGTCATTTTAAAAGTCAGTAATGTACACTGGAACTGGCCTCACTCAGACTAGCCATCGGCTCGTCAATCTGATCACAACTGATCTGTGGTTCTCTAAACTGAGGCCGTTTAAAGAGCGATCTCCAACAGGCAAGATATAAAAGATTCAAACCTTTAGGATGAGATCCCAAACGGGAACCTGCTGCAAAAACACTGCATTTGGTATGAAAATGCATCAATTCCCGTCGTCATGAAAAGATCAAAAGAATCAAGGTAAAGCTATAACTGAAAAACAAGAACAAACAAAAGCTTTGGATCGACTGTCGATGCAGATTTCTTTAAACATGTGTGAGTGTGTGATAAAATATACCAAACGAGAGTTACGGCAGCGGCGACACTGGTAAAGGGTGAACGGAGTAAATGCATGGAGTAGAGCATGAGTGATCTGAGGCCACATCACACACATCAGGATGAAGGAAGTCGGAGACACAGAGAGAGCCAGACGACAGAGGACAGTTACAAACCGTGGTCTGATTTTGGAGGACAGACGCTTCCCCCATCTTGTCATTTCTCACACATGCAGTGAGATGGGGAGCGGCCATCCCTGAAGGAAGACAAGAGCCCAGCGTAACACAGAAAAGAGGAGAGGAAACACAAAAACAGAGGAAAAAAAACACACAAGTTTAGATTGTTTGGAATCAACTTGAAGAAGGACAAGAGAATCATTTCAGCATCGATTCTTAATGGAAAAAAAGTGTTTATTTGATCGTTGAGTCATTCAGAATAAAGAGACAGTCCCAGAATTTGCCCAAACCCTTCAGTGAAAGCCATCAGTTACACAGAAAAGTCGGGGAATCAAGTGTAGATACGCACCCACACACACACACACACACACACACACACACACACACAATCTGAACATGTGGACAAAGAAGCAGCAGAAAAATAAAACAAATACAAATATCAGAAATAAAAAAACACAGACAAGGCTGTCAAACAGGTCGTTACCCAAAAAAATAAACAGTAAATGATCCAAAATATACAAAAAGTTCACATGACGTCAAATCGGTGCAGATCAGACAAGACATTCTTATCGCAAATAAAAAAAATAATAACACTGATTCTCAACACAGGCAAATGTATCTGGACTCAAAAAAGAGCAGAGCAAAGAAAATATTTAGGACTCCTGACTATATCGCTCAAAACTTGTCAATACAATTTATAAAAGAAGAAATGTTCCATAAATATTATGGAAAATAGACAATATGAGGGGCAAAAAAAAAAAATCTAATTTACACTGTTGACAAGTTCATGCAGAAATAACCTTTAGTCCATTAATAATGTGGCTTTGATCCATGGCTCTGTACACTGAACAAAAATACTTGTAAAAATGCCTCTATTCATCTCATCACTGTACAAAACATTTATATAACCACTTCCTTTCTGTCGGAACGGGGGACGTGTGGAGTTTTATCTTCACAGCATTTCAGTGACATCAACAACGGTCCCAAAAACAGAAAATAAATCCATGGATGAGTGAGTAATGTCAAGCACAATATAGAAAGAATTTGAATTCAAAATGGCAAAAAAAAGGATTTAGATCGCTTTTTCTTTTCAATACTGTTCTTAATTACAACCTTTAGGAGTTCAGTAGCTTACATTCCTTCAATAAATAGCATAAATATGTTTGTGTCACAATGAAGCAGTGAGAGGTCCCGCTGCTCTCCTAGGAGGATGCTAAACTGGTGTTTCGTATTCTTACAAAAAAGAAACACTGGTTATTTTCCTGCTCTGGTCATTCAAACACTGTAAACAGTTTATTTCATTTAGTGTAGAATTGAAATTAGGCCCACCACCATTCTGTGAAGTCCCAGCAGAGTGCATTTGGTCAGAGGGTGAAAAGTGACAGCGGGATGACATGGAAACGGAGAGCAGGTGACATCAGGAGAGCCGACGGCTTCCTGCCCCCATAATCCAAAAGCACAGGAAAGACCGTCACCACGTTAAGACCAACAAAAGCCAAGCAACACCCCTCCCTGGTGAGTTTGGTCCCGGGAGTCGGAGTCAGTTCTTTCCCCATTCAACCCGCCACTGTCCACTGGCCGAGCCACTCCGGCTCAGGGTGTGAAGATGGGTGAGAAGGGAATGTTTTCGTAGATTGACCCACCATATTCAGGCACGGAGCCGTCACCCCTCTTGAGCACCAGATGGACGCGTCGGCCTCCATTCTTGATGAGCTCGATGGCTCGCGCGTGCTTCATGCCCTTGGTGCTCTCGCCGTTTATCTCCAGGATTTCATCGCCAACCTGGAGGAAAAGAAGAGGAGGAAGAATGACGGGTGAAGACGGGAAAAAAAGGAGAGGAGACAGAAGAGCAAAACAAAGGATGGAGCGGAGCTCAAAGGGACACAGTGATAGAAGGGAAAAGTGGACAGATTGACAAGATCAGCTTGGCAAGATACACCAATGCAAGATTTCTAAACAGTTTATGTAGAGAGCAAGTCAAAAAGCTGTAACGGTGATTCTGAGAGCGATGGAGGAGGGGGGGTGGGGGACAACAACCAGGAAGAAGCACTTGATGTTGTTTGAATCCCTCCTCAGGTTATCTGTCAGCGCCGTCTGCACCAGGGGGATGCTGGATCTCTCTCAAACACGTCTCTCTGCCTCACAGAGCTGCTGCTTTTAATAATGCTAATAATAACGCGCTGCTGCATTCAAATTCCACACTCATGAAACAGCTACCTAGTTCCAGGCATGTCTCAGTTGCAAACACGTGGGACATGTTAAAAACAAAATATCATTAATGCATATTAAATTACAAGGCCCTATACTGGCTCGGTGGTATTAATCACATCCAAAGGTTAAATATTGCAGTTTTACGACAGCTCCTGGAGCACGTGCCGGTTTATCAGCTCTTTAATTAACTAAAACGTATAGATTGTGTCAGTGGTGGTAGGATGCAGCAGCGTTTCATCATTTACACGACTTGTTTATATTCGCTGACGCACGACTGGCAGCAATCGGGGGGCACATTAAACACAGGCACTTATAATGATAGATAATATTGTTTTGATGGCTGTGAGGTCTCCAAAGGCAGTCGCGAGCTAATCAGGCTGTTTAATAAAGCACCTGAAAGTGAGGAGATTTTAAATTGTAATCAGCGTGCTGCAGTTAAACAGCCAGCCGAGTAATCACAGATGAATGGTGGAGATATGCAGCTGAAATGTAAACACAGACGTGTGCAGCGGCTTTACTTTAACATTTTTTTCAGCTCATAAAAGCTTCATTACAATCTGCTGCAAAAAGTTTGTGTTTGACTGCAGTTTCAGCAGAATGTCTCATAAACCCCTGGATGGATTTTAAAGAAACTCGCTGAAAGCTTTCATTGGATGTGCATTTATAACTGTTTCATGAAACGTGCACAATCAACTGACCTTAAAAACCACCAAAAATAGATATGACTCATTCAGTTTTACAGATTACACGGGTTTCCACTGGATGCGTAAACGACGCGTAACGCAATAGAAGCGTTTTGCCCACAACGTCCATTCCCGCCAGGAGCGTTTCAGATGCAAAACGGCAGCAAAAGCGTTCCATCTCTGCTCTGGAGTTAACTCTCTCACCAAAATATCTCAAAAAACAGATTCAATTAAAACTCAAGTAATCACTGGATGTGCACGTACAACTTTTAGAGTCAACCCATTTCAAGGTTCAGCTAACTGACACAAAAATGAAGTAAAAAAACGCATACTGGAGTAAAGTTTCATACTCAAAGTGCAAACAAACTGCTTAAGCTCCTCAGATAAAAAACAGTTATCCTTTAAAGAAAGACTAAATCTCAATTTTTTTTTTTAAATCAGCAGATATTCGGTGAGGGTTATTTTAGAAATAAAGAGCTATGATTCCCTGAGGATCATTCTTAGAGGCCATGAGATGCAAACATGAAGCTACAACAAGATTTAGAAGTTATGAGCGTGAACGCTAAGAAGGTAAACACAGACCTGGTGTATAATTAAACTAAATCAGATGAAGGAGCTGAACTCCAGGGAATCTGCTCTGTGGTTTCAGAGACAGCAGCTGAACATGCTCAACAATTCATCTCTCAAATGCTCCAAGTCAAATTAAATGGACCTTGTACTGCTGCACCGCAGACTAGAACCTTTAATCACCAAAGTTTGTTTAGTTTAGAATAAGGTGCCATTTTCACCAGAGGATATATATAATTTATAACATGCTCATTAATTAAGGGATACATTTGTGTCTTTTTAAACAATTCAATTCAATTCAATTCAGTTTATTTATATAGCGCCAGATCACGACAAGAGTCGTCTCAAGGCACTTCACAAAGTAAACATTCCAATACAGTTCAGTTCATAAGCCAATCAGTAAAAAAGTTTCCTATATAAGGGACCCAGCAGATTGCATCAAGACACTGACTAGTGTCATTGTGTTGATACAATCCTCATACTAAGCAAGCATTTAGCGACAGTGGGAAGGAAAACTCCCTTTTAACAGGAAGAAACCTCCAGAGGATCCTGGCTCAGTATGAGCAGCCATCCGCTACGGCTCACTGGGGGTTGAGAAGACAGAGCAGGCACAGGCACACCCCGCACCCACACACACACACACACACACACACACACACACACACACACCACATATATCAAGTAGTGTTTCTATGGCTACACTGTGATTTCTTAGTAGAAGTTCTATTTAGTAAGAGTAAGAGAAACTTTATTGTCTTTATCTGAGTGAATCTATAATTAATTCAATAGGTGAACTAATAGTAGCACATTCTATGTTAAAGAAAGTAAGATGTAATATCAGGAAAGGGAGAATGTTAGGTGGTTGGCAGCAGTGTGCCAGCCGATGGCCCCCTCCATGAGGCCACCACAGCTCAGCAGAACGCCAGTGTAGCTTCTTCTGGGGAGAAAAACACTTAGAGAGAAAATAAAGTTAACAGCTGGAATAACAGGAAATAATGCAGTTAGAGAGTGGTGGTAGAAGAGAGTAGCAGAGTGTGGAAAGTGGTCAGTATGTCCTCCAGCAGTCTAAGCCTATAGCAGCATAACTACAGAGATAACTCAGGATAACCTAGCCTTTTAGATGGAGGCATGTGGGAGGCAGGGCCAGGGAGAAGTCTTTAACGACAGTAGTCCCCTCTGTACACTCCACCTCCCTCTGCTCCCCACTCGTCTAAACCTGGGCTAACATCAGAATTTAACCATAAGCCCTATCAAATAGAAAAGTTTTGAGCCTAGTCTTAAAAGTAGACAAGGTGTCTGCCTCANATTTATTTTTGTTAATAGCTCAAATAAAACCGGAGTTATAGTAAAATAATTAAACTAAGAATGGATTCAGTAGCGTTTTGTTGCTGCAGGGACAGAGGATGGCTGCGTGATCTGACAGCAGGTGTCAAAAGGTGCGCTGAGGCGCTGTCAAAGAGCAGAGAAAACACTGAGACAGACATTGACGGCAAAACCTTAGGGCTGGTTTATACTCGGTCCGTCTGCGTGAAACGGACGCACGCACCGCCATTTTGCGTCGGCGCAAGGGCTCTCCGACTGGCTCGCGGAGGGTGACGGAGACATGCCCCAAATTTTAAACATCCGTCGAAAGTGACGGAGACCGCAAGCTTGTGATTGGTCAGGACGACGCTTCCTGTAACTTCGTCACCAGCACCGCCGTTGCTCCGTTAATAAGTAAAAAAATATTTAGCGGCAGACCCAGAATAGATTGAAGAATGCATTGCGGAAAAGTCAGAAAATATGAACTTTTATTCACCCGTGACTGAAGGAGTACAAAATACGGAGCAAACGTGGATGGAAACGACGGGAAACGTGGGTTTAGAGGTGGCGACTGGGTGAAGAGGTGGAGGAGAATGAAGGACAAATTATTCCGTGTTAAAAAGTCTCTGAAATACATTAAAACAATGTAAACACATGAGTAAATACACTATCGTGAACCAGATACATGAGTGTCATGGTGGCAGGATATCACAGAATAGTGCTACGCCCTCTGTTGTCCTGGCGGGGAATTTCTTTGCAGCACTCCGCTGCCTGAACAGAAGTTCGAATGTGAAAACCTTTCCGACGCTCCGTGTGCGTCTCTCCGTTGCGGAGCTCATAGAGAGTATAAACCACCCTTTAGATATTGGAGCGATCTGTGACAGATAGATAGGTAATTTTCTGTAGTTTAGTGTTTTTTTAAGGAGGATGAGAAGGATGGATGTCCAGCAGTTCAGATCAGCTTCAAAACTCCGTCACAAGCCCAGGGTCGTTTAGAGGCCTTTGCGGGCCAAGGCAAAATAGACTTGAGCCCCCCCACTCGCCCGCCCCCGCAGAGCTTGCAGAGAAAAAAGTTTTAACACGTAACACGTGGGTTCATTTAGTAGTCTGTACCTTTCCCCTGTATTTGTCTATAACAAGCCAGTACAGCAAGCCATTTTAACATTTAATCTAACACCTCTTTTTTATTCCTATGTTACATAGCAATAATATAATTTATCCTTGTCCAAATAATATCCTTACTAGTCAATTTTGAAAAGACAGATATAAACAAGTAGAAATGATGTTTAAGTATATTCATAATAACAAATGCAATAGTAGGAATTTAGCATCTCATTTCATGAAGGTGTGTCCATCTTTCAGTGTTGAATAAACCTGTTAAAGGGACTATATGGACTTTGAAATTTTCATGCTCGCTATTGCCCCCTCAGACCAAACGTGTAACTGCAGCTTCAATAGTAAGCTTGTGCACGAGGCATGCATGCTGTAAGTGCACACTCCTGAATGAAAATAACAGCTGAGTCAGTCCTGCTGCTGATGGCTCTTCTAAATTGTCTTTCAAATCTGCCTCCACACAAACAGCAATGTCCAATACATAATATTGTGGTGAACATTTAAGTGCATATTCTCACACTAGAAGGACAGGCTCTTATTGTGAAGGAGAGGTTAGAGGGAGGTGTGAGTTTCCTGGCGGGATGTTGTCCTGAGAGAGAGAAAGAGAAAGTTCTGTTTTTTTTGAGTGTTGGAAGTTCGGAATAAAAGTTTGAGACTGCAAATACCTTTTCTCGTCTGCTTCCTGCCAACTTCCACATTGGTGACCCCGACAAAAGAATGTCTTCTGACGACCTCTCAGCTTCCGCGGCTGCGGTTTCTTTTCCTGCCGCCCCCGTTGTGTCTCAGTCAACCGCCGCTGCCGCACTTCCCGCTGTTTTTGCGGCCTCGGTGAAGCTCCCGGAGTTCTGGCAGCACGATCCGGAGCCTTGGTTCCAGCATGTGGAGGCTCAGTTCCACCTCCGCGGGATCACGACTGATGACACGAAGTATTATCATGTCGTCGCGGCTTTGGATCCCGTTTCTACTCGCCGTTTAATGGGACTGCTTCGGAACCCGCCGCCAGCTAACAAGTATGGAGCGCTGAAGGACACTCTGCTTCGGATTTATCAGCTTTCCGACGAGGAGCGGGCTGATCGCCTGTTGTCTCTGAATGGATTAGGCGATGCCAAGCCTTCTGAACTCATGGATAACATGTTGGCGTTGCTCGGCTCTGGCGATGCTTCTTTTCTCTTCAACCATCTTTTCCTGCGCCAGCTTCCGCCTCCCGTGCGCACCGCTCTGGCCAGCTCCAGTTTGGTTCGAACCACGGATTACCGTGGATTGGCTGCAGAAGCGGACAAGATTTTGCTGGCATCCAGATCACACGGAGTACATGCACTTCTGCCGGGTGTGACGCCGCAAGGACCAGAGGTTGGACAGGCTGTCGCCGTTGCTGCAGTCGCCGAGCACAAGAAGAAGGACGGCACGCTGTGCTTCTATCATCGCCGGTTTGGAGTGAAGGCGAGGCGCTGCATCCCACCGTGTTCTTTCCTGCACCAGGGAAACGGGGGAGCCGGCGCTCGTTAGCAGCTGTTAGCGCCGGCAGCTCGGAAAAGCTGCTCTTCATGGTGGACTCCGCTTCTGGACGACGATTCCTCGTGGATTCAGGTGCGCAGTGGAGCATACTACCGGTTTCAGCTGTGGACACTTTGGGTCAGGCTCACGGGCCCCAGTTGGACGCAGCAAATGGGACTCCCATCCGCACCTTTGGTACAAGGTTTGTGACTGTGTGTTTTAATGGCCGTGAGTTTGGCTGGGACTTTGTAGTGGCCTCGGTCTCAGTACCTATTCTCGGGGCTGACTTTTTGTGTGCATTCAGGTTGATGGTTGATATTGCTAACAGGTGCTTGATTGATGCTGTATCTTTCCATACCTACCCATGTACACTGGGGGGCCCAGCCCCCCTGCCCCTGGCTAACATGCTTGCCACAGGTGATGAGTACCAGCGTTTACTAACTGAGTTTCCCTCTCTTACTGTCCCCACGTTCTCTGCGGCTGTGGCTAAACATGGGGTGGAGCACTACATCACCACCGTTGGTCCTCCTGTTTTTGCACGCGCACGCCGCCTCGATGCCGCTAAGTTAGTGATAGCCAGGGAGGAGTTTGCAAACATGGAACGTCTGGGCATTGTGCGCCGCTCCGACAGCCCGTGGGCGTCCCCATTGCACATGGTTCCCAAGGCAGGTGGGGGGTGGCGGCCCTGCGGGGATTTTCGGCGCCTTAATAACGCAACCACTGACGACAGGTACCCGATTCCCCACATTCAGGATTTTTCTGTGCATCTGGCTGGGGCAACTGTTTTTTCCAAGGTGGATTTAGTGAGGGGATACCATCAAGTTCCAGTTCATCCTCAGGATGTGCCCAAAACTGCGGTTATCACTCCTTTCGGCCTTTTTGAGTTTTTGCGGATGCCTTTTGGTCTCAAGGGTGCTGCACAGACGTTCCAGCGCCTTATGGACTCTGTTTTGCGTGACATGCCGTTTTTGTTTGTTTATCTGGATGACATACTTGTTGCCAGTCCTTCTGTCTCTGACCACATGGTGCACCTTCGCCTGCTGTTCCAGCGTCTCAGTGAGCACGGCTTGATTGTGAATCCGGCTAAATGCCAGTTTGGTCTGTCGGCCATTGAGTTTTTGGGACATCTCGTTTCGCCGCAAGGGGCGGTTCCCTTGCCGGCCAAAGTTGAGGCTGTTTCGGCTTTTCCACGCCCCACTTCGGTGAAGCCCCTCCAGGAGTTTTTGGGGATGGTGAACTTTTATAACCGTTTTATTCCCCAGGCTGCTCACCTTATGCACCCCCTGTACGACGCCCTTNCACACACACACACACACACACACACACACACACACACACACACACACACACACACACACACACCACATATATCAAGTAGTGTTTCTATGGCTACACTGTGATTTCTTAGTAGAAGTTCTATTTAGTAAGAGTAAGAGAAACTTTATTGTCTTTATCTGAGTGAATCTATAATTAATTCAATAGGTGAACTAATAGTAGCACATTCTATGTTAAAGAAAGTAAGATGTAATATCAGGAAAGGGAGAATGTTAGGTGGTTGGCAGCAGTGTGCCAGCCGATGGCCCCCTCCATGAGGCCACCACAGCTCAGCAGAACGCCAGTGTAGCTTCTTCTGGGGAGAAAAACACTTAGAGAGAAAATAAAGTTAACAGCTGGAATAACAGGAAATAATGCAGTTAGAGAGTGGTGGTAGAAGAGAGTAGCAGAGTGTGGAAAGTGGTCAGTATGTCCTCCAGCAGTCTAAGCCTATAGCAGCATAACTACAGAGATAACTCAGGATAACCTAGCCTTTTAGATGGAGGCATGTGGGAGGCAGGGCCAGGGAGAAGTCTTTAACGACAGTAGTCCCCTCTGTACACTCCACCTCCCTCTGCTCCCCACTCGTCTAAACCTGGGCTAACATCAGAATTTAACCATAAGCCCTATCAAATAGAAAAGTTTTGAGCCTAGTCTTAAAAGTAGACAAGGTGTCTGCCTCACGCACTAATGCTGGGAGCTGGTTCCACAGTAGAGGAGCCTGATAGCTAAAAGATCTGCCTCCCATCCTACTTTTAGATATTCTAGGAACCACCAGTAAACCTGCAGTCTGAGAGCGAAGTGCTCTGTTAGGAACATATGGAACAATCAGATCACTGATGTATGATGGAGCTTGATTATTAAGAGCTTTATATGTGAGAAGGAGGATCTTAAAATCTATTCTGAATTTAACAGGCAGCCAATGTAGGGAAGCTAAAACAGGAGAGATGTGGTCTCTCTTTTTAATTCTCATCAGAACTCTAGCTGCAGCATTTTGGACCAGCTGAAGACTTTTGACTACATTCTGTGGACCTCCTGATAGTAATGAATTGCAGTAATCCAACCTTGAGGTAATGAATGCATGAACCAGTTTTTCAGCATCACTCCTGGAAAGGATGCTTCTAATCTTAGCAATATTCCGAAGGTGGAAAAAGGAAATCCTACAAACCTGTTTAACGTGGGATTTGAATGACATGTCCTGGTCAAAGATTACACCGAGGTTCTTTACTTTGTTCTCGGAGGCTAATTTAATACCGTTTAGATTAGGTGATTGACTAAGCAGTTTCCTTTTCTGAGGTTCTGGTCCAAAGATGATAACTTCAGTCTTGTCTGGATTTAACAGCAGAAAGTTTAGAGTCATCCAGATTTTTATGTCTTCAAGACAAGCCTGTAATCTACCTAACTGATTAGGTTCATCAGGGTTTATGGATAAATATAACTGAGTATCATCAGCATAACAGTGGAAGTTTATCCCATGTTGTCTAATGATTTTACCAATTGGAAGCATATATATAGTGAAAAGAATTGGTCCAAGTACTGAACCCTGTGGTACTCCACAAGTAACTCTAGAGTATGAAGAAGATTTCTCATGTACATGAACAAACTGAAATCTGTCAGATAAATAAGATTTAAACCAGCCTAGCGCTGTTCCTTTGATCCCTACAACATGTTCAAGCCTTTCTAAGAGAATATTGTGATCGACTGTGTCAAAAGCAGCACTGAGGTCCAACAAGACCAGAACAGTGGTGCTGAGGATGTGGCTCACACTTCACAAAAAGGCTGATGCCACGTTCTCATCGGTGACGTCATGAGCGAGTCGTGGTGCAGGATGCTTTTGCTGCGCCGTGTCCTTACCCTCATTTTTCCGTTGCGCACAGCTGCTCCGTCCTCAGCCAGCCTCAGCACGTACAGGTCCATGTTGTACTCTCTGCCTCCCCGCAGGCTGAAGCCAAAGCCTTTGTTGTCCCGATCCAGGTCCACCGAGTAGAACTCAGAATCCTGTCAGGGAGGGGGACACGCCACACGTGGACACAAAACGGGAGAGGAGGATGGAGAAGCATTAGCATCAAGGTCACTTTAGTGGTCTCAAGCCTTTTTGTGGGTCTTTTGAAGCAGTCTCCAGTTTCAGGAGCGATGGTGGGGGGTGGGGGGCCACCTCCAGGAAAGTCACACACATTTAATAGCTGTGCCAGACTCTCTTTGTGTGTGTGTGTGTGTGTGTGTGTGTGTGTGTGTGTGTGTGTGTGTGTGTGTGTGTGTGTGTGTGTGTGTGTGTGTGTGTGTGTGTGTGTGTGTGTGTGCATATGCTCAGGTGTGTGGATGCTGAATTATTGATGCCCTGTGCTCTAGGCAATGGAGAGAGGGAGGAAGAGGGAGACAGACGGGGCACCACAAGGACAGGCAGACAGTCTCTGCAGTTTTGTCTTCATGCCCTTCTAATCTCCTCTGTGGAGGGATCAATGTTATCAGGGAGAGCCATCTCCACAACACCAGATTAATTCAGTTCTGAACACAATGGATCGAGGAGCTACTTTGAAAGTAAACAGGCTTCCCTTAATGCACAGGCTCAACTAAACACCAGCAGGTTATATATAAAAAAAGCTGAAATGAGCAATATTTGTCCTTGTGAGGGTGGGAGGGCGTATTAGATGGTGGGAAGGATGAACAGGTGTTTGGATGGACGTTTGGAGAGACACCAGGATGTAGTTAGGAGGAATCGTGGTGCTTGACAGAGACATAGAACAACCAGAGAGCAGGTGACTGAGTCGAGCGGTCTTCTTTACCTGAGCCGAGTCTGTCTGGGTGAGAGGCTGGGGAGGGGTGCCTTGTGGTGCTTTAAATTCATAAGATTCCTGTTTTGGTTTAGTGTTGGTCCTGAAACAGAATAAAGTAACATAAACCAAACATAAACTTGTCTAAGAAGTTCAATCACCAAAGACTTGATCAGTCATTTAATCAAAGAGCGCTGCTGCTCACCTGGCCTCAGGTGCAGCCTGTTGCTGAGGTGTGTGAGTGGTGGTGATGGTGGCAATCTTCTCAGCATTCGTCAACAAAGATGCATTTGATGACTCTAGAGGAGGGAGAAAAGAGCTTCTTGAGACATCTATATTCTTCAAATGGTACATGAATTAGAATCAATAGTACACATATTGCTATTTTTGTTTTACATGTGTATTTGGTAAGGTTTTCAAAGCAAATTGAAGATACTGTTTAGATGAACCCTTCCCCCTTGATGTAACAGAAGCTAGGTTAATAGATGGCCTTACAGATAACAAGTGTTGGAATAATTGGAGTAAATAATAAGAAAGCGATGGAGTGGTGTGGTTAGCAATGGGTGTTTTGGTAAATATTTGGGTCACCGAGTTCTGAAGTAGTGGAAGTCTATGTAACATCTTAAGAGGAAAAAAAAAGGTAGGCAGTAGTGTGAGGTGGGTGGAGACGATTTGAAACTAAACAGACTGGATGACGATATTTATGTGAGCTGGATAAGTAATGGCGCATTTACATCTGGGTCGGTTCGGTCTAACCCTGGTAGGGTAATTGTGGGTTGTCTGTGCGTTGTCTGAGCTGACCCAACACACCCAATACGGACTGATTGGTCAGCTGAAGTTCATGCCTACCTAATGGGAGCATCTGATTCGCAGGTAGAATCAGCACGCGGCAGCTTCCCGCATGCGCAATTCATTATCAAACTGGATGCAGTGGAGTAAACATCTCTGACTGTAGCTCGGACCGGCTGCGGGAGCGCGAGGACAGAGCGTCTGTCGTGAGCGCTCTTGGGTGGAAGAGGAGCCCACGGCAGCACCACAGCTCATTAAGAGAGTGGGAAGCTGTGTGCTTCATGTCAGAGTATCCAAAAGCAACACTGCTCACGCCCATTTTTGCTCACTAAGTGGCACTTAGGAAGGACACAGACTTCTCCGCGCCACTTTTGCCCCGCCCACGTGCTCGAAGACATCCGCATTCCCGAGAAGGCTGTGTAAACAAAACCTGGCCGCACAGGGACAGGCTGTCCCCACCAAGACTAGACCGAGCCAACCCAGATGTAAAAGTGGCTTAAGTACTATCAAGAACAACACCCAGACTTTTAACCAGAGAGGTGAAAAAAAGTTATTATATTGCAGAAACAGCTGTCGGCTTTAGAAAGAGTTCATTTATGGCACTTACACACTAGCACCGGGTCGGCTCCGATCGGTCAGCCTCAGTCGGCCCCGGCCCCGCCAGGTTGTTTACACACGTCTTCCAGGACACCCTTTGGAATGCGGACGTGATAGGCGGTCTCAGAAATGCGCGCGAAAAATTGGCGCGAATATATCAGTGATGTGGGCGGGTCAAAGGAGTGCGGAGAAGTCTGCCCGGTGTCCGCGCTCATCACAGCAGACAGGAACAGAGAAATGGCTGGGTGGGTCAAAGGAGTGCGGAGAAGTCCGCGGTCTCTTCCTTATTAAACAAAAAGCTGCGTGGCAGCACTATGTCAGTGTGTGTGTATGTGTGTGTGTGTGCGCGCTGCGCTCATCACAGCAGACGGGAACAGAGAAACGGCTGGGTGGGTCAAAGGAGTGCGGAGAAGTCTGCGGTCTCTTCCTTATTAAACTAAAATCTGTGTGGCGTCAGTGTGTGTGTGTGCGCGCGCACTGCGCTTATCACAGCTGACGGAAACAGATAAAACAGCTTCAGTCAGAGGCTTGTTAACTCCTCCGCAAGAGTGATAATGAAGCGCACATGCGGGAAGCCCCCGCTGGCGGATTCTATCCGCTAATCGGAGGTTCCCCCTAAAGGTAGGCGTGAATTTCAGCCAACCAATGAGTCGGCAGTGGGTGTGTTGGCCCGGTTTTCGGCGCGAGTCAGACCACCTTCAGATGAGGGCCGAAAACACGTACGGTTCAGCCACAAAAATCCCCGGGCCACCCGGATGTGAAAGGAACTTACCCAATCCCACCCGGTTCGAGCCGGTGCTAGTGTGTAAGCGCCATACGTATCGCTGAGAAGAACCTTAGATTTATCACTGCTTAAGGTGAACAAAGATTTTATCTCAAACCAACAATTACAGATGAGGTAAGGTGACAGCAGGCTAAAATGAAACAGTGTTGGATGTATATTGCATAGCACATAAAGGTGATACTGAATATCTGTAAAATATTACCAAGATGAAGAAAATATATAATAAACAGAAGTGGACTGAACACACAACCTTGAGGAACACCAATAGTGACTGAAACTACTTTGATTTACATGTTTTGATGTGAATATATTGAGAGCAGCAAATGACTTTTGAGTTTTGAATCAGTTCAAAGGTTTGCCAGTGATGCTAACAGAAGCTAACCTATGTAGTAGAATGGAAAGGGGCAGAATGAAGATGATTAATAGGCCAGAATCAGCTGCTGTACGGAAGTCAATGAAATTATTGTCTGGGAGTAGAAACTAAAATGAAAATGTTCATTACGATTATTGTCAGGAAAATGAATTTGAACATGAAATTAAGCTTTTTTCTAAGGATTATAGAAAGAAAATAAACATGTTATTTATATAGCAAAAGCCTCTGGTATTGTGGAAAATCAAACACAGAATGTTACGTTTTCCCTGGTATGAACACTTGTGACTATCAGCTACTAACTTTATTTGATCCACTGACACCCCAGAAGCTCCACCATCAGCTTCCTGCAACACTCAGCTGAGATCCGGGAGCCCAGCGTAAAACAGTAGTCTGTGCCATCAATCATTCTGTCAGGACACTTGTCGCTTCTTATTTCCACCTGAAAGATGTCTCATTTTGGACTGGGAGTAATCTTCCACTGACATAAAAACAGGCTCCTAGTTATTTTGTCTTTTATCTTTGCTCTGATGGAATCCTTTTGCGTTACTAATGAAAAGCACCAAGTTGCAAACAGACCATCATCACACCACTCCTGCTGCATTAAGGAACCTTTCTCCTTCGTAACAATTTAATCTTTCTTGGCCATTGTTGAGCACACGGAGTCTGAAAACAGCTTGGCACTCTATAAGTCAGCCTCTGGCCATTTTCTCTCATGGTCAGGTCCCCTTTCACCTATCCATCTTCTTTCCCTCCCTCACTTTGCTCGAAGCCTTCTGACTTAACCCTTCAGTTACTCGTGGGTAAAAAGATGACCAATCAAGCTGAGTGTGGGTGGACTAACCTTCCATTTCAGACTGAAAATGCACATATCACCAATGTCTCAGATAACTGTCCCTATAAACTATTTTAACCCTTCATAATGGACTCCAACGCTGCTCTAACGCTCCATCTCGCTTTCCTACAACAGTTGTCTATCATTCTGTTTAAGAACCACTCCACTCTTTTCCTCTCTTGCTTAAAAACACACGCGGTAAAAGCAATAAACTGTTTCTGAATTTCCTGAATAGACAGAAGAGAGGAGGTGTATTCAAAATGACACACGGGAAAAGAAGCAAAAAAGCAGGGATTAGTCTTTTTACGTTATCTAATACGCAGTAAGTGCTAAAAAAAAATCACACTCCATGCCTACCTGCCTTCTCTCACACAACAGAGATACCAGAGTAGCTTAGACTATTAGCTGCTCCTGATTTTTTTTTGTTACCACAACGTATTAAAAGCACCTGTTCCTGCAGATCCTACAAGGGAGGAAAAAGTGAGATGAACCTGACTTCACCTTGAATCTCCCGCTGCGGTACTTACATCAAAAACGTCACAGACAGGACGAATCCTCACAGAAAATAGGCAACCATTTGTAAACAGAAGCAGAGGAAACAATCGCTTAGAAGCATACTTAGAGAGACAAGCCACAATTTTTGCCTAACACGCTCGCTGTCTCCGTGTCAGCCGGTGTCAGCGTGTTTGACACGTGCTCATAAACACAAACAAGAACTTTCCTATAAAGCATATCTGGTTATTTTCTCCCAGATGCCTTCACTCTTGCTCTGTGTGTTTTGTTGCCGGGGCAATTTTGGCTCAATGGCACCGAAAAGAAAACATGGAAATCTTCATCTATAAGAAGCGAGCCAGAAAGAAACGATCGGCAGACTAATAGCTTCAATTTCTAGCAGCGCTCCAGAGTCTTCCTCAGACGTAAAAAACAGAAACTCAATTAATCAGCATTTGTGAAGGAGGCCAGGGCGATCTGTCAGCACAGGGAGGAGCGCTCTCAGCTGCATGTATGAACAAACAACATGTAGGCCATGATGGATTAGACCAGTGGTTCTCAATTACTTTTGGTGAAGCCCCCCCTAGGGTACATAGATTTTTTCGCGACCCCCCCGGGTAATGTGCGAGCGGGGGGGTGGGGTGGTGCCTACTTTGAATTGGCCCCCAAAACGCATAGAAACGGCCCTGGGTGTGGGACTGAGTTTTGAAGGTGACTAGAATTGTATCAAATAAATAAATATTACATGCTTATAAGTTATTGCTTTATAAAGTTTCAAACGTGTAGTGGGATAAATCTACCTGCATTTTCCTTTTCAAGCACTTTGTTTTATTTTTTTATGCAACCATTTTCCTGTCCTGTCTGTATTTTAGCTGCATCTCCTCTCAATCCTCCAGAAAAACGGCTGCCTGGCTTCATTTTTCACGATTTAAGCAGATCAAAGAGATCTGTGAAACATAGCAGAGTGCGCTGCGCTGCGCTCGCTGCTGCGCCAGTGAGGTAAAGTCGCAGAAGCTCGGGTGATGGAGCGCAGCAGCGGAGCGCGTCAGACACAAATAAAAGACAGAAAGTTCTTGTATTTTAATTCCAGAACTTGACAGGATGTCCAGACAGACCTCTGAATCCCTCTGTCAGCGCTTCTCTTCAGCGCTCCTCACGTGACATTTGCGCACAGGCAGGTGACCAGTTCACGCGGAGCACAATGTGCGCTCGGGCGGCAGCAGGAATGTTAATTCAAGTGAAATCGTTGAATTGTGTTGTTTTTATGTTACTGGGGAACTCTGGTCAGCTTGTGTGGGATAAATATTAATGAAAAAAGAATGGATATTTAACGGTTTTATTGAATATTTATTATTATTTTAAAAATAAGCGAAAATAGATCAAGCTGCCTCTGGCTGCGAACAAATGATTCTTTCCATTTCTTATATAAGAAAGAAAGGAAGTTATGTTCAGAAAAAAACATTTTATTTAAATCAAATCAAACAGTGGTGCAGGGCAGCTCAGGGAAACAAAGATGAGGCATCTTTTAACATTACCATGTTCAATAGGGCTGTTCATACGTCACTCTACCAAACAAACAATATAAATGAAACAAAAAGTAAGAAAAATCTAAATTTCTCTTCCATGGAACATTTGCACTGTTTCCATTAAATAAAATCCATGTTTGGACTTTTTCTGTGTTCACAAATCAGTTCGTGCATGTATTGTGGAATCTGTGTTACTCTCCGTTGGGGAAGCTCCGAGCGGGGTGGAGGGAGGGGTTGGGGGGGGGGGGGGGGGGGGGGGGGGGGGGGGGGGGGGTCAGGTGCGGTGCGCCGCGCCCCCCCTGCTCCTCCTCCGCGCCCCCCAAGGGGGGCGCGCCCCACTAATTGAGAACCACTGGATTAGACACACCTCCACACACACAAGAAGTTCTGCGTCGCTCTCTCTGCCTCTCTCCCGTTTCGCACAAGCATCTAAATTACTTTTGTGAGTTCTAAAAGAGCGGGCATGCCGAAGGCAAAAACTGCAACTGTTGGGAAAATTCCCAAATATCCCCCAAAGAGGCAGTTCCATCAGCACTGCGGGGGTGTTCCACCAACTTTGAAAACAAGTGAAGGAACTGCAAGTGCTATACAACAAACACACAAATTAGAACTCCTCAGAAAACAGACTCCGTTTTCTCATCGCTAAAATATCAAAGTAGTTCATATAACTGTATTATTAATCTTTCATTTGCCATAATTCACATTTCATGGTTATTGCTGTAGAACTGTTTTGAAGTACCTAGTGCTGCAGGTAATTTCCACCTTAAACGTCCACAGCAAATTTAAAAGTGTTAATTTTGGGGTGTTGGTCCAATTGAACACCAAGAGTAGTTAATGTAACACTAAAAAGAGTTGATATGTAACACTGACATGAGAGTTAAACCCGAGTGTTAAAAAGGAATGTTTCCTAATGAAAAGCTAACTCTGAACTCGCACAGTGGCTATAACACCTGCAGAGTTAATTCGCAGACTCCACCCCTTTATTCTAAAAGTTGGACTGGTAGTGACCGATTGGCTGCAGAGAGCTGCAGGAGCTGCAGTGAGCGAGGTGCATTGTGGGTAGTCATGTTTTTAGTTAGTTTGTTCTGGGGTGTTTATGCATGTTTATTTTGGGGGGGTTGTGTTGTTCTTAGTTACTATTTCGTTCACCGTTGCAAATGTGGTGTTACTTGTTGTGAGGAGGCTGGTCAAAGGAATGGGACCACTGTGCCATTCCACTGTCACAATAAAAACATGATACATGGTTCACACTAAATGCTCAGGACTCCGGTCCTTGTGTTCTTCTCTCACTGGCTGTACGCAGTCATGAGGTGTACAAGGCATGAGTTAGCTGGTGTTTTGCAGTGTGGCTCCAGAAGAGTTGGTTTTTGACACTGAATCAGAGTTAAAATACCAACTCTCCAAAAAGAGTTAAATTAACTCTTACTGGTGTGGACCCATATAGACACTTCAAAAGTGTTGAAATCAACTCTGACAGTGTTCATTTGAGCATGCTGAGTTTGCTGTGTACGTAAAAATAATAATGTGACATTTATGAGGGTGTAAAGGTTTTTTTTAACAATTGCATTGACTGCTACAATATTTGAGAGATTAGAGTTGCTTTAACACACCAGAAACAGAACCAGAAACTCATTAGGAACCAATTGTTGTTTCTCCAAACTGAGGCTGTTCAAAGAGCAATCTACAACAGGTCATTTAATTGTTCAAAACATTTTTTAACAAAAACCACACTTCCAAAGACCCTACTATCCCTTCAACCCTTTAGCACTCCAGCGTCCCGCTCATATGACAAAACACATTGCGTTCATGGGACCTGAACATCACACTTCCTAAGACCTTACTATCCCTTTAATGTCTACAGTCACAAACAGAAAACTACACTTCCTAGAAAGCAAAATATACTCATGATGCTTCCTTTAGGACCTCAGAAATGGTCAAATTTAGCAGCAGCTTATTACCCGGACAACATCCTGGTCATAAAGATGAGTTTAGGCGGCGTTCTTCACTCACCATCTCCAGGAATGATGCGCAGAGTGACGGTGTTCCCAGCCTCCTTGATCAGATTGACGATGTCAGAGTGGGACTTGTTGGTGATGGAGCACCCGTTAACAGCCAGGATGCGGTCGCCGACCTTCAGCTTCCCACAGCGGTCCGCTGGGCTCCCCTCAATGATGCGTCCTATTTTGTGAGGCATGGCCACACAGGCATTTCCAGCTATCGTCACCATTGACAATGTTGAGGGGATGGAGTGTGTATGTTTGGGTGTGCAGGATTATGTGGGGAGGGAAGAGATTTGGAGAAATGGAGAGAAAAAGGATGGAAAAGAAGCAGAGAGAAAGAGGATGAGCAGGTTTAAGGGTTAATTCACCAGCAGCCAACAGCCAGCAAAGCCAAAGAGACGAGACAAGAGGATCAAGATATGTCAGGATAATATGCAAGCGTCAGCAAAGAAGGCCTAATGTAAATGTGCTCTGGAAGGGAATCAGAGCCAGCACCACACTTCTGTCTGTGCATCACTTTTTTCTATTATTCACTAAAACCCAAATTTAAATCCTAAAGATTCTCAAATCTGCTTTTGAGGAAACCGTCATCAGTCTGAAACATCTAGTTAATAAACTTCCATGTGGATTTAATGAGTTACAATTCTATATCCCAGTTAGTCGTACCTGCAGGATGTTGGAGACGACAAACATACATCAGAGCTGACGTCTCACCAACCACCCCAAGGTGATCACTTCCTCTCCGTCTGCAGACTGATGCGTGTGATCACGCTCTCCTTACTCCTCTTACTTTTTTATAATTATTCATAAAACCATCTGCGCTGCTGTAACTTCTGATTAGATTAATAATAAAAAACAAAGTTTACAGGGACTTGTTTATCCTTCTACCCTTTCCTGCCTGATTAGCTGAAATCTGCCAGCTTTTAGGCTGTATAATATAAAGCGCAGAGTGAAAGGGAAGGAAATGTGAATTTTACATGCTAAATCAAAACAAATAAGGCTCATCTGCTGCCTCATGCCATTTACCGAGACCCGTGAAAAGGAAATTTGCCGCTTGCTTTGTGAACCAACCCGTGAAGCTGAGCAATTTGAGACTGTTTTGGTTTATTCACACCAGCAGAGGCAGGAGCACGGAGGACAGTCAGATCAGTTATGTAGGCAAAAGGTGGGTGATGTATACAAAAAGACACCACTGGCTTGGAAAAAGCATCCATTTCCATTGAATTCTTGTGTTTAAGTGTGTGGCATCAAAAGGACGACTAACTATGACTGAAAAAGAAAATCTGGGAATTTTTAAAATCAGTAAAGTCGTTTGGTTTTGAGCAAGCGAATCTTTCTGATTTACCGCGTTCTGGGTCTTCATCGAGACATTATCAGGCTTTTGGAGCGGACCTGCTCGGCTGAAGCCGTTTAAATCGAGCTGAATAATACAAGTGCCTTACGTAAGACCCACTTCACTTGTGATCAATTATGAAAGCTTTGTGAGAGTGTAGCAGCAGCTGCAGGGGAAGAAAAGGGTTTCAGTGTCTTGGTTTGACAGGCTGAAGCGAAAATGAGGAAAAAAGATGCGCTTCTTTGAAGGTTGTTGACTCTGATCTGGCGCGACTGTAAATAGCCAGAATGCGCTCTGGCTGTCAGGCTATTTAGCGCTTAGTGGTTTTTATGAGCAACACAAAGGAATTCCACAAAGAAGACCAAAAGATAAAAGAGCCCAAAAGGTAAGAAAAAAGCTTAAGTGTGTGTTTCAGGTTCTGCTGAGTGGAACTGGTGATGCTTGCGTGCAACAAAAAACGTCTCTAAATTACATTTTTTTTAAAGCAGAAAAGGGAAGCGTTGCTTACCGAAGGTGGTGCCTGCCTCGGGTCGAGACACAGACGAGACGATGACGAAACCAAATCCCTCGTTTTCGCCGCGTTGGATCTCCACGTCATAGGGCTGCAAAGCGGAGGAGGCGCCGGTGGAGTTGGAGTTGGGGGGCTGGGAGAAGGAGGAGTTGGCGGTTGTAGCAGCAACCACGGAGTTCCCGCTCACCCCCACCCCGGCTCCTCCGCCGCCGCTGCCGATGCCAGAGGTGGAGCCGCTGCCGGAGCTGACGGTGTTGAGGGAATTCTGGCTGCCCTGCAGGGTGCGTCTCCCCATATCCTCCGTCAGGCTGGGCGCCTGGGTGCTGCTGTGGTGAGAGGACGCTGGCGACGGAGGCACGTCTCCTTCTGCTTTAACTGGAGACGACAGAGAACAAGGGACAAATTAGAGAACCATGAAAGAAAAAAAAGGATAAAAATTGAGCTACAACTCATCACTGCTCAGGAGACGAGACTGAAGCAACATTAAGAGAAAGACTGGACAGCACCAGTCGATGTGAAATTCTTTGTACAATCCTTAGCCACCAGTTTATCTTTTTGTAGTAATTTAAACTCCGTGAAAGAGCTTTCAACCACGAGCCACTTCACCGGGCCGTCTCAAACAAAAGATGAACTGCAGACGTGGCCTGCCTGCTGAATCTGGACATTTCATTCCACATTTCATTTCCTGTACAGCTGCTCAACGAAGGCGCCTCATACTTTCTACGCTGTGAGGCAGACAGGGAGCAGCCATGCACTAATGTCTGGCTGCCGTCGGCGGGCCAAAGGTTGACCACCCTCTCCATCATGTTTATGGGCCTTTCTTTATCGCCTGCTGAGGAGCAGAGTGGAGTGGAGCTGAGATGAGTGGTGTGACAGCAGCGATGGGATGTAGGTGTTTTGCTTGTGGGAGCAGCTGACCGCTTCTATATCCAGACCAAAACAGAGGAAGGAGAGGAGGGGAACGCCTTCAGAGCCCCAGGCTCCAGACAGGACTGTGATTAAAATAAATACGGCTATAAATGTGCGCTTAGCAACTAACGTTTCACCGTACCATCAAAAGTTGGGCTAGCTTGGCTGAAAAAGTAGCAAAGTTGAGTTAAAAGCGTAGTTTTTCATCCTGGCTGGGTGTCTCTTTACCTGCGTAGTTGGTTTTGCGTCTCACAGTGAGATTAACGTGTCCCTGCTTGGCAGCCTGCTGCATCAGCTGCACCACCAGCTGGTGCGACTTGCCCACCACCTCTGTGCCGTCCACACATATCAGTTCATCTCCGGATCGAAGGCGCCCACCTTCGTCTGCAGCGCCGTACTTCACTATGTGGCCGATGTAGATCTGAAACGCACGCAGAGCAGACAATCAGATCACAGAAGGTTACTGAAGAAGTCTCAGACCTTTCTGCAGAGATGCAGAAATGTTTGCTACTTTTCAGTAGGAATCCAACAGATTAGGTGCATGAAACCATTTTGCAACAACTTTAATATACGACCGAGTCGTGTTGGGCGTGTGACGTAGTTGCAAACATATTGTGACAGTCCTGATCATTTTCTGTTGCAAATGAGTCAGAAATAGTCTGTTCTTCGTCTCAGTCTGTTTGCACTTCACCCTCCTTTGGTTTTCAACATTTTCTTGCAATTTCTGACTCAGATGCAGTATTGACAGGGGTTCAAGATGGTTTGTAATGATTGGGTTTTTATTTGAGAGGCATTCTATGTCAGATTCCTGTGATTTATGCGAGAACCCCGATCAACGTTTTAAGAAGTTTTGGAAACTCCTCCAAAAGTTGCTGGGAAATTTTGCATTAAAATGGTTTCAGTTATCAATAATGCAGACTTCACTGTTTTACAAATTATTTATAATCTGTAATGGTTGTACTGGAATCAAACATTCTGCTTCCAAACACTAGATTTCCTCAACAACTGAAAGATTAAACCTGTGTGGTCCAGTGAACCAGAACAAACTGTTGGTCTGACTCTGACTTTAAAAGAAGGGGCTGAAAAAGGGGAGTGTTTGTGGTGGATGTTGTTAGTCAGATCAAAAAGAATCTGTTTCTTTAAGAAGTGCTGATATTAATATGTCCAACACTCAGTCCACAAAGTAAAATTGTTTGTGAGAGACGTAGGGCTGAAACGAATCCTCGAATGGTTTGATTCAATAAATTCCTCAAATCATTTTTTACTGATTCGAGGCTTCATTAAATGTGTGCACCACAGTCTGAACACATGTTACTGATGCACAACGTGGTAATCTAGGTGCTATGGAGGAAAATAGAGAAAGCAGCAAAGACATAAACCATTGTAAAAGGCAGAAACGCTCCAACGTTTGGGATCAAGAGTGAAACTACGAGCAGATGAAATACATTAAATTCTACTGATCATACTGTGGATATATTTAGATGTTATTTTGACTAAGATGAGTGATATTAATACAAAATGTTACTGAAATGTAGGTCAAATTTTTTCCATAAAATATTTATTAAGTGTAAATATCAGATGGGAAAGAGGGAACTAGACAACATCAGTTTAATACTGAGACTTTTATACTAAGAGTCTGACATTTAGCCTCATAATTTAGTTGTTTTATTTCATATTTTTAGCAGCAGAAGTCAAATAGAATATTTGAATACTAAAATATTCGATCGCTGCAGCTCTAGTGAGATGGAAAAACTTAGAGACTTACGGGTTCTCCCGGCTCGTTGCCTCCGAGGATCCTAAAGCCGAACCCTGTGTCCTTCCTCCACAGGAATATGTCCTGCTCCTGGAAGTCTGGAACTGTAAGAAAGTCAACAAAACCATCAACATTTCATCATAACATTTACCATAAGAAGATTCTTCATGCCAGCACCAGAACAATTCAGCGTTAGTATGTTAGTGAACATTTTTCTGTAGATGCATGGAACTATGTTCCTGAGTTCTCGTGTTATGAACGTCTCTGAAGCCGACACATGAAGCAAACAAATAAAGAACAGGCTGTTCTGTCAAGTCAATCTATTTTTGGTGAGGATCTGAAATACAAAGCCAAATAAAAATCTTAAGAAAAGTCACATGGTTTCAAATAAAGGCTGAGCTCTTCATCTGTGCCATAATTAGAAGAAAATCTGACTTCTGGGCTCCTTTGATGTCTGGAATAGTAAATATTCTCTTTAAGCCTTTTAAAACCTGACATTCTCAGTTGGTGAAGTTTAAAGGGGCAACACTATTTCTTCTTTTATGAAGCAATGTGCAACATTGCAAAGCATCTATTACTCCCAGTATAGGTCTACATCAGGGTGCACTTTCCACCGGACACACGGCATAGATAAGCTATCTATTATTGAGCATAATACAGAAAGTGCCAGAGTTCACTCGTGGCCAGAAACGACGGAATCGAGCTTCTATGTTTGGCAGTAAACAGGAAGGTGCTGTTATATAAAAGAAGCATTTCACTGCAGTGGCTGACAGCTCATGGTTTATGTAGTGTGAGAGAAGAGCTCAGGAGGTTACTGGATGCTCAGGAAGAAAAAAAAATGATGCTAAGTGTGTGTATGTGCTTCCATCTCTGCACAAAATCTAAAGGATACTGTTTTTCTCCTCATTTCTGTCGTCTATAATGTGTCGAGTAGGGATGTAAGAAAATATCGATATGATGAAATATCGCAATATTTGGTGTTATGATGCTGAATCGACATTTAACTGAATAAAAGAAAATTTACATGCAAACATTTAATGTATTTCTTTTGTGTGGTGCAATTCAGACTCCGACTGCTAGGTGGCAGCAGTTTTTACCGCCTTCATTCTGATGGAACAACGACATCTTGTGATAACACTGGATGCATCTTGGAAGAGACTGGCCATCCAAAAAAAGTCGCCACCTGGATTTAACTAAGCAAATAGGTACAAGCCTCCTATTGGATAATTACTGCATGGGTGATTATCTTTCAGCTGCAACAAGTTATTTAACCCCAACTGGTGCAATGAGCTGCTTCTCATTTCTTAAACAACCATGTGGAAAGACACATCTGGTGGTCGTGGAAACGATGTTAGTCTGTTTTAGAAGGGTCACGTCACTGGCATGCATCAAGCAGAAACGACTAAAACTGGGTTCAGAACTGTCCAACGCATTATTAAAAACTGGTGTGATGAGTCCAGATGGACCCTGTTCCAGAGTGATGGGTGCATCAGGGTAAGAAGAGAGGCATATTCCAAGATGACAATGCCAGGATTCATCGGGCTCAAATGGTGAAAGAGTGGTTCAGGGAGCATGAGACATCATTTCCACACATGGATTGGCCACCACAGAGTCCAGACCTTAACCCTATTGAGAATCTTTGGGATGTGCTGGAGAAGGCTTTGTGCAGCGGTCAGACTCTACCATCATCAATGCAAGATCTTGGTGACACATTAATGCAACACTGGATGGAAATAAATCTTGTGACATTGCAGAAGCTTATTGAAACAATGCCACAGCAAATGCATGCCATAATCAAAGCTAAAGGTGGTCCGATGAAATATCAGAGCGTGTGAATTTTTTTTTTGTTGATGACTTTTTTTTAGACAGGCAGTGTATTGCCAGAGTCTTGCCAATACACACTCGTAGTGTCAAGTAAATGAAAGCAAAGCCAGGTAATTATCAAGACACTGTTCCTAGCTGTAATCCCTGAGAGATGTTGGAATTCTCCCAACTAGGGCTGGGCGATATGGCGTCAAATCAATATCACAATATATTGACCTGGGTAAAATGATGTCTGTAATAGATATAAATTCCGGTATCTGTAATTTTTCAGTAAATTTCCTACCTCTATGAGTCAAACACATGGATGCATTCATAAGGTTGCAGCTGCTTTATAGATTATGTGCTGATGAACTTGCATCTTAGAGCAAACTCCCGCAGAACCTTTTGTTTGCTTCTAGCAGCCGTGCCAATGCTGCTAAAGCCACAAAGAGGCAGCAGCATGGCAGACAGTCTCAGATGTCGCTTCCCAATCTGTTCCTTCAGTCAACAGTTAAAATCCACGCAGAGTGTAGCCACTTCTTACAACCTATCACAATGCTTCTGTGGTAGGAACTGGGAGAATATGAGTCAAATGCTAACTGTTGCAAACTGTCCCTGTGCTCCAGAGAGTCAACGGAACATCCACTGCTGATTAATAGACCAGTAAGTGGTCCCTATAGTGAGGCAAAGCGACACGTAGAGCTAAATTAGTCTGGATGGTTTAAGTAGTGAGTAATTTAAACTGGGAGCACGTGCAACACCCTGTGATGATTCATATGCAAGATTATTTTTGGGGTTAAACTTTTATTTTTCACCACAGTTTAAAGCTGCAATGGCAAATCTCCAAAACAAGCTAGCTTTTAAACACAAACACGACATGGAACTCGACTATCGACTATCATTCCTGGGCCACGTCCACCTGATAGCAGAAGCTGCATTGCCACAGTCAACGAGATGGTGCTAAACACCTGTCGCTGTTTTCTAGGTGCAAACGTCTTTCACGTCTTCAAATGGTGTTTCTCTTTTTGGGACTCTGGTAGTTTGTCCTAAAGTTGAAGTGGTAGCAAAAGTTTCTCTTTCTCTGATGTTAATGAGAGGAGAACGTCTCACACCAGTGGTGTTCTGTTGCAAAATGCACAAGCGCGTAATGAATGGAGGACCCAGGTAAATGCAAAAGTGCAGAAGTTTTGCAGGTATGCCATTGCAGCTTTAATGTGTACAGGTTTGGTGATCATTTCTGCAATTGTGAAACTCAAAGTCATGTCAAAGGATTGCGTTATTTGAAGAACATGACAACATAGATGTGGAGAAATGTAGTCACTGTCTGTATTGAGTGGGTACTGAAGGATTTAATGGACTCTAAGGAGTGTGAGGAAGGAGGAGGATTTACACATGTGGGCACAGGTCTGCTGACCCCCTCTAGCTCCAGGTGTACCTCCCTTTCACAATAACCCTCCTCTGTCACATCCCAACATTTCTCTCTTATATTTAAATACGTTTCTATTGTTTCTCAGTCAAAGAGCTTTATTACCTTTTGTACGGGCGATTAAAAACATCTTTTTCATCTCCATCACGCGTTTTTAACTTTCCTTTTTAAGACAAATGATCTTTTTCATAGCCCTCTAAATTATAAAAAGCCATGACAAGAGGTGCTTGGGCAACTGATACAATGTTCACACATCAGCACTCAGACTCCTGTTTCTTTTTTCTTCCCACCAAACCTTCTCCCTTTTATTCCTAAACTTGACAGAAGATCTGAGGCTTTTTCTCCTTAATTGGAGCTATCCACTCGCAGGGAGGAAAAAGAAGAAAGGGGGTGTGCAATCCACTGACATCCACTCCACAATCGCTGCTAATTATGCACTACAAGCGTCTTAAGGGAAGTCTAAGCAAAAGCGTCTCAGTGGCGTTAGTGTTGAGTTGGACAAAAGTGGCATCATTAGCCTTTAAAGAACAGGCCCCCCAAAACATGGAGGGAAGCTTCAGCTTCTAATGGAACAACAGTGGTTTGTCACCATGTTAATCAGAAATGTTCTAATGAGTTGAATTTAATAAAAATAAGCTGGTCAGTTACAAATGTTTGTGTTTGCAGCAAAAAAGTAATGATTTGAAAATATCCAGTGAAGCGGTTGTGATTCGTGCTCAACGAAGGAAAGATGAACTCTTTCTAAATATAAGGTCTAATCAAATCTTTAACACATTTGTAGGATTCATGTTTAAAGTTAGTTGAGAAGAACCCTTAATCCAAAGCTAAAGCCATCTTAGGTTAGCTTAGCACAAAGAGCGATAGCGAGGGGAAGTGGCTGTTTTTTTCATTTTTAAAATGAACAAAATCTACTTTTCAGGTTTAAATACAACTAATTGGTAGTTGGTACCTTTTTGTCTTGATTCTTTTTCCCCAGGCATTCTTTCTTAGCTAAGCTAAGCTAATTGTGTGGCACCATATTTAGATTTAGTCACTGGTTTCCACCTCCAAACGTAAGAAAATATGCATATTTCTATGATTATCTCAGTGTAAAATGGTTTTATGTATATAATATGCTTTTTTTTTATTTGAAGACTTAAACCAGTTACTTGCATGCAGGTTTAGCTTACCAAAACCCATCTTCAACCATGCATCCCTCATCCAACTGCCACCAAAAATCATATACTTACGCCTACTTTCATACATGCTCCTGGACTGGGCCCAGATTTTAAAGGGGTCCGGTTTCCTCTGGATGGTCCCGTCTCCTTGGGAGTCCTGGGATGGGAGGCCAGGCAGGGGCTGCGAGGGGGCCGGGGGAGCACTGGTCTCGCTGAGAGGAGGTCCCAGGGACGAGTGCACGGGCGAGTCGGTGTGGGCGCTCCGATGGCTGGAAACGCTATGCTGGGAACTGTTCTGACTGTCCTTTCTTGACAATTGCTGTTGGGAGAAGCAGATCGATATCATTTGACTCTTCAAAACAGGCTTTGAGGGAACGAGGCAGATTAACTCGGCGCTGACAGACAGGTAGATAAAAACATTTAAAGGTTATTGCATCCTCAGCAGCAGATCTGAGAGGAGGATCAGAGACGTGGCTGGTGAGAGGAGAAACCAGGAGGATGAAGATGTGAATACAAAAGAGTTTTCCATTACAGTTCAGAAAAGAAAAAGAGTAACAATTGCTTCTCCTTTGGGGTAAAAGAAAGCAGATTCCACAGCTTGTTGCTACCTTTAATCAATGCACAGAATAATCAAGCTGTTTTATTCATAGACATTCTTTTAGCTCACAGAGACAGATAAGGAAAAAACCCTGAATGGTTTCTCATGATTAAGTCGTTCTGCTATGGAATAAAAACACAGCAGTTCAATTTACAAAGGGTGCATTGCCTATTCCTTTTGTTTAGCAGGTGGGAGTGTTTTAAGAAGGAAAAAACTGCTTTCCCTTCTGCATATGGAGACAAATTCATGGTAAATAAAGCTCTTATGAGACTTTGAGACAAAGGCAGACACAAGTGTTAGGGTCCTCATAAACTGCACCCATACCCTCAATTACATGGACACTTAAACACGTGCTCGAGGATTTGAGGTGTTCTGAGGAGCACACACAGCTCCCTCCAACTTAAAATTCTGTTCATCATTTTTGAACTGTATAAATGTATATATGCTTTAAGTTTTTACAGTTACATCTTCATTGTTAGTCCCCAGAATTCGCACTGCTGCAAGGATTTCAACAAAGAGAGCAACAAAGAGAAAGAGTTGCAGGCAGAGACGGAGATATTTTAAGACAGCAAGAGAAAATGACAGCAGCTAAGACTCCTCGTATCATGTGACCGCACATTACTTTGGATTTAGTGGACAAAAATATACCAGGGAAAAGGGGCGGGGGCGAGCAGCTCGTCGGTTCTCTGGTATCAAAGTGTCTGGCCTTCAAAGTGCAGCTATGTCTTCGATGAATCCAGGCTCATTACTCGCTGAATCGGACTCCTACACCTCTGCAATTCATGTTTATATTCATTATGCTTGTTGGACATAAAAGAAGCTTGATGCTGTAGGAAATACTGAGTGTGATTTGCACTTGGTGTTGAGCGTAACCTCAGTGGGATAAAGCGGTGATCGATGCAGCTCTTTTTCGGTGCTACATTCAGACTTCAAGACAGCAATATAATTTAATTTTAGTTTACTTTGGTACATCAAATAAAATGGCACCTCCTCTGCTTTTCTCTCTCGATGCACATAATGTCTGAATCCTGCACTCTGTTCAAATGAAAACAAATCTCGTTCTCCTGATGGATCCATCAGATTTGACCTTCTGCAGTCACTGTTGAGCCATAATGTTCTGAGACCGGTCTAAAACATTGTGTTTTCTTCCTGATCTAATAACTTAAGGCATAAAGATGGTGAAAGAGGACAGGAGAGAGGAGCTGGAGCAATGAAAACAAATCTAGGAGAGAATCAAGTTAACTCCCATGATGCAGCATTGCATTAGTAGTTCTTTAGCTGGTTTGATGTCGCATTAGAGCCGTGAAATTAATCAAATTAGTTTTCAGATTTTGATTTAGGCTCCAATCAATAACATCAACTATGTAATCGGCAAAAAAATTATTACTATTGATGTTATTTTGTCACTTTCTGCCTTGCAAGCCTCTCCTAATGTTTCCTTTCCTTTCCTTCTGAGTGACGTGCACTTACGTCCCTTTTGAAGGCTAAACTCAAACTGGTAAAAAAAGGCAGATTGACGGCAAAACACATCGACTGTATACGATGCAATACAAAATATTATATATGCCCCCATTACCTTCAATTATGACTCCGTATCATACTATGGTGAAATGTCCAGCAATATTTTACCAGCCCTTTTTAAAGAATCATCTCCTCGTTTGAACCTTCAGGCCTCTATAGCAGCTCTTCTCTGCCTCTATAGCAGCTCTGTTCCCCCATGTTAATGACAATTAGATGTTTTTGAAGCTTTAGCTGGAAACAACTGGACTTCTCTTGTTTTCCTTGAAGACGTTTCGCCTCAAATCCAGGAAGCTTCTTCAGTTCTGAAACTTGAGCTGAAACAAACCTGCTGACGGGGCAATAGGAATCGCTGGTGAGGCCATTAAGGTCACATGATTCCCTGGCCCCTCCCTCTACTCAGCTCCCTGTTTGTGTCATTGGTGCCAACGATCCTAACACATCTCCACACAACGCCAACATGTGCACTCTTTTGGTCACAAGTTGTTCGTTTCTGTTTAATTTTACAGTTTTAGTTCATTTTATATATTTTGGTCTCGTAATTTATACCCAACAAGTTTTAATCACTCATGTAAGTCGGTGCCTGAGCTCTGGAAAAAGCTACCAACCCACTGACTCATCAGCATTTCAATACTGACCAAAATTATTGTGATGATGAATTTTTCTGTCATATTTGGAAACTTCCAAGTCACATTAGTAACCTTACAAACATAAAGAACCACATATTAATCATGCACTCATTCCTCTAAAAGAACACCACCACCACCGTCACAAACCCAGCACCAAAGTCACAACACCTCAGTCCCTCAAGAAACTTTCATCTCTTTCAAATGACATCACATACCCTCCTAGTGTAATCTCTGTATGGAGGAGCCAGCTCAAAATCATCCTGCAAAACAAAATACAACAGATATACATTCAGTGAGAGAGACGGAGGAGACGGGTCCCTCAGTGCAGACGCTGCAGAACGAGGCCGTCTCTCTCTGCTCTGATCATACATTCAGCTCGCACACCACAAACTTAGCACCCAGCGTGATGCGATCATCAGCATGTTAGCAACCCAACTCACGCGGCGCTTCAAAGCCCCGCGTCCCATCCCCCGCCAGAAAGAGGGGGCGGAGGGAGGGGGCTCGTGTAAAGCTACAGGGATCCACCCCCGCACAGCACAGCACAGCACCCCATGTCTACAAACAGGCCAACAACATCAGCACAAGTTACACCACACAGGGTGGGGGTGGGAGGCTGGGACCAAGAAGGAGAGGCAGTGAAAGTGAGCACATTATTCCTTCAGATGGATGGAGAAGCAAAACGGAAGAGCAGAAGATGGATGAGAGGGGGGTGCAATTACAGGAAAATAACAGCTTACCAGTTTGGGGCTCTTCTTTGCAGGTGCCACTCCTGTGAAGCCAGACAGAGAAGAGAAAAAGACAAAAGGGAGAAGGTTACCAGTGGAGTTTGTAGTCCATGTTCAGATAAAAGGACGCTGCAAACAATCTGAGGTGTGGGTTAAATATTCCTGACGTAGACTCCCCCAAACTGTGCTCCTCTAGCCCTTAAACCCCCTTCGCTCCTCTCTATCCCTGCCTGGTTCCTTTTGCTCGCCCATCCGCGGCTGGTGTTTGAGGAAGAGGAGGAGGAGAAAGGGGAGGAGGAGGAGGAGGGGGGCAGGCAGGCAGGCAGCGCGATCTATCTGCATCACCGCCGCGGCCAGAATTTGGCTTGACTGGCGCAGCGAAAGAAGCCCCAAGGGCTTACCCGCCGCTCGCTAGACCTCAGCTACCCATCGGCGCGAGAGCGAGTGTGTGTTCGGGGAAAGAAAGTGTGAGCAGAGAGAGGGAGCGAGAGAGTGAGAGAGAGATGGACAGCAATTAAAGCTAGAGAATCAAAAGAGAGAAGAGTTTAATAGGAGGAAAAAAGAGAGCGAGCTTTGTTCTGAAGTTCCCGGCCGTAGGCATTACCCATGGAGAAGGAGTCCAAGATACTGAACATTAAATTATAGGCAACCGTCAGTTCCCCTCTTACTGAGACCATCTTCCTGAGTCCGCTGAGCGCTGCGCTCCGCTGTCGAAGGCTCCAGCATCTATAGGCAGTTGGCGCGTCCTCCAGGTCTCTCCCTTTCCTGCTGCCTTTCCTTTTTTTCCCACCAGTTTCTCCCTCTCTCTCACCTCGCTGCTCACTGTCCTCCCTCCCGTTTCCTCCCTCAGCATCATCAGCCTCTCTCTCCCTCCCTCTTCCTCTCTACACTCCATCTCCCTCCCTTCCCACATGCTGGTAAACATTCATTCAGCCTTGCACACACACGCACACACACACACACACACACACACACACACACACACACACACACACACACACACACACACGCACAGGCATCAGATGGTTTCATGCAGCAGTCCCGACTCAAATCAAAGTGTGCTTGAGGTATGACAGAAGTGTTTCTGCGCGAGTGAGCAGGAAGACAAAAAAAAATCATTGCAAAAATTTTATTATCACAGACGAGCACAGACAGAAAATAAGATTGACGGATTACTAAAATGTAATCCTGGATCCACATGGGCTAAATTGTTCCACAAGCACGCGACCCATCTCCCCCCCGATCCCCCTCTACCTCCACGCAGCATGAAATCCTCGTCTAGGAAGTTATGGAAATGAGAATGCGAGGAAAGAATCCAGAAGACAAAGGGAACTCACCGGAGTTGTGCTTTTTGTTTGCCTTCTCTCTATTCAGAGCATTAAGGGGACACCTCTAACAAACAGCAGATGTGCGTAACACATCGGGGACGGAGTCATTACTTCCAAGAAAGTGGGCCATCACTGTGTCGGCCCTTGAGGGAAGCTGACTTGATAAGACATTTTGCACACATTCTGTTGTCTGCCTCAACTCTCAGACATCTGGCTTCATTCACAGCTGACACTCACTCGTTTGTTTCTCTCCTGTCATCCAGGTGTTTCTCTAATTCCTTTTCCACCTGGTTTCCACTCAGACTGGAATGATTCGTTTAAGAGCATCATCAATACCATAAATGTGATGCAAACAGTGCAGCTTTGCATTCACACATACTGATACAGGCAATAGACACGATCAGGCAGGAAAACAGATTGAATAAAGGATCGATTCAGAAATCTGTGATGTGAAACACTAAAAATCAGTCACAGGAGCTTTCTTTACTGCACAAAAATGCAACAGAAGCATCATTTTTGCACACTTTCCTAAAATTAGACCCATAAATCCCAAATAGAAAAGGGTAAACGGTGCAAAGGTCAACATTAGTAGGCAGAAATAGTTGGGTGTTTGTTGTGCGTGTCTGAAGGCGAAGCAGCAGAAAGCGTTTGATGCTCTCAGATCAAAGGTATAGTGGGTGTTTGGACCGACCTCCAAACCCAATTACACACAAGAGGAAGGGAAGAGCAGTTCTGGACCTGTGGGGAAACCAGCCTGCCTGTTGGTGAGAGCGAGAGCACTCGGTTTTAATCCTTTAGGTTAAAAAACAAGATCGGAAGCACCAAGGGGCTTCTAATCAGTCTCCATAACAGTGAAGATTTAGTAAGAAGCGAAGGTTTCTGTATGCTGTCTTTATGATTAATGATGATTCAATAGCTGTGTTAATAAAAAGCCAAAATAATGAACTATATAATATTGTGAGCGAGGTAAGAGTGGATGAAGACAAAGCATGCTGTAGAAGAAGAAGAGCATCCTATAAAAAACTAGATGATGACGATGAGCTTAACTGGTGGTCCAAATCTAAAACTCAAAAATCCCGGCGCCATGAAGCAGCAATAAAGTCTGAACATTTTCCCACCAATTCACCAACAAAAAAAATCTTCCATATTCATACTTTTTTAGGTAATCAGAGTATTCTGATGAGAGATGTACAAGAATCCAAAATCAGCATCGGTCCTAAAAACCAGAACTGGCTCGTTGCATCAGTGTACTACTCCTAATAAAGTCAGTAATAAAACATGCACCAAAGCAAAAAATAAAAATGAAATTATGCAAATTATTTATTTTATGCCAAAAAGATAAACAAGCTGCTAATTTTTTAACAAACTGTTGCATCAACCTGGCAGCTCAGCAGCCACTAAACGGAAGAGATTATTAAGATTAAGGTGCGTGTGTGTGTGTGTGTGTGTGTGTGTGTGTGTGTGTGTGTGTGTGTGTGTGTGTGTGTGTGTGTGTGTGTGTGTGTGTGTGTGTTTGCATGCACGTGCACAGCGGCAAATCTCAGAGTTACGGCCTCAAACAGGCAGGTCCATCTGTCACCTTGGCGACAATACCTGGTGACTGTGGAGACTGACAGACGGTCTCCGAGCAACAGTTGTCGTGGTGAGCTGCTCTCTGCTGTACAGTAAATGAGTAACAAGCTTGTATCAGACGTGCACATCAGCAGCCCCATGGAGAGCAGCTTTCTTTGGCTTCCTCAACAAGTGCACATGTGTAAATGCTGAAATCACATGTGCCAGAGGAGCACATCAGTGGAAAAAGCTCGATTTAAAAAGAAATAAAGCACGGTCTCCTCCCATGATTTTCTAAATCCCCATCTCATACAAAGACCAACGTCCACCCGGAGGGTACCCCGGCACAGACTGTAGTCGGTAGAGCATTGTCATGGAAACAAAAAACTGTGCAGCGGTGGAGATTTACTACTCGTTCCACGGATGCAGGGGCGGGGGACTGAAGACACGGGAGGTGTCGAGTGAGAAAGCAGCTCACCTTGTCCTCGTGCAACAATCCCAAAGCCCTGTGAATCACAGGCGCCTCGCTGGCAAGCTGCTCCCTGATATTGTTTTATCCGGACTGCATTGCTGTTTATTACGCCGCTATTGGAACTTTAAAGTCAGCAGAATTTTTAATGCGAAGTGGGCAGAAAGACATCGCTTCCTGCTCGTACAGAGAATTGATTTCCTGCTTTGATCTGCGCTGGGACCCATCATCAGCGTTTATCTCTTCCTAACGGACGTGCACAAAACTGTCCACCTTATTATAGACTGCACGTTTGTTTACGTGAAGGCACAAAAGTTGACAAAATCATGCTTGTCGATGTGTATTCTTGAAGCCTGCATGGTAGAAGGCACTTAGAAGCTGATGCTGCTGCACTTGTACACCATTAGGACAATAAGAGCCATCTAGGCAATGATATTTCCACCCTCTTAAAGCTGCATGGATGAAATGAAAAAAAGGAAGCACTTAAGGTCAATATATGGAAAAACATAAGGGCACTTTGACACACGCTGAAAATAGAGCATTTTCCAGGCGACACAGAAAGATAATCTAAGATCCAGACCAGATCTTTACACATCTGGCAGCTTGTTTATCGCAGTGGAAGCTGGGGTGATAAAGATGTTCATCCAATATGTTAAATCTGTCACAAACTTTAGCACATGATCCTCGTTTTGGCCCTGAAAACCTGTGATTTTCTCTTCTGCTGGCACTGTGACAGGACAGAAAAAAATCCATCATTCCTCGATGTGCAAGAAGGGGAGAGTGAGGCCCTGTCGCCCAGCGGGTCTAATGTGTCACTGGTGAATGATGAGTCACGGGGTGGGGGGGGGGGGGGGGGGGGGGGGGGGACGAGAGAGGAAAAGAGAGCAGGAGTTTCTTTGCTTCTCCCTCATCATCCCTGCAATCCTCTGACATCTCTTCATTTCCCATCAGTCACTGCTGCTATGGATCCTGAAGTTTGCTACAGCACAACTCGGAGCTAATGCAACTTCCGCTTTGCCTTACGAGCTGGTAGAAGATTTTACATCCATGCAGTGACAAATCTCATCTATTGTGTTTTAGAAACTCCTCTCCCAAACACGATTTCCCCGAACAGGCAGCAGGAATGTGTGTCTCGGTGGACTATGTAACATTTACACCTACTTAAATGGAACAATGGGGAGGAAATCAGCACCTCTGCAACAGCAGGACATCATCAAGGCCAAAATGAATTATATACATGTTCAGTGTATCAGTGGGAACACGAGGAGACAGGCGGGGGGAAAATGAACCTATTATAGTGGTGTAATTAGACAGATGAAAGCACGATGGATCGTGAAATACAAACCAAAGTGGGGCAATAAATCATCCCTACATGGTTATAGAAAGTATATAACCATATTAGTATAGGAATCGGTCAGTCCAATGCTTTGACACTCAAGGACTGCTTTTTAATAGTTTTGTGTTAACATTTGATTTAGGATTTCTGGTCCAAATGTTTCTCAATACACCAAAAATGACACAAGAGCAGCTAAAACTGATGATATTCATCCCAATTACAATCTGATTCAATATCAGTTTGATTCAAATGATTCAGTACGAAACAAGACTATTCCTACACAGCAGGTGTCACCAGTGAGAAAACTACTGTTAAACAGCAAGAACGGCAATAGAAGAGTTGTGCAACTATAAGAAATGTTATGCAGGAGATTAATTCTTCATACATAAATATAATCACACCATTTTTGATTTTTCCTATATCTTTTGTAAATATCTGGAGCCTATGTATGCCAATCCTAGACCTGCAAACCACACTGGAAGTTGGCACACTTACAGCTGTGGCATTCCTTTCACGATTCTGGCTTCTAGAAGATCTTTCCCTTGAACAGTTTGTGTATGCTGGTCTCACTGTGGTGCCAGTAGTTCCCATGTAGCATGCTTACACAGGGTGGCTTACATATGATTTCTGATTTTCTGGCCAGGGGCCAGCTGTTTGTAGAGCATGTCTTTTGGAATATGTCCATCTTACAGGTGGAAAAACGTGCTTTACGTCCAAGCTAGCATATGAAGCTTTTACTTTTCCGTTTTATGGTCATTTCTTTGTAGGCACTGCAAGAGTGTCACTTGATACACGTTTGTATTTGACACATATTGGTTAATTATCACTTCCCAACTCTTTTATTTAGTATTTTAGTCGAATTTCACCATAGTTACCACAGTAACAGACCCAGTAACATTTGTACCAATCAGTCCGTCAGAAAGAAGCCCATTAGACCTCTGAAGGTGGTTTTGGCATCAACCCATTGGCACCAGACTATCATCAATCATCATCAAGTTACAAATCTTCATAGATCAGCCCTGTTTGTCCAGGTTCACTACGTCTATTTCGAGATACTAAATCCGCACCTCATGGATTTGAAAAACGCTCAAGCCATTTTGCTGTTTGGCAGGAGAACCTTTCAGCTGAAAGATGCCACTGCCATCATAGTTTCCATGATAAGCTGTATTTGGTACGTGTCAAAGTAACAACTGCAGAAATGGCAAGACTCAAAGTTTCCCAGAAGAACACAGCCCAAAGCATCACAAAGCTCCAACTGGGATGCTTCCCTGATGGCATTTCTGCTCAGAGATTTTAGAAGCCTCTGATGCTCAAATGCTTTCAGAGGTGGACAACAAAGACACACCACACATTCCTCGTGCAGCAGACTGCTGCACTATTGTGTGTTCTAATATTTGTGTTGGAACCAGAGAGAGACAATCGTTAAGAAATATACTTAGCATCCCAAGTTCATTCACATTGTTGCTATTGTTTGTTATTCCTAAAATCCTATTGTAAAGACTGGATGTTCACTAGGTGTCTAATATATCACATGCCACTGAAACAAGATGATTCTTTTTATTATCAGACCACCTGTCAGCTGCCATAATGTTATGCATCACTTCCTGTGGGTTCATTTGGTTTCTGGTGTAGAGTTGAAGAGAATCTGACATGTTAGATTTAGAAAACATTTAGAAGCCACTTTTAATTATTTTCAGCTGCTCCCATACACATCTATTATGGCATCATGTGGGAAAAAATTTCAATGACCGAATGTCTAATCGTGTGCAAAAAGCAGATAATGTGTGCATCTAGTAGCTCTTTGCATCCTTTTACAGACGACTCTGGCTGAAGTGTGAAAGTCTGGAGCATGGAAAGGGCAAGTGTCATTGTCTAAAACAGTTAAAAAGGGTCATAAAGTAAAAATACATACAAAGATAAATAAAACAGGGTTAGATTGAATAGAAGCAGACTGTCGCTGGAGTTGAGTTAAAGAACATAAGTATGTATTCACAGTTTCACACAAGTTAAATTGTGCATATTCGGACTCTGTGGGAGAAAAGAGACGAGACAGAGGGGCATACAGTAGCATAGAGCTGCCTTCCTTAACAAGTGCGTTTCTTCATGTGCCAGTCCTCGGGGATTGGCTTCCATTTTCATGTGGGCGAGCAGGTGTGAATACATTTTGGCAGTTGTGGAATAAAAACTGAAAAGGGTGTATGGATGGATGGAGAATGGGTTGGATTTCCACCAATTAGGACTGAACTAGGGGTCATTCGGCTTCTAATCGATAATTGGATGCATGACTGTTCATGTCTGGGACCGACTCAGTGGATTTGTACGTGTGTGTGTGTGTGTGTTTCTGAGTACATGCACAGGCAGCGCTCACTCAGAGAATATTATGCTCCTGATTGATGGACAGAGTGAGAGTTAGAGAAAATACCAGAGAAAACAAGAAGTGTGGGTGTTTATAAGCAACGCTGACATCAGGATCCCAATTAGGGACCAGTGTGCTTCGCTGCTGCTGGTGGAGAACCAGAGTGAGACAGCAGCTAGGAGAGCGTGAGCTGGAGAGTAATTAAGGAACCGTGACGAGAACCCTACTTAATGTTCTCATGAGTGTGTGTGTGTGTGTGTGTGTGTGTGTGTGTGTGTGTGTGTGTGTGTGTGTGTGTGTGTGTGTGTGTGTGTGTGTGTGTGTGTGTGTGTGTGTGTGACGTGCAGGACATTGTGAGAACACTGATGTATGAGTGTGTTCCAGAAAAATACGACTTGAAAAATCAATCATGATTTACTGTGTTTACAATGTTAGAAAATATGTGCGAAGAAAGAAATGTCAGAAGGGAAAAATGCTTTATTACCTGTACCCTGGCTATGATGTTTTAACAGAACATGGACACGGAACATTTGTGTTTGCTCAAAATGAAAATAATTAAAGCTACAGCTGAAACAGTAAAGCAATAAATTAGAAAATATTTCTTAAAAAAAATAATTACAAGTTTAAGTGATTAGAGCAAAAACTTTGAGTTGTCTGCACGTATAGATATCCAATTATTTTCAAATATTTGAGAACCAATAAAATATATAAATTTGAATGGTCTGATTTGATGAACGGCTGCTTTTCCCCAATGGCACATGGTGGTAACATGCAGCTAACATGACCACGAGCAGGTGGAAATGGCACTTTCCTGATCTTAGCGATAATTTTCAAGGCAGGGATGCATTTTTAAACACAGCACCTGACAGAAAATAAAATGCAGTCATTGCACTTTTAATTTGAAAGGATTACAAGGGAAAATATGCCCACAGGCAACAGAAAACGTGCACATATCCAGACTCAGAAGAAAAAGCTTTTATAAAAAAATAAATCAAACAACTGTCCTTGAATTTTAATAGGATTGTAGCTTAAAATGCCCATCATTATGCCCTAACCTTTATTTGATGCATGGCTGTTTTATTTGAAAGAACCTGAAAGGTTGTGTTATTTGAAAAAAAAGGATCGTTCCAGTTCTTCTTCCACACTGTTGCTTCTAACATTCTATCCTGAAGCGTGTCAGATTTCTTCACAGTGCTTAAGAGATTAGAGAAATAAAATAAAAAATGAATTGCTGACTGTTCTAAGAAGAACTAAAGCTGCAGCTTCAGCAGCTAAGACAGCAAACCAACGTAAAAAGAAACTACTCCTCTTTCTTACTTTTGTTTGTTGAAGTTCACACATTTATTCCAGCTGATTTGCACATAAAATTGTACCATCCCACACGAACGGACACCGGATAACGCTCGAGATCACATAAAACGTCCACGTTCAAAAAACAATTTTGCATACAAAGTTGCATTTTATGACTAAGAATGACACAACACCCCTAATTTGAGGTCTTTTGTCTAAAAGGTGTGAAAATCTTCTAAATGATTTGTGATTATTCAGCTGCCACTCAAATGGCAGCTCTGCGTTATTATGCAAACACCCTGGTGACTCTTGAATGTGGGATCTCTACTGAATAACAATAAACATGCAACAGGAACCACTGAGAATAACGATATAGAGCCTGAGTGACACACATCTGACCTTTTTGGTGGGATGCTGAAAACGATTAATTCCTTGTTTGACTGAATAAGCCTCTAATATTTTGAGAAAGCAACATTGGCCTTTTACTCGACAAAACTGGTTATACCGAGTCACTTTTGATATTAATACTTACATTTATTTGTATTACTATCATAAGCACTAGTCCCGGTCTGGATAGCCCCAGCCAGGACGGGTTGATTACGCACATCCTTAGGAATGCTGATGTGACTGAGCATATGGGCAGTCTCCAAAATTGGCGCGAAGATTTCAGTGATGTCATGAGCGCATCTTCGAGCACGTGGGCGGGGCACAAGTGCATAGAGAAGTCTGCTGTGTTTCCCTTAAATTAAAAAAAGGTGGCCATGAGCAGTGTTGCTTTTGGAGACTCTGACTCTGTTATTGCATCCAGACTGCTGTGTCTGTCGTCCCGAGTGGAGCTGATGCTGGAAGCCCTATAAGTGAGTCCATGAACTCTCTTTCAGCTCAATCCCAGTGTCCATCGCCAAGATGTAACAAGCGACCTTGAGAAGAGCTGATCCATAAGCTCGAAGACTCGTGAGGAAAGGGGAGGGTGGGACAGAGCATCCGTCCACATAAACATCCAGGGGAGTATGAGATATTCGGCCTTGCAAGGCCAGCAAGGGGAGCCAGATTCAAATAACAGCAATAGTTTTGGTACAGGCTCGTTGCGTCTGCCTTAAGGTCTCCCAGTGGTCTCAAGCGCGACTCCAAACAGCCAAATTGGGTCCGTTTCCATCAAGCCAAGCTGAGAACTTCTCCAGGTTGTTTTCCATTCTGCGTACGAGTTCCAAAACCGCATCCAGTTTGCTGATCAGAGCATTCAGCCTACAATTTTGTTTGTGCAACGCATGAGTCTGAGTGTTTACAGCATGACACATCCCTTCGTAGAGGTCGGGCAGCTTGCCAATTGCTCCCAACAGCTTTTGAAGTTTGCGATACACCAAAAACCCACCCGCTCCCAACAGCAGAAACTCGATTATCATGAGTCCAATTATATGAATATCTTCCACGTCCTCCACAGACAGAAGCGACAGACACATGATCTTCCAATTGCCCCAGGAATTCATCATGTATTCAACCAGGTGCGTTCCATCAGGGCAGGAGTGCTCTCCCTTAGCCATTCTTTGGGTGGAGAAAATTTGATCAATTGCATTTAGAGACCAGCTGACCAGATCCATGGTTGAAAACAAGAAAAAAAAAGTCCAAAGGACAATGCAGGGAGATGCTCTGGGTAGACTGACAAGACAAGCAGCAGGCAAAGACAGGGTTAGGAGGAGGGGAAGAAAAAGTGTTCATCCTCACCGACAGCAGGAATTTGAACAACCCCATATTTTTTAGGATTTTTAAAAATCAGTTTTCTGGTTTCATTCAATGCCTGCTTCAAAGAAATATAGAGTTAATCGGCTGTAGATTCACATTCAATAAAACTAGGGGGGTGTATTAGCAGGAATCTGGTGATGGGATATGAATCACAATACAGGGGGGATGATGAAAGCCAGACGATATTTGCAATTTTTAAGACTGAATTTAATTGGAAAACTCAGGCCAGACACTTCCAAGACACATCCAGTTTTATCGCGAGATCTCATTATGTCAAAATAAAGGCGGCAAACGCTGCCGCCACCTAGCAGTCAAAGTTTGAATTGCACCACACAAAAGAAATGCAGTAAATGTTTGCATGTAAATTCTCAATAAAAAAAAAATCAATAGCATTGCTTTTAAATATCGATTCAGTATCATAACATGAAATATTGCAGCATTTTAGAATATCGATAATTTCTTTCTGAGTTTCGTTAAAATCCAGACTACAGACAAACACACAGAGTCATGGCTCACTCGTTCCTGGCTCTTCTTAGACATTCATCACCAGGAAATTGTACGTCACCATGCAAATAAGAAAAGTGCAGCCTGAACACCGTTGTCCTGCTATTAATCTGCATGACAACCTACAAGCAGACGTTTGCTTTTTAAGAACGGCCTATCCATTAAAAAAAAGCTTATCCGAATGCTGCTCAAATTAAAATACTCAATTTATCATCCGTATACGTTCAAATCTCTAGTATTTCTTCCACCAGGGCTATATTTCGGAGTGTGTCTATCAAGGCTAGTCGCAGCATTATGTCAGAGGCCGAGCTGAACTCCATTCTGTTTCTGATGAGTTCATTTCACTTCATGGCTTGTGAGCCTCATAACGATGATGAAATGCTACTCACTAGCAAATGCAAAAGGGGAGGTGTGATACAGGCTACAGGAGAAAGGCAGAAACTCATTCTGAGACTTCACTGTAACTTGGCTGCTGAACATTTGATGAAGTTCTTTGACAGTTTTATGCATTTTAACCTGCTGGTGTAAAAACTAAACATGTAAAGAATTAAGAAACCCAAAAAGTTAGTTTGGAAAAGTTAAGAAAGACTGGATGGATTTAGTTTTATTCTCCGCTCATGGCTGCTTATGCTAGATTAAATCAGTAGCTATGGTAAAAAGCTTTGAGTGGTGCAAAACTGTCGCCAGAGAACCAACATAAACAAGCTGGAATTTGGTGTTAAAAGCAAAAAATGTCTCAGATTGGAGCTCAAAGCAAACCAAGAAGGCTGAAGAAGAGGACCAACAGCACAATTGGCTGCATCTTTAACACGGAAGCACACAAAAAGCTCAAAATAAACCAGTCTGGCTGTCAACCAGCAAACAAAGCAGACAGGAAGGAAGTGGAGAAGGTTAGTGTGAGGCAGACTAAAAACAATACGAAGGGGAGGCCAGTTTCTGACTCGATCTACTCCTTTACATCCCGTTATTTCCATTTCGAGGCAGTTACTCATTTATGCTATTTAGCGTAAACCTCCTCTCCTCTTACTATAACCCCAGCCATGCTCTCAAATCAAACTTCCTCCTTTTCTTCCTTTCCCACCACAGTCATTATTCCATTTTGCCTCATTTACAATCCAATCTTTTCATCCACCATCTATTTGCATGAATAAAGAAGTGCATGCATCAATAAAAAAAGAGCTCCGTGAGCGGAAACAGCCTGTAAGGCAGCAGCCTATTATTTTTTATCAATAGCATCAAGCAGGCTCGGGGCAAAGGTTCATTATGTGTTGTAGCACTTCAACCTATGTGCACATAAATCAGGGACTCCAACAGAGCCTGACACCTGTTCTCCTCCACCTTCCTCATCACCATTTGTGCTCATGAGCGACAAAACAAACAACAGTTGAGTTTAGTTTTCGCTCACCTCTCTGAACCAGCATGGTGACCTCGCTGCCTTTGGGGCATTTGCTGAGCAGGTCCACCACCTGGTTGTGAGACATGCTCTGCACGTTTCTCTTGTTGACCTCCACGATGATGTCACCCTCTCTGAGGCCGCGGCAGCGAGGGTAATCCACGATCTGCTTCACACGCTGCCCTCCACCACCGGGGCTGTCCGCAATGGTGAAGCCAAAGCCCTTGTCTCCTTTCTCCATGTGTACAGTGATGAGTTCAGGTTGTGTAGCGATGGACGAAGCCAGGGTCACCACGTCACTGGAGTAGCCAAGCTGAGAGGAGGTATCAGAGGCCGTCTCTGCAGAGGGGCTGTGAGGTCGGGGAAGGCCATTGAGGGGTGCCCCACCGTTGGTCGGGCCATTGTTGGTGTTCTGACTGCCGTGGCTGGATGGCGAGTCGTAACTGTTAGACACTTCCTGGCCATTGACGATGATGGGATCTTTGTTGTCGAGAATAGCCACCGAGGTAACCAAGCTGGTGTTTGGGTCATCGGGGTCAAAAGGCAGTGGGTAGCCACGGCACAGCTCCAAGTTGACCATGGAACCAATGGGGATCGACTGAAAGATCTTCACAACTTGGGCATGTGTGTACCCCAGCACACAGATGTCGTTAACGCTCACGATCACGTCGCCTTAGAGGCAAACAAAAAGCAATCATTTTACAAGCATCTGTCAGATGAACCAACACTTCCTAATTTAGTTCCACTGACCTGTTTCCATCTTGCCATCGAGGGCAGCAGGTCCATCCAGAACCAGGCTTTTGATCTGCAGGAACTCATCTGGTTCATCTCCTCCAACAACAGTGAAACCGAACCCTCGACGACTCTTCTTCAGCTTGGTATTAATGAAGGTCCCATTCAGTTCAGACCGGTTCCTAGTAAAGAAAGGCTTCCCGCCTGAACACACAGACACAAATATTCAGCTTCACTTACGTGAGGCACAAAATCAATAAGCAGGATTGGAACCAGTGAAGATCCTTATGTTGCTGCTACAGCAGCTGTGAATCTTGGAGTATAATATGCTTCTGAGTTCTGGTGAAGTGTATTTAGAAAACGCTTCAAAGCAATAAAATATTGAAACAGTTTTGACTAAAAAGTAACATCTTAAACAGCTAAACATTCAAAAAAGAAACCTTTCTGATATAAATCAAATAAAAAAATGCATTATTGCTATTATTTTTCTTTCATCTGATTTATTAGGCATGCAATGAGGAAATATTTGAAATGGATACAAATATTCTGAGAAATCAAGAAATGGAGAGAAACAAACTAAAACAGATGCATTTAATCGTCTACTAGAAAGCAATGTGCAAAGAAAACTCACTTTCAACAGCATGCTGAAATAAAAGTAGGAAAAGGACAATGGAGTGTGTATACATCAGAGGAATGTGTGTTTGGCAATCTGCGGTACCTCATCATGTTGGGGCACTGCCATAGCTTATGCATACAATGAAAAATGCATTACCCTTTCGAGTCAGTTCATGTCCTTGTGTTTGTGGCGTTTCGTGTTGAGAACGCGTCCGTGTGCAACGACGCTGATAGCATTTCTCAAAATGTGCGAGATGTGATTAAACCGAGAGCTGCTTTATTCACCGGACATGTAAGGAGCGGAAACCGAGATTTCATATGATGTCTTTCTCTGTTCAAGGGGAAGGAAGGATGGACTAGACCATCAAGCAAACCAAAACAAAGACCAGAGGCAGACAGGACAAAAAGCCAGGGAGACGGTGAGCCTTGAAACAAAGACCAACAGCGGAAAAGGCGTCCGACAGAGTGGCGAGGGAGAGTAAAAGGGAGAACCAGAATGAGGCGGTTAATTCTCTTCCACAGCTTGGCTAATTAGACAAGCTGCTAGTGGGAGGCTGGTATGAAAGGAGCTGACAACAAGGAGAAGGAAGCCCACAGCAGCTCTAGGTGTGTATGTGTTTGTGTGTTGCTAAATGAGGGGTGAAATCTGGCCATTATACGCTTTGAGAATGAGTCAAGACAAAGCTGTAATAATCAGATTTGGGATTTCGTCCTAAAAACCTTAACATAATCTCAAATTCTCTAACATGTGATCTGTTGTACATTGCAGTTGTTATGTTTATGAGGAATATATGAAATTGCTTTGTAATTCGTACTGGTCTTTCATCATGAAACTAAAACATGGCCTCAGGCACGCTCGCACACAAAGAGTCAGAACTGATTCTGCAGCTAATAAGTCGCTCTGAGTAACAGAATGGAAGAAAAAAGTAATGAGAACACTTTTTCATGAGGTTTCAGGGTTTTATTCTACATAACAAAGCTTACGTTTTTGTCCCATGGCGCTGGGCACGGTGGGACCTGTTTGGGGGTCTCTGTAGGTCTCATGGTTGGCAGCATAAGTGGCCAGCGGGGCCCCTGCCAACGCCGAGTCCTCGATCCACTCTGCAAAAGCAAGAGGCACACATTCTCTAGATGGAGTCTAGACATGAGCAAAGGGATCCTACTTGTACAGGACGCCATGGAAGTGGGGCTCCTGGAGAAAAACGTTTTAATTTCCGAGCTCCAATTTCATATTTGGATAATGTCAGCAGGTAATAAAGGAGAATCTGCTGAATGAGTGGAAAGTGGACTACAAAAGGAGAATCCTCTTGTGGTCCAGCTTGGATCAGTGATTGCATAAGTCTGGCGTTGCCTACTGGTAGTCTTCCTACTAGGGGTGGGCGATATGGCCCAAAAATAACACATTGATACTGTATTTTAAAGTATTCTGAGAATAACAAACAATCTGACGATAAAACAAAGTACAACAAAGTTTGTTGATATTCATTCACTAATTCTCAACCTGAATTTGGCCAGGGTAGAAAAAAGCAGATCCACACCAAGCTTGACTTGAGTTCTTCTACATCTATTCTCCTGAACGAATTAGAGGGTTAGGTGAGACCTTTTGAAGCATTTCTTAATATTCTACCTGTCGCAGAATGCATACTGACCAACCTCAGTTTGGAGAAACAGACATTAGTTCTGACTCGGGAGGTTCCGATCACATTTTTTGCCCCCGATCCAAGTCAGAGTCATTTAATTTTGAGCATCTGCCGATACAGTCATGACCCGATACTTACGTAATGTGTTAAAATAATAAGAAAAAAAATATCTAAGTTGTCCTTCAAGTTTTTTAATACTATTTAAATACTTCTTTTTTCTGTATTTCTCTCTGATTTATCTGCTAAAAAACATTGCTCGTTCAGGCAGTACTTTGATAGGAAACTTTTTAAAAACACGAATATATTTAAAAGTAGCCTCATTGCTCATTTTTCAAATCATTTCCTTCCTCTGTATTGAGCAATGTGCATTCCCGTGACGGGGCAGGAACATCATGGATGGCAGGCTCAACACTTGTACAGCTGCATCTGTAAAGACGGCAACTCAACCCACAGCTCCAGGAGACTGTGAAATCTGAGGTTTGCAACCAGAGACAGTCATGCAGTGTGATAAATACTCTCAGCTGTGTCATTTTTACTGTCCGTAAAAAAGTTCTCTTTGTTTTTTAACGTATGTTTCAGTGTCGGCCGACTCTGTGTTTATGTCCGAGTTGCTGCAGTGAACTGAGCGGGGTGATTGTTTTTAAGATGGCGGACTAGGACTAAATGGAGACAGATGATTCGGTGTGGCGACCTCTGAAGGGAAAAGCCAATAGAGAAAGAAGTTTGTTTTTAAGGCAGCAAATCCCATTTGTAGTATTAAATGCAGCTCAAAATACCCAGTATGCACACGTTACAAGCTGCTGTTGTTCTGCATTTGCTGTCTGGTTTAAAATAAGTCTAAACTGCAGCCATTTCCCTTCTCCTGAGGTGACGCGTTTAGTTCTGCATTAGCCGGCTAGCTAACAGCTACATGTTATGGGGTCTGGATTCCTCACCTGCCATTAATTGTGTGACATTACGGTTTTGTTGTCATCCATGCAACAACAAATATTGATTGTTGGAAGTTGTTAAAATTTAAACTAAGCCATTGTCCTTACGTTTGAAAATCTCAGGATGAATTTAAAAGGTCAGGTTTGTTTATTTATAAGGTTAAATTTCACTGGATTATGATCGTTTGAAAATCATGTGATCTGGCCTGATCACGTGATCAGATCAGAGCATCCCTAGCTCTGACCTGACAAAAGAGCGTGGTTTAAGTGGGGTCAGATACAAAGTGTTACTGTTGTCTTAAATTCTAATCTCACAAACGTCATAGTGGTTCATGCAAATGTTATTTTATAAACCTTAGAGGATAGAACAAACTTGCTCATCTTCACCTTGGGAGAAAAGCTTTCAGGTTATTGCCACAAACAAGAATAGAAACGGAAAACAAAAACTACCTTCAAATAAGAGCTGCGTTAAAAAGCCACAAATAATAGTTATGCCTTTATGGGAGGTTATTTAGCAAATCATAAGGTTGTAGCAAGCCACATTACATAACACAGCAGCAAAAACTGGTATAAAACATTCACACACAGACAAAAAAGCAAGAGTACATATGAGTAGAAAAAAAGGAAATGACGCCCTTGGTGGGGGCTTGTGAACGAACCTCGGATGTAGCGCTCACCTTCAGGTGGCTGCTGGCTTTGGGGCTGAGGCTGCTGGGGCAGCTGCTGCTCCAGCTGCCTGCGCTTCTTAGCCTCCAGCACCGGGTTCTCATACTGGGTTTTCCTGTTGATATGACTACAGAGGAGAGGGGAGGGAAAGGACGCAGGAGACAAACAGACCAGGTAAACAGAGAACGGGAGTGAAGCAGCATAGGGAGGAAATACAAGGAATAAAAGAGTGAGATAGAGGGGAGGCAGGGGTGAGGAAAAGGCAATAAGATTTGATTTTTAAAAATGACCTTTTTTTGCATGGCACATTAACTCCCACAAACCAAACCAAATAAAGCTTTTAGTGATGATGGTTTAATTCACCAAACATTGTTCGAATCAGCTCTATGCCTAGAAGCTGCGAGCCTTCTTACTACGTTAAGCAGCGGTGAAGAATGAAACCTGAAAGCGTCGCATTATGTAGCAAATTAAGGCAATTGTAAATAATGTACATCAGGAAAATATTGCAGAAACGAATAAGGGAAAAAAATAAACGCCTCATTGTCGCACCCCCAGGTGCTGCTTTGAACCCATGAAACATATTTGTATTAATGGTGCTGGCCAGCGGCTTCACACAGTCGTCAACACACACGCATGCACACACACACACGCATGCACACACACACACACATTCCCCAGATTAAAATGACACAAACAAAATGGCCTACATTTGACAAAGTATTCAAAACAGCTAAGGCACAGTCAGGACGTGATTGTCGGAGCTAAACTGTTTGCTGCGATCAACATAAAGCGTTGGGGTGAAAACATTTTAAAAGGCAATTTCTTCATTCTTCACGCCTGCACGTGAAACATCAAGTGTCCTTTTTATGCAACTTACTCAACATAGTAGACCCCATAAACTGGGTCTTCTATTTTCTCCCATCCTGGTGGAAGCTCTGTAAGACAAAGACAACAGACCATGAGACAACCCCAAACAAGAGGTCTTCCGCCTCCGCCTGTCAGTCAGCCTCGAGGACCAGAGTAACCCATCAGCTTCACAGGCTGACCCCACACACACACCTCTGCCACCTCACAGTGCTGACATTTCCACACATCAGATAAGAACACGGCCGGACCCCTTGGGCAGGGAGGAACACAGATTAAAGGAAAAAAAGAAGTGAGGTCAGAAAGAGGAGAGTAGGGCAGAAAGTAGGAAGAAAGAAGAGGCAAGTCAGGACAGAAAGGAGAAGAATAGGTGGTGAATAGAAAAAAAAAAGGTGTGGCGGGGTAAAAGTGCTTTTTGAATTACATTTTTGCCCTCTTCTTCATGTGAGTGACAACATTCTGATGATTTTCTTGTTATTTATAAACGGAAACACAAAACTCTAATTCTAAAGTCCAATTAGTGAAAAGGCGTCCTTGGTTTGACACAAAGCCGCGGTGACTGAGGTGTCTTCCTGCTTCATTTGGGAGTCATTTCATCTGCCGCTGCGTGCCAGTGTGAATACGGGCAGATTTCTGACTTCACCAGAGCCAGCTCCCAGCATGCTCCTCATCTAGAGACGGCATTGAAACCATCTCCTCACAGTGATGGAAAAGACACTTAGAGACTCTTACAAATTCCAGTGACGTTCAACCTCGTTTGTGAATTAATCTGAAAACATCCACTCCGGCACTTAGCCCAGTGGTGAAACGTCTCCGGGTTTCTACGGCTCCGCTTGTTTGTGCTGAGAGGAGCTTGTGTTTCATTTTGATTCTGTAGTCTGATTACAGCTGCACTGATTACTGGTTGGTGCCTGCATACAGTAGATAATGTCAGAGGCTTCCAACTGGCTCCAAACACAGGTTGTCCAATAATCCCCTCTTGTGATGTATAAGTTTTACATATCATTACCCTCAGAAGACGTTTCCTGGCCTAGATGTTAATTACAATCATCCATATTGAAGTGCCTCCCTCTGCTTTTTAATAAGGAGGGCCTGTGGCTGGAGTGGAGTCAACAACGGATGCAATAAAGTCTCAGTATGGATGTTTAAATCATCTCTGCATGATGCTAAGTACTAAAACACACGTCCATCTCAAGGCCACTGGGCTATATTTAGCCATTATCATGTATTATATGTAATATAAACAATTTATGTGCACAATGTACAAATACAATAAAAACTATAAATCCCAGAATGCACTGGACAAAAATACAACTGCCCTTCCCCTCAGCGGCAGTAGTCCCTATTGATGGAGATCAGTCCTTGATTTAGACCAAACGTCTACCTTTTGAACTAAGTTCGACTCCCGCTGTGCTAGAAATATGCATCTAGGATGGAATTTCTATTTATTTTTATATTAAAGAAAACTGATTGCAGATTAATCAATGCATTCTTTTTTTACAAAAGCATCAATGAAGGACTAACAGGTTACAGAGTAAGAGCTGCTGCAAGGGTAAAGCTGTGCTCAATTATTTTCCTCCGATGTTTTGAACTGGAACGTTAAATAGATTGCAGTCCCGCCTCACCTCACGCAAAATTCTAATCACCCACTTGATTTCACACTGAACTAGTCTTGCTCCAGGAGGAGCACCTGTAGTGTGTATGTGAGAGAGAGGACGTTCAGGGCTGCAAACGTCCATTGGGTTTGGGTATACTACTTCTGAGCGTACGGAAACCCACACAAAAAAGACGGAGAGTGAAATGTGTCACTCTCTAGGCTGTGTTTTCCTCTCACCCGGCGTCTCTCTTCCCACATCCTACGAGGGAGTCAGGCACGATGAATTACTTCTCCAAATGTTTGCATCTCATTCTCCTGATAATGATTGACTCGTCTTGACTGAGCACGTGCCTTAGAAAGGCACTTGTGGGTGTATGTGAGAATCAGTCTGCATTCCAAACAAACTTTTCTCCTCATTTAAGGACAGAGAATTCTACCCTTACAGGTCTCATTCAATCATTTTTTCTGTCCAATAAATCTACTGTGGTTTCTGGTATGAATGAATGTCACGTGAGCAGATTTCTGTGGGTAATGAGCTCTCACGCTCCTGTTACAGGAAGTAGAAATTAGAGGAGTGAGGAATGGAAAACGACAGGACTATGAGAATTACTCATTGATATTCATGATATGCAAATGTCTCACTTCTCATTGGCTAACAGCAACCAGACATGAAAACGGGTCCAGCGTGAAAAAGGTGAGAAATAAGAAATCTTGCCAAAAGGCGAGGGATTTTCATGTCTGAGCAACATAACTCTTCGACTGCTTTCGTTCACTCTTCTTTCTTGAATAAAAAATGCAATGTTGATGTTTATCTCCACAAATAACCTGAACATGTTCCGCCATGTTGACGAGTTGCTAATGCTAATGGTTAGCGTCTACTAGCCGAGACACGCTCTGCTCAATCCTGGCTGCTAAATCATTACAGCCTTCCATGGTCGCAAACCAAGTCCATGAAGGCAAAATCTCAATGTGACGTAAAACAGTCTGGCTTTGTCTGATCCAATTGTTTTTCCCGTCTGTTTCCTTTCTGCAGCTAATTCAGCTGATGAATAGCCTGGCAAGCCATATGTGAATATATAGTCTGGCCACAACCCATAAAGAGAGGGGCAGAATCTACGGTTGTCTTTCAAACCGTCACTGCATGCTGTTGGACAATGAACAACGTGACATATCGCTACGGATGTCAGTAAACGGGGCATTCCGCCATACACTGTCGAAGAAGATGCAAACACATCCTTTTTCTAAATAAAGGACTTAAGTACCTCTATCTGCTCTTGAATAAAAAAAAAGCCGAAGTCTAAAGTTGATGCCAAAGCCATTTCAAACGGGCCGCTGCCATCTTTGTTGTTCTGCTTTGTCGCGTCATCTCGCCCACCAAATGGATAGAGCGCTGTGATTGGCATAACACAAAACTGCTCAGGCCAATGGTAGACCTGCCGAGGCTCCTATGGAGTGTGGCTAGACCGACATGCAGAACAAAATCCTTTTACTTCTGCTACTGTTCATCTAGGCTTGCCTTCAACTGAACTCATAAACACTGTTTTAAAGGATTTCATAAACATTGTCAGATATTTTAATATCACCAGATGCTGTTTGAAAATCGAGCATCAGGTGTTGCATAACTCCTGTTTACAGCAGTGTGTTTATAAATATAAATCAGAGATAAGTAAGCATTCACAAACATCCACTGATGTTTAAAATGACCCTACGAGATCCTTTTGAAGGAATAACGACACAAACCCTGTGATCTGTGTAGATAAACTGTCTCCCTGCATGGTGATCCCCTACAAAACCTCAGAATACAGCCAAAAGGATCAGACATGTACTAGAGCAACATTTAAAGTGACATAACAACGTGGCTCTGGGCTGGCTGTGGAGCTTCATCACCAGAACTGGAACCTCTTTGGTGGCTAGTTTTCTAATGGACCTTGGGAACAATAAAAACAAACCGGCCTGCACATAGACACCCATTCAGAAGTCATCATGGTAACTTTAGCTCAGCCTCATATGAGAGGTGACGGCCTGCTGAGATGGGAGTGTTTTCTGTTTTGATGTCTCTGTCTGTGTGGGTAAGCTGACAAATGTGTTAAAGGCCTCATGCAGAGTGTGTTAGCTAAACGTCAGAACCACACCACAGAGAAGGCTGGATAAATGTCAAGCCTATGCAAGTATAACGTCTCTTTCTGGATGATCACAGCTGCGGTTATGTCTCACTTCCGGTTAAATCACTCTGAATGAGCTCCTGGTCATCATGCATGGTTCTGGGGATGTGCACAATTAACCATATGGCCTCTGTGCCATTGTAAACTCAAACTTTTTATTAAGAAATACATAAAAATTCAAGGTTACATTAGTAAGGACTTGCAAATCTGAGATACATCACTGTGATTTAAAAGATGAGAGAATTTCCTACCTAGATCATTATCCAGCTCCTCCGTATGCACCCCTTCTACTCATTGGGATGGAACGAAGCAACATCAGAACATCGTTGGAGAGAAAAGGGTGGAGGGGAGGGTGGGTGAAGAAAAAAGGCACACATCAGGGGGTTAGCTGGATGTAATAGCACCATCTGGCCACTTGGTGGCAAGATTTAATCAGAGCCAGAACATCAGTTAATGTTTACAAAAGGCAAAGTGTCTGGATGTCTGCGCTGTTTGACTTTCATGCAGAGTAAAAGTAAAAAAACTGCACATAATAAAGTTCTGATTTTCTAATTAAAATAATTACATAGACAGGTGCTTGAGTACATGGGTTAAGTCTACAATTTAAATTGTATTCCCAAGTTTAAATTTAAATCTATTATTACATTAATTATTACATCAACTCTGGAGCAGCTTGTCCTGGACGAATAACAGCAGAACCACCCCAACGTGTCTCAACATTTGTGTTACCCAACACTGACACCTAAAGGTTTCTGAGGCAAAACTTTATTCTGGATCACATTCCCCACCCCCACAAAAAATAACAATAATGCAATTTGTCAATAAATGACATAAATCTAGTGTTACACAGGGCACTGAAGATCTTTGCAGGATTTAGTGAGCTTATAAAAGTCAAACATCATCTTTGTGGAGCCAAGTGAAAACAAAGACCTACCATCATCTTCACATTCTTCCAGGGGTTTCTGAGGTTTGTCCAGGCACCGAGGGTCTAACCAGGAGGTGGTCTTTGTGTTGTGGCTGAACAAAACAAACGTCTCATCAATAATCAACCAAGGTTTTGAGCTTACACAACTATTGAAGTAGATGCATCAACTCTTAAAATACATGTCTCCCAAAAGTCCAAATTAACTTTTCATTTGACTTAAGTTACATTTTTTACATTCATATTCATGAGGCTGTAATAAATCTATTTTTGCTGCTTACTCTATGAAGTAGACCTCTCCGTTCTCGGTGTAGGCCATCTCCCAGTTGTCAGGTAGAGGTCCCAGTGGGTCCTCCGGGGGAGGATGGCTCAGGTGAGGGTGTGTCTGCTGTGTGCTCTCCGTGGTGGCCGAGGGTGAGGGGGTCGTCCCGCCGTAGGACAGGTCACTCTGGCGAGGGGCAAAGGGGCGCGCTGGCGGGTGGATGTCTTCAAATTCACTAGAGTCTCCTGGAGACGTCAGAAACAGGTGTGATGTTTCAGAAACACAAAGTTGACGTGAACAGAGTGGAGAGGGAATGATCGCAACAATGGATCAGTCAAATACAGCTTTTTTATATATATGTTGTTTTACTCAGGGTTTTTATACCTTTGAAAAAAATATAATTCAAGCATTTCCAACAAGTTTTTTTTTTTTTTAGATTTGATGATGCATTTCATAATATTTTTCACATACGTAAATGATACACTCATGGTCTATATGATTATTGTTCTTGATTTTCCCATAAAAGTAAATTTCAGCTACAGTTTTCAGGAACTTTATTAAAAACCCAAGTACTCTGAAAATACCCCACTAAAGTATTAGTATTTTCACAAATTTCAAGTATCTGTAAGAACTCAGTTTGCTGCACAGATAGGATGGGATGAGTCAACGTTTAGCTTAAGGTGGCATTATGCAAAACATTAAAACAAACAGGGTTTTCACAGTATTTCATAAATACTTGAGATTTCACATCAATACCAAAAGTCTGCTCTTTAGTGATCAACTTTACTCATATTTTTAATACATTTGCAGTGGTCTCTAGTAGGAATGAATGCCTTGCAAGTTGATCTCTGGGGAAAAAAAGCTCTGGTGCACCTATTTGAGGACATACAGATGGAGGTGAAAGTAGCTTCAGATGACAGGATTTAGAGTCTCAATTCCTGATATTTGGACATCTCACCTCTGATTGGCTAACAGCAACACAACTCTACCACTGACTCTCTTTGCTCTGCAACGTTGATGTTTTATCTCCACAAATAACACAAGCCTGGAGGAGTTCTGCTGTGTGGTGGAGTTGCTGATGCTAACGGTTAGCTTCTACTAGCCGAGACGTTCTCTGCTGTTTCCTGGACGCTAAACCAACAACAGCCTTCCCTGTGGTGAGTCCATGAATTTTAAGTGACAGTGTGACGTAGATCTGTCAGGCTTTTCTGAACTGAGCGTTTCTCTGTCTATTTTCTATCAGAAGCTAATGCAGGAAATAGGGGTAGGAGACTGTTTTCATGTTCAGCCTGCATGAAAAACTCTGAGTGACTGATCATTTTTAAAATAATAAGTAAAAAATGGTTTCTTAGTGAACTTGCTGCTACACACACATATATAAACCTGGGTAATGCCCGATGATGCAAAAAAACAATCCACTAAAAAAGCTTTAATTAACTTTTAAGATGAACAAAAGATCCATTTGTCCTAAATCACTTCTTGAGACTACAAAGATGTTGACTTCAGACAGCTGTGTTTGTGTGTGGGGGCAGAGTTTACACCTACAGTCATGGCCACTGAGTCGTTAGCACCTAGCTTCCTGTTATTCTTCTCACAAACAACGTTTGGTGCAACCTTTGAGAAACAAAAGGCAGAATCCACTTTCTCACCATGCCTAACGAACACATGGCTGATATCTTTTGAAAAGCAGCACAGATGCCAGCAGCATGTTCTACTTTTATAAACTCTGATCATCTTTGTGCTCCATCTATTCTATTCCTCAGTCACAGAGGTGAGTTTATCTATTGCTATTTGCAGCCAGGTGGCGCTATGCAACACCTGTGAATGCAGATATACAGACTGATGCAGTCAAACCCAGAAAGCACAAACATAAAAACTCACCAATCAAAACAGCTCTAGTGTTTCCAAACCAGAGGACCGATTCTGCTGCACTCCCTTCTGCTCCTTTGTGCACTCTTCTTCATTTTCACAAAACCAGTCTGCTGCTTGCCCGTTCAGTCCTTTTCAGACTTGCCCTCTTTTCAAGTCACTCCCTCTTTCACTGTAATTTCCTGCTGTGATCTCCTCTCTTCAGTTCCCCTCCCTTCTTACCCATCAGCCCTTAAATTCCCCTCTCTTTCCTCTCAGAGGTAACGAGAAACATGACCAAAGCCCAGACCCGAACTACAAATAGAGCATTTTCAGGCTGCCGCCTTAGACCAATGTGCTGGTGATCTGTTTGTTAAAGGTGTCTGCATGCGCTACAGGAGACTCGTGAGATGAAAAAAACAAAAATAAATAAATAAAACATCAGTTGGATGAAGGGTTGGGCTAAAATAACTGAAGGAATATGTTTTTAAATGTTGGCAACATGAAAACTTGTATTTATTTTCCAGGATGCATCAATCCCAACGGACTTTTCTGATTTAAATTTAGATTCAACTCATTTGCAGTGTGTGGTTGAGGAGCATTTATGAGACAACTTGTTGTATTTTACTTTCTTGTTCAAAAGAAAAAAAACATTCAGACTAATCTAAACTGATTGCATACTTCACTGAATGAAATATATTTTATTTTTAGTTTTTGATTGTAACAGTTGAATATTCTAATATTATTAGCAGAAAAGGTGTTTAACTGTATGCATAAACATCCATCCATCCCTTTTCTATACCCGCTTATTATTGCAGGGTCGAGGGGGGCTTTGGGGCAAACAGGCAGGGTACACCCAGGATAGGTTGACACTCCGTTGCATGGCAACATAGACACACACACACACACACCTAAGAATAATTTAGAGACCAATCAACCTAACAGTCATATTTTTGGATTGTGGGAGGAAGCCGGAGTGCCCGGACAGAACCCACGCATTTACAGGGAGAACATGCAAACTCCATTTAAAAATTTGAACCTGTGACCTTCTTGCTGCAAGGCAACAGTGCTAACCACTGCACCACTGTGCAGCCCTATGCATAACCACTTAACAATTAAAAAACATAATTTTAGTCATTTTTTCCAAACTTTCACTCACATAAAACTGTTTAAGCACTGTCTGGCTCTAAAACGGAAAACAGTGATCGTTTCCCTTCTGAAAGGGGAAATAACCGACTCTTTTGAACATGACTGAAGTTACGAGGAGCTACATTCCACACTAGAGTGAACTGGCTCTTTGTGATGGTGCATTATATAAACGTTATAGTTTTTCCACAGGTCAAATCAACAGAAGTTAGCAGGCTTTTTATTAAATGAAATACATTTTATTTTCAAATAGAAAATATTAATTATTAAAACTAAACAAATTGTTGCATTTTCTTCCATATTGTTCAGAATTAGTTCATTAATCAACACAATCTGTCATTTTTCCCTGCTAGAAGATCACATGATGCAGTATTTTCAAACACTGATAGTTAATTTGCTTGCAAACAGTAAATCTTATAATTTCCACATTTGTTCTACCCCAATTTAGAACTCAAGGTGGAAGGGTCTGCCATTGGACGCGTCCCGGTCCATCACAGGGTCAACACAACTGAGCATCACACCACCATCCTTTTCCTGCTAAACTTTAATTCCACGATAAAACCTTTCTCTAAAATTTCAGGTTGAAATTTCCACATTTGCTTTAAATGAACCCACAGCCTGGATAAGTATGAACCAGTCTGATAACTGGCCATCTTCCAGTCGACCAGTTCTACTGGCCCTATCGTCTCCACGTACCTGTAAAGCTGCTGTTCATATCAGGGAGGTCCTCGTCGTCCTCCGGTAGCTGCTCGCCAATCCCTATTCCAGCATTTTGCATGTCATTGTAGGACTTGGCGCGTCGAGGAGTGGAGTGCTGTGAGCCCGGCAGGCTTCTGCTGAGCCCGTCTGGCAGTAGGGCATCACCACCACCGCTAATCACTTTCCCACTGGGGGGCTGCAGCGGTGGCTTGGGAGTCCCATAATAGTTACCTAGGAAACAAGGGAGGGAGGAGAGAAGATGGGAGGTGGGAGATTAAAGACAGAAAAGAAGTAGTAGGAGGAAGTGACAGGAGGGGTCAGAGGGGTGTGTGTGTGTGTGTGTGTGTGTGTGTGTGTGTGTGTGTGTGTGTGTGTGTGTGTGTGTGTGTGATGGAGGGGGTTGGCCACAGTGAGAGTCTGTGGAAACGCTGAAGATAAGGAACGTTTCAAACTGAAATAAGCTGCTTTTCTTAAATTATTCAAAATAAATGTTTTTATTTTTACCCCAGTGGGGGTAAATATTTCTAAATATTTGTTTTTAATTTGAGACGAGGACTTTTTGGGAAAACACTGCTCATTTCCACAAACCGCATTCTCTACATACTTTTGCACCAACATCTTTTATTTCATTTATTATAGGCACATTTACAGGGTGTTGGTTTTAATTATCAGGTTTTATAAGAATAAAACATATGTTCATGAATATAAAAGTCAAAGCAACGGTCAGTGGAAGTCAAAAACAGCCTAAATATAAAAAATTTGAGCAAGACTTATCTAAGCAACAATGCCTCTAACTCTGACCGATCGTTGGTAGGATTATTCAGTAAATTGTGTTTCAGGTAAAACACAGTGATGTAATTTCTTTCTGCACACGTGCAATACCTCTAGGCAGCACATTTCGATGGTTGTGTTAGAACACCGGCTTACATGCAATCACTCTAAATTTACTTGTCTCTCCTTTAATTACACAGGAAGTCAATGAATCGCTGTTTGTGTTTAAAACATCTGAAAAGATTCTGTAGAGATCTGTGTTCAATCCCAGCTGCAATGTCCAACACATACATGGATTTGTGTCAATGTGAGGACGCACCAACAAAGTATCTTCTCCATCAGTGGCTTTTAAACTTGACATTCAACAGTGTGTATACATAGTATTTATTAAATATGCTTACAATCTACACATATAAACATATTTAATAAACTGAATTTACAGTGCAAGAAGACTATGTAGTTAATGATGCCCTCAGAAAGTTAAAAAAACAGAAACCAGGTGTGAAAAATGACGCTGACTGTCTTCAATGGGCTGAACGAATGTCGTCAGATGGAGTAACTGAAATGTTGCTGATAAGAGTAACTGCTGGTATGATATTTTAGAAATCCGTAAAAGTGATAGTCTTACCCTCTACTGTGATGTAACAGAGGCGCATTCTTTTTTTTTAGCTCATGGGTTAGGGTAGCTCATGAACAAGAAGTTTTGCTTCCAGCTGTAATCACGAAAGTAGGGAGAGGGGCTTAAGGTGTAATACATTCTTCCACCTCTAGATGGTGCCCTCTGAAAAAAAAACTGTGGATTTCTGCTTTAAGCACATTAGTTTCATAGGACTAGTTTTAGGCCAGAGGTCTGAATATAGACCAGAGTTCGGATTTTAAGAATGGCTGCTGTACATGATCTAAAACTCGAACACGCACCGACAATATCAGCAACACAAACAACAGCTTATTTTTCATAGATGTTACGATGCAGTCAAGGAAATTCAATCACATCAAATTTCAAGTTTCTAAATATCGTTGACAATTTGTTTCCCTTAGTTTAGTCACCTCCACTTTAGTCATTTCCAGTTGGGTAAGTCATTCCTGTCGTGTTTGCAGGAATGACACCTCTAGCTGGAGCCTTTAACCACTACGATGTTCTTTAATTTTAAAAAGCACTGGTTTTAATTATCTGAGCACCACCATTTTGGTTGTTTGAAACTAAATGTGATAAACGAACACTGAGGTCTGCTCACATCTCTGCAGCAAAGACACTGACATAAACCCGAGCATCTGAAATAATTTCTTCTACTGCAGAACCACAACACTGATTATCAGTGGGATTAAGGATTTAGGATCCTACTGCTTGTTTTAAAATCACCGACCTTAAATGCCACATCCTACAATGTTGACCTTCTCACACTTTCCTTCCTCCTTGTGCTCTTAGATCTACAGACCAGCTGTTCAGTGTCTCCAGGGCAGAGCTGAAAGAGCTTCACAGCAATAGAATCATCTTCACAGAGGCTTACGACGGCAACCACTTTGTCATATCAGAATAAACTTTTGCATGTTAATACAAGTGCCCTATTGCCAATTTGATGGCAGATATATTTGTATTGCTGCTCTTTGTTGACATTTTTGTTTAAAAGTTTTTTAGGACTGCACAATAACTCTGCAGGAGTCGGGAGGTTCTACAGACTCATGAGGAGTTGCAAATTTAAACTACTTCAGTAATTAATTTAATCAGCCTTTTTATTTGGTCGTCATATTTATTCCAACGACTTCAGGTGGAAACTGTGTATCCTTGTTTTTATCTTTCTTCTAATTACCCTTTGAGTGATGGTGCTGCTGTGACAAGTGAATTTCCCCACTGTGGGATCAATAAAGTCTATTCTATTCTATTCTATTCTATTCTAAACACAACCTGGAAGGTTTTAATCATTTAATGCAACCAGAAGTCTGTTATTGCATTATAAGGCTGATGTTGCAGGACCATGCTTGCAAATACATCAACGCCGTAATCGAGTACAGCAATGTGTCAAAAAAAAAAGCCCCTACTTGCTAGCACCAAAAAATCCTGCTAGGCAAAAAGTTCCTTTTTATTATCCATTAGGGGTGTGCAAAGCAGCCAGTGTTTGTATCTGTGTCTGTATTTGTTGAGGGGGGAAAGTATTTGTATTTGTATTCGAGTAAAAGTCAAAATAGGTGTAAAAATCCATTTATTTTCTTGCGTTACACTTCTAATTTGTTTTACAAGTGTAACGCAAAAAAATAAATGTTTACACCTACTTTCAGTTTTACTCGAATACATATACACATACAAATACTTTCCCCCCTCAACAAATACAGATACAAATACTGGCTCCTTTGCACACCCCTACTATCCATTCAACTACAGCTACTCCTTTTTATATTTTTACTTTCCAGTGGCTGATTATCAAGTCATCACACATGAAACGAACAACGGGCCATGATGTGTAATCGCTGAACATTCCTGAAATATAATGCCCATGTCTATGTTTTCTGATTGCCACTCAGACAAAAGAGGTAGGTAATATCTCTAATCTTTATTTAAATGATTTGAGGCTGAAAAAGGTTCTCAGTCAACCAGGGCATTAACCTAAAAGGTTGAAGCAACGGGTTATTGAAATTTTTCTAGATTATTGAAGATGTTTGGCTTCTCTTGAATGAGAAGTTTGCATTTGTAGCTTTAGATTAGGAAAATAGATCTCCATCAATCCATTTTCTATCACTTATCTAAAGTCTGATCATGAGTATCCAAAGGTCCATCCTGACCAGAGGATATATAATCCCTCCAGTGAGTTCTAGGTCTGCCCTAGGGGTTCCTCCTAGTGGGACATGCCCAGAACAGGAAGTATCCTAACCTTCACCCACTCCTTTGGATGTGGTTGAGTGGCAGCTCTACCTATTTAAGCTGCTTGAATCTAGAATCTCCTGCTTTTGGTCATGAGTCAAATCTCAAGAGCATATGGGCTGGAACAGACCAGTAAATCAAGAACTTTAACTTTTGGCTCAGGTCCGTTTTTTACAGAAACTTTGTCATTACCCCTGTCTGTTTGTCCAATTCTTGCTCCCTCCAGCCCAAAAAGACACCAAAATATTAATATTCTACTTCTACTTGAGGCAGAGAATTCAGCCTGATTTATACTCCTCCGTCAGCTCAGTTGCAGAGTCGAGTGCGCGCTTTGACAGAGTCGTTTTCCTTTCAAACTTCTTCTATGCCTAGTGAGTGTTGCAAAGCAATTCCCCACCAGGACAACAGGGGGCATAATGCTTTTCTGGGGGTCTCTGGTCCTTGATAGTGTATTTACTAATGAGTGTTTCTATTGTGTATTTCAGAGACTTTTTAACAAGGAAAACTTTGTCCCTCATTCTCCTCCACCTCTTCAAGCAGTCACCACCTCATGTTTCCTGTAATTTCCCTCCACTAATAAAAAGTTTGGTATGTATCTTTCAGTCACATATGTATAAACATTTATATCGGCGGGCTTTTTCCGCAAAACGTTCTCCGATCTGCTTCGTGTCTCAGATCTGCTATGTGTCTGCCGCTAGATGTCTTCGGCAATCATTTTAATTTTTTGAGTGGGAATGGCGGTGCTGTTGACGATCACAGGCTTTCGGTCTCCGTCACCCTCTGCAGGCCTGCCGCAGAGCCCTTGCGTCAACGCATGATGGCGTTGCGCGTCTCCGTGAGTTTGTTTTAAGTCACAACTCAGTAAAGTGACTGGAGTTCACTACTTTATTATTGCATTTTAGTCATCTCAATTTTAAATCTCGCTCACTTAACTTCAGCGTTTTCCAGCAGCAGACACAAACACAGCAACAACACAAACAACCAGACAAAAATACGGCAGACTGATTTACCTTCATATGTTCCTATTTCCAGCAGGGTTCCACTTTTCTCCAACTCCAGGAATTCCTCTACAGAGAGGAATTTGTAATCCACACCGGGGACTTCTTCTTCCCGTGGGGCGCGGGTAGTACCTAAAACAGAGAAATTAGTCACCGTCAAACTGTATTTCATCACTTCCGATTACAAATCTCTAGCTATACTTTAAAACAGAGCTTACAAACAAAAGTTCTGAAGCCTATAATAACAGTTATTAATATTGGTGAACACCACAAATGGAGAGCAGTAGCTGATACAACAGAGAGCTATTTCTCATGCTACTGACGACAGTCCAATAATAGGAGAGATTATCCATTGTTTGTTGATAGTCCTTCACACTGGGGTAAAGTGTGAGGTTTGGTGCTAACACCTAGTGAGATCTTGCCGTATGTTTGGGGGAAATTGTGTTTGTGTGAATGTGTGTGTGATTTGGCGTGTAGCCTGTGAGATTCCAGTGACTGCCTTAAATGGCTGCTGACAGTTGGCCAGCGTGGCTTCGATGGCAGTGTTACAACCAAAACAATGGTGAGATCATCACTGATAACTGATAATATTCATTTTTACTTTTATTATATGCATCTGCTTTATATTCATGTAAACTATCTGAGGCTTGGAAATGATGCAGACTGTTCCGTTTATTTCATGACAGCTGAAGAATTTCCCTTCCTCTCTTCAGTCTTCTCGTTCTTCCATCTCCTGATCTGTTACGTCTCCCAATCACTTTGTCTCAGTGGGCTGGTAAGCTATAAGCAGGTAAAAATAGATGTGTGGCGATACGGGGACAAGCTCCCTCTGCTGCCACAATCTGTGACACAGGTGATAAATCACACGTGGGCACATCCTTGATGGAAACAAAAAAATGCGTTACACCCCTGAAGATGAGCAATAAACAAAAACAGAAATGTTTGTAAAGACCGTAATTTTCTTAAAGATAATGATCCTAACCTGCATCACTCAGCTGTCACAATAAAAGTGTAAAATGATTGCATGCTATCTTCATTTTAGGGCACAGTATGATGTACACAGACTGGAGAAATGTTTATGTGCACTGCTAGAACTACCAATTTGATTGTAAACTGATATAAAGCCATTTAGTTTCTATCAAATAAATGGTTTCAGTTCGCCCATTTCCAGGCACCGTGTCTTACACCGAATGTCAACCTTGGAGAGAGTTCAGCAGACTGTCAGCCTGCTTCCTCGTACAATAGCAGCCATTGATTCCTCTCCATTTAGACACTGCTCCAAGAAACCCAAAAGGAAGCGGAATTGTGACCAGTGTATCAAACGGGGCGGAAAGGCAGAGTCTTGGCAAACGCCAATGAGGAAAACACGGTTATCACTGTAGTGTAAATGAACTCAAAACGCCTGAACAAAGGCTCCATTGAGCATCTGGGGGAATAAAGTGAGGAGTCCAAGTGGAGGCTGCTCTTAGAGCTGGGATCAGATCAGATAGATCCAGGAAAAAAGCATAAACAGAGAGGCCCTAAATGCTACGAGTTAGCATTACGTTCAACCCCTATGAAGACAGATGGGTGGTTCTGCTTTGTTAGGAAACGTGAGGAAGTTTTTCTTTGGTGATAAAACACAACTAAATTCTTCTGTTACGATACAGAAAGCGTCTGGCTCTATTTCAGAAATCAAATCATTATCGGGTCACATTCACTTAAAAAAAATGCAAAAATCTCCAACAGGTTATCTCTAGAAAGACTGCAATGATTCCACAGGTGACTTTATCTGGAGACAAGGATGTAACTTCTAGAATCGCTTTAAAGCCGTGTTTATTTTGATGAGAACATTTTTAGTTTTGAATTCGGTCGACCGATGTATCGGGCCACTATATCTGCATCGGCTGATATACCTCCTTAGTAAAGCCGGTTTAAAGTCATCGTTATCAGCATCGGTATTGACAAGACAAACCAATATCGGTCGACCTTTATTAGGTTGTAACCAAGGAGGAACCCCTCTGGCTCAGAAATGAGGCAAACAAGTGGCAAAAATTGCAGTTCTCCCCTCATCCACTGGGGGTGGCTCCAGAAGTGAGCAAGTCCTCATAGACCCCCATGTTAAAAATGCCAACTTCACAGCTGAAAAACAGATCTTTACAGCCTGGTTCAATTTTTCATTTTGTGTTTAATAGGTCTAGTTTATAGTCCTGACAACTCTGAGGGGGGTGGATTTTTTTGTAACTCTTTCATTTAGGTGTAATTAAATGCTTGAAATTATGAATAATTAGATTTGATTGACAGGAAGCATGAGCGTCAGAGCTAGCTTCAGAGCTAGCATAAGCAGCTAGCTCCAAGGAAGGCCTCAGCCTCACGTTAACAGATGTTCTGCCTTTTCGACTCTGAACTTTATTTGTTTTCTGCGTGTTCGTGTTTGGATGTTAATCATGGAATTGTTTGGACAAAGAGTGAAAGCTGTGGAATTGTTTGCACCAAGAGATCATCCAAGAAGTCTCTGCTTCATTTTTATCAGTAAGTAAAATTATATTTCTGTACTTTATTTCGCTGGTTGAATGGGGGAAGATGCTTTGTGTTTAACATAACACTGCTTGGTCAAAGATGGGTTGAAATATAACGTGTTCGTGGGGCTGGCTGGGCACCGTAACTCGAGCTAGGTAAGCTAACTGAGTCTTCGGGACGTCACTGGTCCACCACGGTCAAAGATCCACGAGGTAATCGCTGCAGAATGGAAGTTTACCGAGTTAGCATGTAGCTAATGTCCCGCTGAACTCCCCCGGAGCAGAGCGGAGCGTGACATCGTGTAAGCAGCCAGGGTGCACGGCTCCAATCGCAGCGGTCTGAGGCTCTGCTTGTATTTTTACAGTCCATATTACAGCTCCACAGACGACCAACGCTGCTGCCTTTCACGGAAGCCACACAGCTGCGTGGTTCGCTGTCTCGGTTCTCCATCTTAGCTTCGGGTGTTAGCTCAGTTTAGCTTCCTACATTGTTTTTGTTATCGCCAACCCTCACTGCCCCACCCTCAGCTCCACCTCTTTTCCCATTTATGGATTGTCTGGGCGTGAAGAGGCGTGTGTCACGGCCAAAATGGAGGTGGTGGAAACTTCCCATTTTGAATCATTCTGAATATGTATTTCCAAATGGGCGGGCTATGTCCAGAGATTTATATGTCGATGGTTGTAACTCAGGGAGAAATTATATAGGCAGATGTCGCCAAACAACCAGCATTTGTAAAATTAGAAGAGTTGCTGGTGAAGCAGAATGGAATGAAAAAAATAACAGTTTTCAAATTCCCAATGCCAAAAAACACAGCAAATGTTGGCTACTTTGTGATATCCTATAGAACGCCATAAAAAACTGCGCTTCTCCTGGTCATTGAACGCTGCATTTTTATGTCACACAGCTGCTCTCCAGGTTCTCTGAATGGATTAAATTATGTCATACTTTAACAAGAATAAAATTTTAATTTTATTTGTCCGTGGATGACTTGGCAACAATCAGTGATGCCACTCACAACCACAATGGTCAAGATATGCTGACGACTTAGCAAAGTCCTGACAGAAACTATTTTTGTATGGAGACACAACGGCTGAGAGGACCGAGCCATCTTATTATGCCCCCCCCGCCATAAATTTACCAAAACTGCTACAGTAGAAACACAGCTACTGATGATCCAAAACATTGATTTAAACATCCGTAATAACACAAACGATATAGAGGAAAACACAGGTTTGTGTTCTCACACTCAAAATTGGTGCCTCCAAATGGAATGAAGCTAAACAAGGGTTTTGGTGGGAGGTTTTATGATCCATCACCTTTAGGACACACACAGATCATCACAGCTTAATTGACCTAAACAGCTACATGGTGAGAAGAGGCTTGTTTAGTCACACCTACAGAGACCAGACTCCTGCTGTGGAGAGCAACACCTCGACCTGACGGAGGAGAGGAATCAGGGAGGATGCTGATGGGATTTTATGACCAAATGTTTCAGCAACAGAAAAGAGTGCAGTCCTTGGACCTGGACAGGAGAGCAGTGTGCAACTCAATTTTAGTTTTTTAAAAGTCAACCAGTATAGAAGAAGAACCATCTGGTTTAAAAAGATAATGTTCAACAAATAAACAGTATCTGAAAGTCACGTCTTTAAAGACGTTTTTAAAAATCCTGTTAATCTGAAACAGGTGCTGACAGATCCATCATGTAATGCTTCACATGTTTCACTAACACACCCAAGAAAATAAATCTTTAACTATCCATCCAACCATCCATTTTCTTCCGCTAAATCCAGGGTCGAGTCGCGGGGGCAGCAGCCTAAGCAGAGAGGCCCAGACTTCCCTCTCCCCAGTCACTTGGGCCAGCTCCTCTGGGGGATCCCAAGGCGTTCCCTGGCCAGCTGAGAAACATAGTCCCTCTAGCATCTCCTGGGTTTCCCTTTAGGTCCCCTTCCAGTTGTACGTGTCCAGAAAACCTCACAAAGGAGGCCTACTAACCAGATGCCTGGGCCACCTCAACTGGCTCCTCTCGATGTGGAGGAGCAGTGGGTCTACTCCGAGCCCCTCCCAGAAGACAGAGCTTCTCACCCTATCTCTAAGGGAGAGTCCAGCCACCCTGCGGAGAAAACTCATTTCGGCCACTTGTATCCGTGACCTCATTCTTTCAGTCACTACCCAAAGCACGTGACCATAGGTGAATATAGGAAAGTGGATCACTGATAAATCGAGAGCTTCACCTTCTGGCTCAGCTCTCTCTTCACCACAACAGACCGGTACAACGCCGGCATCACTGCAGACGCAGCTCCAATCAATCTCCCGCTCCACCTTCCCTCCTTCGTTAACAAAACTCAGAGGTACTAAAACTCTTCTACTAACTAATTAAATTAAGAAATATAAACAAATCGTATCTGTGTGACAAGCTTCTGAAAACATGTCTCATTTGCTGCTCTGCATTTAGTCGCTTAAGAAACAAAGAAATGTTAAAAATGGTCTGAAGCTGAGTGAAAAAGCAAGCAAAGCTCAATAACCTTTAAAAAGCTGGAGGACCGATAAAGATATAGAACAAGATCAATGAACTATAGAATAATACTAATAATATAAAAGTCTGGTTGTCACAAAAGCAAAACAGAAGGAGGAATGACTGAGGGGTTATGAACACTGTTGTTTTTCCTTAAAAACCTTCCATGTGCCTAATTTTTGTATTTCACGAGAACAATTATGAAGTAGAACACAGTCCACAGTCGTGTTAGGGTTAACAGTGATGACGAAGTCATGGATGACAACAAAAAAAGATCCCACCATTTTCATTAAAAATATCCACTGTAGCTCATTTTTGGCCCAAGATGATGCCAAACTTAGACATGCCAGCTGATGCAACCCAAAACCATAAAATGACTCCACTGGGCTTGTACTCTAAGACCCGTCACTCTGCTTATTCCAATGCATTCATCATTCTGGAACAGTAATTATGGGCTCATCAGTCCACAAGCCCTTTGCCATACCTCAGGAGTCCAATCCTTATGCTGCCTCCCAAACTGAAGTATTTGTTTTAATTAGCATCACTGGTTATGTTATTATCTTGTAAACAAAGAGCTGTATAGCTTTAATGTCCCAATATCTTTAGTAATAATTTCTGTTGCTTTCATAACTAAATAGAAAGGACACGGAACACAATCATCCAACTGCTTTGCTCTCATCAAATCTTTCTTTGTTTTTTCCAGGCAGACCCACAGTTTGACTGTTTTGAAATAGAATCAAATAAATAATTGAAAAAGGAAAAAGAACAGAAAACGTTTCAACAGCGTGTAGCCTCCATCAGCGTGACTCAAACTGATTCTGTTCTGTTGGACAACATCTCCATCAAACATCTGGTTCGATGTGGTTCCAAGCGTACCGAGCCAGGTCGAAAAAGCAACGTCAGCGACTCACCTGGAAAACGATAAATGGACAATAACTACACGTATGAGCAAAAACAATAGTTGTCCACTAGATGGGGCTGTCATATGCATTACGTTGTCATGTGACATGAGGTGGTACAGCTTCTTAAAGGGACATGAACGTCACCAACCTACACACATCTTTTCATTTCTTTATTACCAAATTTGTTGACATGGGAAAAATTATATCAGTCAGAAATTTCGATGATCAATTTTCTATTTATCGACCCAGCTCTACAATGTAGTAATTCAAATATCAAGCTTTGCGGCACGCAATATTCTTGCTCTGCCATGTCGCCATGGCACGTTCTAAAGACACCGTGGCGGCGATATTACCCTCATTTGCTGCCAGTCTCTTTTGAAAGCGGCTCCTGTGTTCTCGTTGGGCTTAGTAATATAGAGTGACTAAAACAAAAGAGAACATTTGTATTCCTTTTCCTGTTTATATAAAACACATTTTTATATAGTATGTTAATGGTGCAAATAGTCCAAATCAGATTTCTAAACAGAAGTAATCAAAAACAGGCATGTCTAGTGCAATTTTTATTAATACGAAAAATAAGAAGCTACTCAAGAAACTAATTAACAGTTTGTTAAATAATAAATAAAAAAAAAACATTATTGGTAATTGTTTCTGGTTTTGTTATTCTGCAAACAGTGCAAAGAATAACGGCTGCAAAAATACGAGAATCAACAGAAAGCCTCCTTGGAAAAGTCAGATACTTTTACGGAAGCAGAAGGACTAAAATGCAGATAAAAGACAGTAAATATCAGACTGACACCAACAGGTTATCCAGAAAAAAAATGGAAATTCAAATGAGACGCTCATTTTTCTCTGCCAAGTCAGTAACTGCTAACACTTAAGCCATAAGAGCTTCCTTGGAAAGCAGATTATATTTCAGAGCTTTGATCTTTAGGGAAGATTTAAAGCTTTTCTGAAATCCTCCGATGGCTAAAGAAAAAAGATCAAATCAGCTTTAAACATGAAGCCTTGATGATATAAATGTGTGAGATATTACATACAGTATGTAGAAAAATGAAGGGAAGCTGCAGTTTCTGAAGCCATTTGTGATCAGTTGTGAAGTGAGGATCAATCAAAATGTTTCCCCTCCACTCAGGATCTCTTATTAACTACAGAGAGCGTCCAGTTACACAATAACGTCCATCAGACCACAGTCAATGCACAACAGCCATTGGTCACAATCCTGGCTGTGACCTTGGCCCTCCCAGTTTGTCCACAAACTGTCAATCAGCTTTACAGACGATCAATATCAAATCGTCTCCTGGGTGTCCATCTTCTCGTCATCTCTTTGGGGTTTTGGTTCACAGAACCCTACATGGACAACGTGTTGTATAGTTTGTGTTGCCATGATGAATGCCACACATCCCAAACTTCCCTCCTTTCTTAGCATTGGGACTGAGTATTTCCTGAAGCCAGAATAAACAGAGAGCCTCAACCTTTAAGGGAATAAATTAGACATGAGTCGGATGTCATGCTGAACTCGTGCAAAATTTAAAACAGACCTCATGATTTAAACAGCGTTCAACAAAATGGATTGTTTAAACGTACTTTATGTGGAATTTCTTCACTTACTTCAAACTAATACTAACTGGCAGACCGATCCAAACGGCTCATCTATATTTCATCCATGGCAGCCTATTTTAGGAGAGACTCTGGGCCTCTAGTGGCAGAAAGGACCAGGTTGGTGAAATTTGTTACGGCACACAGCAACAACATTAAATTTGGGAAGATAATTGCAAATTTCTTCAGAACAAGCAGAAAAAAAGAATGTGTGAAATTGAAATGACTCCCTGTTTATTGTTGCACCACAATGGCGTCATAAGACTTCTAAAAGGAGGAGGATGCAAACACACACTTGGACACAACTTCTAAAAATACCCCATGTGTGGAAAAATCAGTTTATTTCCTACACTTGCATCCCCCCCAGAGCAGCAGAGCACCCTGAGAGTGCACATATCCTCCAGGCATGGCCTCACATTTTAGCTGTGACCTACATTAAATTCCCTCCACGAGGACAACGCCGGGCTCAACTTCTTGGACAAATTTGGCTTTGTGGCTCTGACCCGAGGAGCTGTCCTCCCTGACATCTTTATTAGATCCTGTTTGATGGTGAAGTCTGGGTCTGTTTCAGTTTGTTTAAATGTCACAGATCTTGTGATTTCAAAAGAGAAAGGTGAACCAGTTTGAAAAAAAAGGAAGAGAACATGCTGAAGATACTAGCCTGACAAGTCATCCTATAGTGTAAATATACAGGACGGCCACAGCCCATTGAAAGAACAGAGTTGAGGGACAGAGTCTACGGTCATCTTTCAAACCGTCTCGCAATTGGACAGCGCTAGGACAGATCAGAGCAACCAACAATGAAACATGTTTATCGGTATAAGTGTCAGTCAACAGGGCAGTCCATCATACACTGACTGCAGAAGAAGCAAATACATCCTTTTTCAAAACAAATGACTCAAGTACCTCTACCTACTCGTGTCTCATAGAAAAGCTCAAGTTGAAATAGTCCAAAATTGGTGCCAAAGCAGTTTCAAATAAGCACCGTTTTTGAGGCACCGCCATCTTTGTAGTTTTTCTCAATTGCAGTTCTGGTGCTAAGCCCGCTCAACAAACATGATGCCAATGATAGACCTGCAGAGAAAAATCTGTTGCTACTGCTATGGTTGGTCTAGATTTCTGGGTTATAAAGATACATTCAAAGGGTGTAAATATTGCTGTTGCAACAAGATTTCAGCCATATCTACGTGTAAATTGTTTAGATTATGTTTGCCAGACAAACTAAGGGGACAATTTGGATAAAAAAAATGTCATTAATTATAAAAAAAGACAACAAAAGACAATGGATTCTATAAAGAAAAGCTCAGAAACAAACATCAGTTAATCAAAAAGAGCCAAACAAAGAATCATGTTTATGAAACTGACAAAAACTCATCTATATAGATACCTCATTCAACTTATTGCATCACAATAGCACTAGTTTTTTTTTCACAAAGGAGCAGTTCAGTACTTAGAGCGCAGACTGAAGGGAAGACATTCTCTAACAGCACCAGCCTGGTGCAGCAGGGAAGCAGGTCACAACAAAGAAGAGCTGACTGGTTACTGTAGAGAATCTGTGATCACTGAAGACGATCCTCTGTGAGCTCATCTTCAGATCAGGTCCTGAGTGGACATTAGAAGCCAGCTTCGTCTCCAGCTCAGAACTGATGAGGTCTAATCTGGAAGGCCTACATCTAATGACCAAACTTAAGGTGGGAAACATAGATTCTATACAAGGGGTGTGTATTGTCAAGAATCTGGCGATACGATTTATATCACAAAACAGGGGAGATGATGTGACGTGTTGCAATACTAAAAGACAGACAATATTTAAAACTGAATGTCAATGGAAAATTCAAGCCAGACACTTCCAAGACACATCCAGGGTTATCGCAAGATTTCTTTGTTCCATCAGAATGAAGGCGGTAAAAACTGTGACTTATAATTCCATTCCTGATGTACGGTGGTATAATTTTCACTGTAGCAGCAACTAATATTTAGTAGGACTGTAGTGAACCTGGATTAGCCTATTGTAGCATTACAGTTTGACAAATCTAGCAGCTATCACCAGTCATTGTAGATACTTGGAACAAAAACGGAATTCTACTCAAACATTTATGTTTGAATACATTTTCTAAATAAATACATTACCAATGGTTAATATCTACTTTGTGCATAAAAATCTGATGTAGTTTGACGTATTTGTGCAAAAATGCAGAGGCTCTGAATGGCAAACAAACCACCAAACAAAGCTGTGAAATGATCAATATCGTTGTTTTACTCTTTAAATGACAACGTTTACATACCATGCCCATATTATACACCAAACTCTTCAGCTACTCACTCAAAATACTACAAAAATATTACCATTGGCACTAATGAGATTTCATTTTACCCAGAAATCAGATGCTTGGATAAGATCAATTCCATAATAGTACACAGTTGCAGACCCAGAGACCGGAGATTCACGCTTGCTGCAGATTCACAGTCATGTCGGCATTCAGGTCACATTGGGCATTTTAAAAGGAAAAAACAGCTTTCATGTTCATGCCGAGCAATTAATTAAGAAAAACCCAACTAATTGTGATACTATTCATTTAAATCTTGTGCAATCTTGCGAGCACTTTCTCAATTACAAAACATTTCAGAATGAGATATAAAGCACTTTGTTGATATGAAGTGTCTCCCCACATGTTAGAAACACCACATATAAACACTTCTGTTAACCTTTAAAGCTGTAAAGATCAATAAAATAACACCAGCCGGTGAGTTGGACTGAAAGCATCACATTGACGCAGAGCTAGCATCGCATCACTTGTAAGAAACTTAAAAGGCGACCATTTCAGTCTGGCTAAATGAAAATCATCAGACATCGTCTACATGCATGCAACACGTTTCTCCTCAGGCGGAATCATCATTATTACCAATCACCTTTTATTACAGAAATGTCTGATGAAAGATCAGCGTTTAAAGCGAATAAACTTTAAACGTTATATAGTTTATTGTGACTCCAAAAAGTGTGGTTTATTACATTAAAATGCTGCTCGATTTTTCTATTTTACCATCTATATCTCACTTTTTTTCTTTTCTTTACAAAATAAAATAGTTTGATAACCATGACCTCCCTTCACTGAGAAACGTCATGATTCACATAATGGTGCAGCCTTACACGGTCTCATCTTAACCCTCTGTGTGGCCCTCTATGTGCCTCAATCACTGCTTAGGATCATTATAAACCTTTCTGTCAATGCTCGCTTTGTTCCATTATCCACATCCCTCATTCTAGAAAGCGTCTCTGTTAACCATTAAGCCTAAACGTACCTGTTCTTTCACACACAGAATATTAAACAGCGTTAATACCACAGACTTCCTCATTGGGTCTCTTCCATTCTCCTACTCTAGTAGACATCCACTGGTGTGCTCCAGCTGTTTGACCAGAGGACAGTCCCACTAAATGCACAGACTCTACTGTGCCACCCTGGAGTAGATCATATATAATCCAGAAGTTCAATTAATTAGCGGCTTCATTCCTATATGCTGCTGAATCAGCTTATTCTACTGCTAAATCCAGATGTGAGTAATAATGAAGATTATAAAACATTTTATTATAGTATGAGACAACATTTGGGTCAAAAATCTCAAAACATTTAAAAATGACTACATGGGATATGTGCTAATAGTGATTAGATGTGGTCTGATGTTAAGACACTTTTAAATTAGCAGCATTTTAACTGTCTGTTCAGACTTAACACAAAGAAGGAAATAAACCTGCAGCAGCTGCTATAACCAAATCACTGTGGCCCACATGTTAGCTCTTTAAAACGTATTTATAAATCTTTGTTACTTTTGTTTTCTATCCAATTTCATTTTTTGTGGTTCTTCATTATACACAGAATAAAAACAAGCTCTATTTGCTCTGTGTATAATGAAGAACCACAAAAAATTTAAATGTATTCATAAAACTCTCAAAGAGTTATCATTGGATCCATGGCTGATCAACTTAGTGTACATCTATGGCATAAAAGATGGAGGACGTTTTGGGTTGATCACGAGAAGCTTGGTCTTTACTTTATATTTAGCAGTTGTCATTTCTCTCAGATGGAAAAAAGATAGATAAAAAGAAAAAAAAGATCTTCAAATAATTTAATCAAAAGCTAATTGTTTTCTAAAAATCAGAATCCACAAAAGTCCCTAAAAAGCCCTACTAGCGAACGTTAATCTGATACGATTAAGGGTGTGCATTGGCAAGAATATGGCTAAACGATATACCCTGTTAAAAAAAGGGAATACAAAAATAAGACATCATAGATCTGAATGAATGAAATATTCTTATTAAATACTTTGTTCTTTACATAGTTGAATGTCCTGACAACAAAATCACATAAAAATGATCAACCCATGAAGGTCTGGCTTTGGAGTCACACTCAAAACTAAAGTGGAAAAACACTACAGGCTGATCCAAGTTTGATGTAATGTCCTTAAAACAAGTCAAAATGAGGCTCAGTAGTGTGTGTGGCCTCCACGTGTCTGTATGACCTCCCTACAACGCCTGGGCATGCTCCTGATGAGGTGGTGGATGGTCTCCTGAGGGACCTCCTCCCAGACATGATGTTCCAGATGTGCTCAATTGGATTCAGGTCTGAGGAACAGGCAGGGCAATCCATAGCATCAATGCCTTCACCCTCATACCACCTTCATGGAGTCTGTTTCTGACCGTTCTAGCAGACACATGCACATTTGTGGAGGTCATTTTGCACGGCTCTGGCAGTGCTCCTCCTGTTCCTCCTTGCACAAAGGCGGAGGTAGCGGTCCTGCTGCTGGGTTGTTGCCCTCCTATGACCTCCTCCATGTCTCCTGATGTACTGGCCTGTCTCCTGTTGCAGTTGCACCTCAAAGCTCTGAACGCTACACTGACAGACACAGCAAACCTTCTTGCCACAGCTCGCATTGATGTGCCATCCTGGATGAGCTGCACTACCTGAGCCACTTGTGTGGGTTGTAGACTCCGTCTCATGCTACCACTAGAGTGAAAGCACCACCAGCATTCAAAAGTGACCAAAACATCAGCCAGACAGCAGAGGAACTGAGAAGTGGTCTGTGGTCACCATCTGCAAAACCATTCCCTTATTGGGGATGTCCTGCTAATTGCCTATAATTTCCACCTGTTTTCTATTCCATTTGCACAACAGCAGGTGACACTGATTGTCGATAAGTGTTGCTTCCTAAGTGGACAGTTTGATTTCACACAAGTGTGACTGACCTGGAGTTACATTGTGTTGTTTAAGTGTTCTCTTTATTTTTTGTGAGCAGTGTATATCACAATACAGGAGATAAAGTATCATAACATGAAGTATTGTGCTATATCAGTGTATCTATCTTCTCTTACATCCTTATACATGATATAAACCTTTTGAGAGCATGGGTGTTGGTTCTTCACTCCATAACTAAACAAACTCTGACCGACCCGATGATGCTTTCAATAAATCAAACCAATCCCTTCCAAATTTTGTTTTTCTTATCAAACTTGTAGCAACACTTTTCTGAGCAGCTTCCCATGAGTCCTAAAAGCTTCATTCTTTATGCTGACAAGAGCTGATGTACAACAATATTTACTTTTAACTAAACTATAATCACTGTTAACTATTATATGTCTCCATGGTTTGCCAACAACAAAAATACAGTGAAAGAGAAGCAGCTACATATTGAAATAAAGACAAGAAATCACCAACCTTCTGGTGTAAAATGCATCATCTCTTCTCAAACTGACCACGTTTTATTAATAATGGTGGGTTTATTGCAGCATCTGGTTGGCTAAATAGAGTAACCACTTAAAGAATACTGAACATATTCAGTGGATAATGACCAAAAAGGAAGATGGATTATGTGTTTGCCTTGACAGTGTGCCTCCATGCTGTACAGGAGCTATAACAAGATGATTTCTTTATATTTTTACAATTAGTACAAATACGCCAAGTAGTCCACAGTTTTCCAAGAAGATCCTCAGCCATATCTTCATGGAGAGCGTTCAAGATGCACAAAAACTGCACGCTCATCCACAAACACGAGGCGAAGGACAGCAGACTGCAGTCATGTTTCTAAACCAAAACAGATCCATCCACCATCTTGGCCACAACTAGCCAGCCAAACATTTTTTTTTCTTTTGGTGAGACACACACACACACACACACACACACAGGAGGGGTGACAATCTGGGGTTTGTTAGCTCGGCAGGGGGATGCAGCCATCTGTCCCAGTAAAGGGTTAATCCAACCAAAAGCACAGGCCACAGATTCCAGCATTTTCCAGTCCTCACATTTCTGGCTAAATGTTTGCTTTGCTTGTTGGTTTTGAGCAGAAAAGAGGTTATAGTCCTCCATCTAGCCTTACAAACATCCTCACCAGTCCACCCCATTTCCTCCTCCCCCTAAAAAATCTCCCCAAGTGGTGCTGTCTGGGAATTAAATGCTATGGATGGCAGCTTTTGTACGTGATTTGCCTTTTATTTGAGCTGTTTGTGTGAGGCGGGACGCTTTTTTTTCCTTTTTTGATGCCAGATAGCAAAGGAGAAATGACAAACGCACAAAGAAAGGCTGATGATCCTCCTGAAGAAAGATGTGGCCGAGATGGAAGCTCTGAGAGAATACAAATTAAAAAAAACTCAAGGGCCAAGAGTGCAGCGTAGAGCTAAATCAGCCAGAAACCAGCCTGAAAATGCCCCCCGCATACACTCATAGCCGGCCTTTGTCTTTTTATTCCACACTAAACAAGCACCATGAGCTAACTGCTACCTACAGCTACATGGGAATGGAAAAGAAAAGCCCTAAAATGAACCATTTAGAAAGGAGGGGAGGGGGGGCGGTGCAAGGGTAGAAATGGTGGAGGGGGATGGGGGGGTAATTTAGACATTAGACTGAAAGACTAAAAAAAGAAAACAAGAAAAATATAGGAAAAGAAAGAATGAGGGAGGAGGAGGGCTAACCTTCTGAGATGCTCCAGACAGACAGACAGACAAGCAGCAGTTTGCTGCTGGAGGTAATGGCTTCCAGCATGATCAAACATGTCAACAGATCACACACACACACCCACACACACACACAAATGAAGAGCTTCCACTAGAAACGTGCACAACCCAGTGAGAGAGTCGTACAGACATCGAGCCGGGGCCACAGACAAACACCCCAATCGAACCCGAGACAGACAGACAGCCAGACAGACAGTTTCCGTTTGACCACATCAGCCTCCATTACTGCCAACGCTGTGCCTCCGTCTCCCTATGATACCTTCTGCCTGATGCACAACCATCCTCACCGCCTGCCTCTCCATCTCCCTCCATCCTGACCCCCCCGGCCATTAAATCACAGCGTCTTCCCTGCAAATCAAACACTAAACAAAATACCTCAATCAGATAGCTTGTGATTGGCTCCTGCTCCCTCCCCTCTCCGGTCCACAGAACAACACCACGTCGACAGGAGATACGAGGGAGAAAATAAAAACATTCAAATCCAGTCAGGTGGAGATGAGGGGGAGAAAAAGATGAACAGATCCTTCTTCCTCCCGTGCGTCTGTCCTCCGTCCAGCTTTGGCTTGATGATGCTAAGCTAGCCGGAGCTTTGCTAAGCAGCATCCACACGTTGGCTTAATATGCGCTCTGTCTCATACCCACACACACCACACACACTCACTCACACACACACACACACACCAATGCTAGGCTTCAGTCTCTCCCTCACTGACTGAGCCCCGCTGTTTCCCGTCTCACATGCACCCGCCCACCTGCCCCCCTTCTCTCCCATTCCCTCCCTTCTCCTGGCAGTTCACCCCTTTTTTCCTCTCTTGTTCACACAGATCTCGCTCGAGCAGCACCCTCTGTTTCTCTTCATTTTTCCTCAAAAACACAGACGCTCGGGCACACACAGATCCATGCACGCGCCGTCTGCCTGGCAGGTTCATAACAAGTCAGCCCTGACCAGCATGTGGAGAGGATAAGAGCGTGCTGCCTCTGTGGGAGAAAAGTTGGGACAAGAGCCGCGCTGAGCAGGAACTGCAGACATTCACATGTAAAGCGCAGCAGGAAGAGTGCAAAGATCTACAAGTGTCAACACTACGGCAGATAATTAAACACAAATGTCAGTAATAGAATGTTTCATGCCAGAGATTCTAGTTGAAAGTGTAGACAAAGACACGTAACTTTTTGTCTTTGTGCTCAGAGGAGGAAGGGGGGGTTGGGAAAAGCAGCAGGAATATATAAAAGGGGGTCAAAGATCAAGTGAGACCTTAGTATCCCCACATTAGTCTAATGTTTGGGTATGCGGCTGACCTTTCTGCATGGCTTTGCATATTAAAGGAGAAACTTACGGCCATAAAAAGGTACAGACGGAATAATAAAAACACAAGGATAACGTAGAGACCTCGATAAAGATGCTTTTCTTATATTTTGAAATGTCTGCAGCCATCGTCTTTCATTTTTTAACCCAACTGTTGCAGCTTAGGAGAGGGTTTTCACACCAGGACTTGGTTTGATTGTTCGGCGGAGCTGAAAAACGTCAAACCTTCATTTGATTTGTTTGATTGTCATTCATTGTCGAAAGTGGACCAAACCGCCAGGACAATGTCATGCAGCTGCTCGTTTGAGGCGGGGAAAAGCCTGAAGAAGGAGAAAACATCTCAGTGATTAGATGGGACCAAAAACAGCCAAAGAAACAAACAGTGGTCTGAGACCCAAACGGCTCAGATAGTATCCTGAGAAATCCTCTCTTTGCATTTTGTATTTTCAGAATAGATCCCTTTAGACCACAAAATAGGATTTTTTGAACTTTAATAACTGAATAAAACATTTTGATGTGAGAAAACAAGCTACTAATGTAACATCTTATCTAAGCGAAGGGAACTAACCCTTTTTTGCTGACTCATCAATGCTGTTCTTCCCGTTTTACCAGCATGCAGCAGGTTACAAACATCTGAAGGTACACAAGCAGCCAAAATGTCGCCTGTTGCACAACAGATACGCCATCGTCAGAGTAAACATTTGAGGAGCTGTTCTGATAAGACTGCACTAAAACTATTCTAATGATAGTAAGGAAACCTTTGTATGTAGCAACATAACATACTGTTCTCTTTCATCAAAAGAAAATGCAATAAGAATTTAATGGGTGCCGTTTCATAAAGACTAATAAAGTTGCTTCAAAGATTGAGTTCAGCCTAAAGCTATAGAGAGACGTGAGACAAGCAGCAGAAAATGACTTCAGTGATGGTCCAAGTCAACTCAGAACTGGTCCAACAGGGAGGATCAGTCATTTTAAAAACATTTCCTCATGCACTTGAGAAAAACAACATCCCTCATGCAAAAAATAAAAGATATAAGTAAGATTTAACAACCAAGTCAAAACAGTCCAGTTCACCTCTGAATCTTCTGACTAGCTCTACTGACCACTGTTGTGCTGTTTAGGAGTGGCACTTGTTTTGTTCAGGTATCACAACGTGATTGCATCTGTGGGTGCAATCTGTAACTTCACTGAACCAGCTTTTATTTACAGTGTAGACAGACAGAAGCATCCTCATCACACAGCAGAGCAACACAAGTTCTACGTTAGCTTGACTGGCTAGCGAGAGTCAGCATTTATTTGTAGTGAGTGATCTCCTTTTTCACACCATTTCCTCCCCTCTGCCCATCCCCCCTCTTGTCCCCCTCCCACCCCAGACTCCACCCCACCCCCATCACGATCCCTGTGGCTTCAGCCCCCACCACCATCCGATTCGTCCTCTTAGCCTATATACAGGCAGCCCAGTCGTCTGCACCACTAGTCCCGCGATTCGTGACACGGACCTGAACTGCAAACCTGGTTAAGGGTGCGATCGCCAAGCTGACCATAAACAACACCGCTACTTGCCTTGATGCAGGAGAGACCACTGCCCCCACTTTATTCAAGGCGTGCCGACACTGAACGGTGAGCTGTGAAAACGGGTTCAAACCTAAAAGAGGGATCCCTTCCACTTCCTCCTGCTACTGATCCAATCGCTTCCAAACTAGCAGGAAAACAAGAGAGGAAAACAAAGAGTGAGGGGAAAGAGGGAGTTGCAGATGCAGCTGGAGGACGAGAGCCAGTGGTGCCATAAGTTGGGGGGGGTCAGGAAAAGAGCAGGGCTGGTGGGGACGATGGGAGAGAGGGAATGCTGAACATGCAGATGGGGTGACCACAATGAGGGCGGGTGGGTCTCAAATTTGATCAGTTCTTTGTAGGGAAAGCTGGGGGGATGTGAGAGGAAAGCTCAAGATTAGATTTACAAGCAGCTCCATCAAACTTCTACACCACGAGAGAACTCCCTGAAGGTGGACAGGTCGAGTGAGCACACAAACCTTTTGACTTTATCATCAGTTAAATGAGTTTCTAGATCTAAAGGGTAACTTTTATCTGGGCTAAATCAGGTTGGAAAAACTGTATAAGTGATAAAAATGTTACGTTTTTTAATTTTAGAAGCTTTTGTTTGAAAGGTGCCGAAAACACTCGAATACCTATTTGGCCATTTCTGCAACTTTAAAGTGACACTGTGTAAAGTGGCACTGGTGATAGGGGGCAGTACATACATTTTAGGGTAGTTTTACACCACAGTGTTTAAAAAAAACATTACGGTAAATGTTACCTGTCCAGCAGAAAGCATGCGACCTCAGCGTGACTCCTTAGACTTCAATAGTCCTTCAGTTAATTCCATCGAGAGAATGAAACGCTGATGCTAGTTTTCTGGCAGTGTAGGTTCAGTATCTGCTCGGGGTCCTGCACCTGTCGATGACGTCAAACTACGGCAATACCACTCGGCCAAAATATATCGCATCTCTTTTTCAATTCTGTTCTTTCACATAGGTTTTGGAAAGAATTTAGCAGTTTTGTTATTAAATTCACGTTTCTCACCATCTAAATGTTTTCGAACGTGGTAACATAAAGTCCGTAAGTCGTACGTCCAGCCAATCATCTAGTGTGATGTCATCAGCAGGCGCAGGACACCGAGCCAGCTCACGTAGAAGGAAACAATAGCGTTTAATATGGCGTCCCCCAGAGACTACAGACCTGCGCCCTATGTATTTTAGACCTGATTTTTATGGTTACCGTAAATCCTCTAATATTGGCCTGTACTCCATTACCGGCCGGGTCTCCTATATTAGCCGGTCTCGCTGTCAGCGGGGGTAAATAAAGGCCGGTCTCTAATAGTGGCCGGGGCTACTATTAGAAACGTGTGGTTTTTGTCCGGAGTTCGACGGTAAAGTGAGCCCTCACTCGATTTTTTGAGGCGCACGCATTCCACGTTTTACGGTAACGGCGGACTAGTGGATCATAATCTCCGGCTGCAAGATGAGCAGAAACAGAACGGATAATGCTAGTTTGCAGTGATCACTTCATCAAAGGTAAGGGCTTACTAAAGGTTTTTATGGCGTTTTATTGTTTGTTGTATCGAAGGTGAGCAAAAACAGACTAGCAGGCAACTACTTCAGGGAACAGTTTTTTACTTTCGTTTTTACTCAGGCGGAGATCAGGCACATCCAAGCAACACATATTCCAAAGAGTCACACTGCCACCTACTGGCAGGATTTATGAACACAGGCCCCATAACCTCACAGTAATTTAGAAACGCAGCTACAAAAACAGCAGGTAAACAGTTTGATACTGTTTTCACGTGTCCTCACCGCAAATAGCTTTCAGAGTGCTAATGTTTTTAGCAGTTAGCTCAGTGTTGTAACGTGGCATTAATACCGGTACCTTAATAAAAATATAAAATCAAACAAATGTACCAGAAATGTGGATTTAAAAAGGCATAAAACGTTAGTTATAAGTCCGACTTTTAAAATGAAATGAGTTAACCTAAAGGAAGATATCACGTCTGTGCCAGCACATTTAGAACACTCACTTTCATCCGTCACGCTGTGTTTTATAGTAGAGCAAAACACTTCCTGTCCACTATTTGAGTTCAGCGCGGCGGCAGGGTCACCTGAGTGAAACTCAGCAATCATCACTTTTGATTTGCATGTGAGACTTCAGTCACCGCTCAAATAGACACAAAATCTTGTTTTTATTCATTCTACTGGTAGTTTATTTTGCTCAAATTGAAATATAGGCCTGCCTCTAATTCTGGCCTCCTTCCAATAAAGGCCTGAACCAGGATGCGCTTGAGTAAATAAAGGCCCGGGCCTGTATTAGAGGATTTACGGTATTAGTGACAAAGCCGCCAATATTTTTCAATAACTGGACATCATTTTATTTATTTTCAACAACATTTCGATGGATATTTCCAGAGATTAATGGTAAAAACTACATATTGTCACCTTAATCACTCATGGTGTATACATGCGCATCAGAAAACCGAACTATTGCCCTAAATAGACTTTTCTTTTTCAAATGCACGTAAACGCGCTGCTAGTCTTGCTAAAGGTGAACTGGTTCTAATCCCGACTTCATCTGCATGCCAATGGTTCAGTCGAGCTGTGATCGGTTAATTCTGGAAGTGACGAGATCGCGGGCACAGTCTTCTGATAATATCATCGCCACAATGTAACATGTGTAACACCATCAAACAGTATACTACTTACCAAACAAGCTGTGCTGCAGGGTGCATTTCGCCACCTACTGTACCGGAGTGGAACGCACTTCAATTGAGAGTTCGGTTTTCTAACTTAAATGTAAACTAGGAAAAAGGCTCCCAGCTTATTGCCTTAGATTGACCTAAATCAACTTAGATGTGCATGTAAACGCACTAACTCATTTACACTATAACTTGGCATCTGCTGAACAAAGTTTTTTCTTTCTTATTCAAATAATTAAACTTTTCATGCAAATTTCCATATTGTAAACGTCTCTAAAATAAGCTGTTCTCTACAATATAAGACTGATGTGAAGTATCCTAAATGGTCAGAAAATTAAAAATGCAAATTCTATTAACATTTTCAATAAGGAAAAAGATGATTAAAGGAGTCATCACCTATAATACCGTGCATATCTAAGTCATATTATAGTCTTTTAGACCATTAAAATAAATTGTATTGGAAAAATAAATTAAAAATGGGTTTTTTTCATCCTGTTATGTAAAGGGCATATTTTCCCGCGAGATCACACGCGATATTTCGGATATGTCGGACGCGTGCGGGACTGAGGGGTGCGTTGATTGGTGGAAGGAAGCAGGACGCAGCTTCAGCGTCTTGCTCCAAAATAACAAAAGTTATAACTGAACCTGACCTGGCAGTGACCTACGGGATCCAACCGTGTATTTACGAGCCCGAGCTTCACCTCGTGCGTAATGGCGCCCTCGCTTGTTGTTGAGTTGGGACAAAGCAAGCTAACAGCCAGGCATCGGCTCTTATGCCGTTGTGAAGATGGAATACACAAACCGAGTGGAGTTTTGTTTCCCATAACACGGATTATAACATGAGTCGTCAACTGTAAGACATAATTTATGCATTTCACGTTATGAAATGAGCTTTGTTGTGCTGGTTTGTTCCCTGCTGGTTCATATTTGTTTATATTCTGCCTTTGTGCCAACATATAGGCAAATCTCGTTTTGTAGTGCGCGTGCTCGTGGGGTGCATGTGAGCTGGTTGAAGAAGGCAAGATTAAACAAACGCTTATATCGGCTTCTCAGCCAGTGAAAAATCATTAGGAAGCCATTATAGACATTTTTTCAAGTGGAAAAGTGGAAATTTCAGGTGATGACTCCTTTAAACGTCTCTAGTGGGTGGGCTCATCATAGTGGGCTTGCGACCCAATACAAAACGCAAGATCATCTGCACCAGACACAAGAGTAGTGCAAGTTGATCTTTATGTGACATGAAAAAACAGCATAATGCATAAAAGCTACAAACCATGAAAGTTCTGGACTGACAAAGGGCTGAGTGTTTACTGACATGGGGGTGGGGATCTTAGACCGTGTTGTGGACTTGCTCAGGCTAACCCCACACATTTTACTTTATTTACTTAGGATTGTCCCTCCCCAGGCATATCTGATCTCACATGGTTTATACTGATGCACTTTGGTTTGCTTGCTGATTTCCTTGTGTGAAAAGAACCTCAGTGGGGGAAAAAACTACAAGTTAACAAACTCAACAGGTCAAGAGGTGTTTAAGTTTTAGTTGTCTTAATCTTTCAGGTAACATGTCTGCTGTAAATCAGACCTATTGTATGACATACAGGCACTAGTAGTATTAAAAAAATGCAGCAGCACTCCCACCATGTGACAAATAGAAAACCATAAAGATCATGAAATACTCAAATAAACCTCATTCATCTCCTGGATTCTAGTCTGTTTTTCCTGCATCTCTTCAGTCGAGCCAACGGGGAATTTCAACTCCAGCACCATAATGAAGACAAAACGGAGGCTTCATTGGTCCAAGTAGCAGATTTTTATCATACACCACTCTTCATCAATCCAGCTTCCTGTTGTTGTTGTTTTTTTTTTTTGTTAAAGTACTTGCACAATTATTTTACTAGGCAATTATTATTTTTGTTAGATTGTAAGCAGCAATTTGGTTTTGAATTTCATAGAAGTGAAAGATTAAAAAAACAAAATAAAATCTTGATCCAGAGGATGTGACGTACGCTAACCGGTTCAGTGGGAAGTCACAAGACATTCATCCAACTGATCCGACAATATTAACAAACATGCTGACACAACCGTGGAGGGTGCAGCATGGCTGACTTCAAATCAACTCACTGGAAGTTGGAGGGTAACGCACCTTTTGGAAGGAAGGGGCTGCACTAAACAGATAAAAGCTATAAGATGAAGCTCGTCTCAGACTTAATCAGCTTGGCTAACTGCACGGTCAATATTGGTCTAAAGGCAAACGTAGCCATGCTTAGCTCAGACTGAAACAATCAGCCCTAATTAGATAAAGATGCCAAGTGTCTGTGTGGGAACTACACATTACACTGATCTAATACCCACCATACCTAGAGCTGAGACAATCATCTAGACAGAATAACGTAACAGCATTTAATGACATTTGATCTTCATGCACATGAAATTGACATGTCATTAAATCCTATAAAGATTTGTGAAGTAGAAAAGGTAGCGATGAGAAGAAAGTAGACTTACAAGGCACTGCGTGACGGTACAGGTTTTCTCGGATGATCTGCTGCAGTTCATGGTCAGGGGATGACTTCTGGAAGCGCTGAGTTAGATAATGCTTCAGGTCCTTATTTAGCTTGGTTCCTGCCATTGTGGACATGAAAAACAAGATGTTAGTGCAGGAAAACATTTGATGCAAAATACCCAAAATGAGATGGCTGATCCATGCTTATGCTTCGATTAGTTCTCTTGGAAAGCAACAAAAAGTACACATCGTGTTGAGTGAACTGTAAACTTGACTCTGTCCCTAAAAGGACTAACAGACCATTTCCTCTATCAGTTTAAAGTAGCCAAATGCAAGGCTGCTTGCATTATTGCTAACAAAACACAGCCCCCTCCCACCGCTACACCATCTGGACTTCAGACACACATTAGGCTACCAAAGGGCAGCATGGCTGGAAAGCCTCCATGTGTGTGTGCCTGTTTTCCTCCAAATGTGTGGCTATTACGATGAGTGCCCACATTGTTGGCAGCGCCAAGCATGTGCAAACACAACACAATCAGCGTGACAACATAACAGACAAAAAGAGCGAGGATGGATGCAGTCACCGAGGAAAATGAGATTATTCACCTAATGAAATCAGCAACGGCTTAATCTAAATTCACAATAGTATTTCAGGCTGCAAAGAGCAACTTATCACTTCCTACTGTATATTATTACTGTGTGTGTCCAATCATTTAGTACACAAATAATTTATCTTCTTCATCTTCGCATGGCTGCTGAGAACAATTTTGGTTGTCTAGGGCAAACAAGCAGTCATAAAAAGGCCCTGGATCCTGTTTCCATGGAAACTGTATGCATGTATGTGTGTAAGTGTGCCTGTGTGTGTATAATAAGATGATTGAGATTGTTAGCACAGTACAGAGGAGCATTCTACACTGGTTGGCAGAGTGATTGTAGGTTCGTGTAATAAAAATACAGTTGAAGTCCAATGGGCAACTCCCACAGATATGATATGATATGAGTGCTCTTTGTTTTAATGCGACTCAAAATTTCAATTGAAAATGATGACAGAAGACAAAAAAGTGTGAATGTGATGCAGAGATGTAATTATAGTCACGCTGCTACTTTCAAGGGATTCAAGTCTAGGTGTGGAGAGCATCACGGATGTACAACATCGGTGAAGCTCTGACGAAGGCGACTGTAAGGAGCCAAAACTGTCAGCAAAATAAGGTAAAAATGAAACTTTGCTACTCTGTGTATAAGATAAGAACAGAAAAACAATGGAACTAGAAAAGAAACACAGGAAGAACATAACAAGGAGGTTGAGTCATTGCCCCCGTCTGAGATCATAGGTCCTGGTACCCAACACTCAGGCCAAGAGACCACATAGCATACTCCATGATGTTACAGAGCAGCAAGCAGCTCTTGTTTAGAGGCCGTCTGGTGATTATGTGGCCATGTTGCAACAAACTTTACACCAAAAAGCCAAAACAAAAAAGGAATTTGTTAAAAGGCAACCTAAAAATCAAATGAAACTTATTATTTTGACCAATTCAAATAAGTTTACATTAAACAACATATAATTTCAGATTCAAGTACTAATAAGAAATTGTAGTTTAAACTTGAACAGTGTGGAAAGTATAAAAATAAATCTACTTCAGGTTTCCTATGAGTTTGATCATTCATGCAACAGAACCTTGAGCAGAAAAGCTTTAATCCAGTTATGTAAATGGGCTCATCTTTTCACATTCTTTGTGTACGCTAATCTTGATCAAACAAAATGACTTTCATAAAAACGAACCGACATCCTTCAAAGTCACAGCAGTATGAATAACAAGGCCCTGAAGGACTCTCGCTGATGAAGGAAGGAATGATAATTATAAAGGGATGTGCTGATTAAGTAATAACCAATACCTGCTGTTCTACTGAGGCTCCACTTTGCCAAAACATCATCACTAACTGTTATCAATATGCGGCATTTAAAGGTGTGGAACACTCATTTAATCAATGCATTTGCAGTGGTCTCTAGTAGGAAAGAATGAATTGCAAAGCCTAATTTATGCTTCTTCGTCACCTGGGGAGAGTTGCAAAGCAATTCCCCGCCAGGACAACAGAGGGCGTAGCGTTTTTCTGGGGTATCCTGTCATGTATCCGGTAGGGATGCACCGATCCGATCTTAATATCTGTATCAGTACAGATATAGAAGAAATCTCTAGATCAGGTATCGGAGACTATGGGCCCGATCCATAAGAATTGATTTATTCCGTATATTTCTATGTGCTGTGAGTGACGACGTCATGCGCTACAGTCCCACGCTGTGCAGAAGCTCAGGTTGATTTCAAAATGGATCGGCAATTTGGAACTTTTGGACCCCTGTACAAAAAAATGATCCCTGTCTTTTTCATATAGTTCATTATGTAATACAGTTTAATACTGTTTTTCCATATCGGTATCGGATCGATATCGACTGATACTAAACTTCTGAAATCGGTATTGAATGTGAAAAAAGTGAATCAGTGCATCCCTAGTATCCGGTCCAAGATTATGCATTTACTATTGTGTTTTTTGTATTTCAGAGAATTTTTAAAGCGGACAAATTTGTCCCTCATTCTCCTCCACCTCTTCATGCGCTCGCCAACTCAAACCCACGTTTCCCGTCATTTCCGTTCACAAATAAAACGCTTGCTGCGTATCTTTATACTCCTTCAGTCATGGGTGAATAAACGTTCATATTTTCGGAGTTTTTCCGCGAGGTATTCTTCAAGCTGCTCCGTGTCTGCCGCTAGATATCTTCTGCTTTCTCTTTACCTTTTTTTAGGGGACAATGGCGGTGCTGTTGACGAATTTAAAGGAAGCTGCATCCTGGACAATCACAACCGTGCACTCTCTGTCTCATTTGATGGATGTTTAAAAAAGTGGGCTCGACTCCGTCCATCCTCGCGAGTCTGTTGGAGAGCCCTCGCAACAACGGATAATGGCGTTGCGTGTCTCCGTACCGACGCAGACAGAGAAGCATAAATTAGGCTTAAGTCGTACTCTGGGGAACAAATTTCTGGTGCATCATTTTCAGGAAATAGAAGTGAGCCACATCAGAGCTGAGCTTCAGACGACAGGATTTGGAGTCTTATTTCCTGATATTATTTCATGCAGTTTCCTGGATGCTAAACCAACAACAGCCGTCCCCGTCGAGAATCGAGATGGGTGAGTGCATGAATGTTAAGTGACGGTGTGACATAGATCTGTCAGGCTTTCTGAATCCTAGAGTTTCGCTGTCTATTTTCTATCAGAAACTAATGCAGGAAATAGGTGTAGAAGACCATTTTCATGTTCAGCCTGCATGAAAAACTCAGAGTGGCCGATTATAACCAGCAATAAAAAAAAAATGTTTTTCAGTGTTCCACACCTTTAAGGAAAGTCGTTTCTTATTTAAAATTACCCACTACATTCAGCAAGAGAATAAAAACAGGCTTTATCATAAGATTAAGGTGTCAATTAAAGCCCTATCTAGACTCCAGATACTTTCAAACATACATTTCTTATACATCCTGACAAAAAATGCTTAAAGCCTCCATCACACGACCACTAGATGGAAAGATCACCCACAATACAAACACATCAAAATGCAGAGTAAGGACATTCTTAGCCTGGCTAAAGAGTCGCCAAGAACTTTAGAAATTTAGAATTCCCTTCAAATATCTATTTCACACATTATACAGGTTGAATGATGTCAGGAGACAGCCATAGGGGAAAAAATGGTAAAAGTTTATTTATTGTTGGTTTTGTTTATAAAGAACAATTATCAGTCAGCATGTACAAAATAGGCTGTTTTGACTTATTTTCTGAAAATCTCTGCCTCCCTTATCCAGAGTTCTCCTAAAAAATCTATACTTTCCAAAGTGTTAAATCAGAATACTGTGTTAAAGCTCCTCGGGACTGGAACATGTTACCTGCACATTTAAGATCTTTATCTTCATTTCGCTTATTTAGAAATGCCGTTTATGAGCATGTAAAGCAGACTTGTAATTGCTTTGAATCCACTGCCTGAGATTACGACTGTATAGCCAAAGTATTATATTTACATCTATCTCTTTTGTTTGTACCACAGCAGGATTTTATTTATTTATTTATTCTTATTATTATTCTTATTATTTTTTTTTTTTTGGTAGATTTTGTTGTCTTGTTTGTGATTTATGTTTCAGACTTGTCGATTCGTTATTGTCTCTGCTTTCTTGTACTTTATTTACATTATTGTTGGAGGACCCACTCGGAAACGAGATGATACATCTCAAGTGGTTTTATCCTCCGAAAATATAAGTTAATAAATAAATAAATAAATAAATAAATAAATAAATAAATAAATAAATAAATAAATAAATAAATCAATCAATCATGTTGGCCCTAAAAGGTGAAAATGCAATACCAAAAAAAAAAAAAAAAATACAATTGACTTTGGATTTGTCAAAGTTTATTTATTGTGGATATCTTTAAATAACTAAAAAAGTGAAAGAATATGTTGATGACACTCTGTTCTAAGACTGAGGCAGTTTCTCAGCTCCCTAAACCATCAACAAATATAAACTAACAGCATAAGTTAATTGATTTTTCTACGTAATCTCATTTTGCTTCCCTCTCCTGGTTTATATGGTCTAACAGCTAAGAGTCAGGTGCTAGCAAAGATGTCTCTTAGGATACAGTTCGTAGTTAGTGGTACCCTTTGTATGCAGTGGTCATTGTTCTGTAGCAGTTGGGTGTGATGGTTACCATTTTTGATCCACTGAACAGGTAGACCAGCTGCTTGCTATTCTGCATAGCTTTATTTCAAAATCAACATGATTGCATCATATGGATACCAAATTAAATGCCTGAAACCATGACATGATGTGCTTCTTGAGTTTGGTATTGATGTGACTCAAATATTAAATTCTTTGCCAAACTAATACCTAAAACTCCAGGCATCTGACTAGTATTTCAGTGGATCATGAGTCATTTCACTCAAATGGAACAATCACAGGCAGACAGATGGGTGGGATCTGGAGAACATTTGGCCCAGTGACCACCCACCCAAGTCCCCCCCTAAAAATATAATTAGAAATGACATATCCTTCAAACACAGCCCACCTGGTATAGATTTTCCATAAGCCCCCTAAAACAAGCCTGACTTTGAAAGCGAGTCATGCAATCCTCAACAGAAGGGAGGTAAGGGAGGGGGGGAGTTATATTTGAGACAGACAGCAAGGCAGACTGCGTCACACAGACAGAGAACATCAGATAAATCAAAAGAGTTTTCAACACTACTGAAATGTGAAAAGCCCAAACAATGTTGAGGCATCTCCTATTGAGCCCACCCTTGGACCCATCAGCTCTGATCAGCCAGCCAATTCCCTGCTCAAACACGCATAGCCGGACCTGGCTTAGGACAGGAGCGCTGCTGGCAGCAAACATCTGTGTTCATCCAAACTTCATGGAAACTCGATCTTACTGCTTGCAGGGTAGTCGTAGTAAAAGGAAAGGTTTGACTTATTTCTGCTGATTTGGAAATGACAGGAGGGAGGTACTTGGCTCCTTAACAACACACAAACAATTTAATGACCTTTCTTGACATTTAAAATGTAGAGGTATGAGTGTGTGTTACAAAGGCACTATTGTATAGCCTGACTGCTTATCCTATTGAACTCATTTGTGCACAAAATGTTGAAGCAGTTCATTCTCATCCAAGGCAAAGCTCAAAGTCTAAAGCTTGCTTCTTCAAGTTGCTTTGACTGGAAGAAACTTAAAAATACTGCCCAGAGGCAAATTTCCTTTGAATCACAGGTGTAAAAAGGTATTAAAACCTCAACAAAAAATTTTGGGGGATTTCCACAGCTGCATTTTTAAGAAAATCTAGTGTTTATAAATAGCGCGGCAAAAACAGAAGATAGTTTCATTAAACAGAAGACAGTTATTCATTGAGGAATGCTTAGCCACAGGAAAATATGACTTTTACTCAAGAGTCTTTAAACCAAGCTTAAGTTTACTTACTGGGTTGTGACTTATTGGGGACAATTATGAAGAAACTACGTTTACATGCAGCCAGTATTCGGGTTAAGGTCAGTATTCGGGTTTCTGAAAAATTTGGAATAACCCGTTTACATGCACAAGTAGCGAGAGAGTTACCCCTGGATACATGGAACTTCTAATATCCCGATAACATAGCGTCAGGACCAGGATGTACGGGCTACAGTAAGACGTCATTTCCTGGTTTTCTTCCAGTATCCAAAGACGACAACAACAGCAGCACGCAGATAATGAATAGTTCGGAGCTAATAGTGCTCGCCTTTGTTTGGTTATTGGTGCGCTGAAATACAGTGGTTTCTTCATCGCTCCAAAACTGTGGTGTGCTGCGTTTCGCCATGTTGAACTCTACGTGCTCACTTCCAGTATACTGGCGCATACAAGAAGTTCATCTACTCGAAAGACCAAGATTCTTTCGGTGGAAAAAACAGCTTTGTCGCATGAATGGTGCTAAAACCTATAAAAAAGACATGTGACTGACAGGTGTCTGACATTGTAGCATGGCTGATCTCGTGTTACTGGAGGATTTGACAGAGACTCTGAAGGGGACGCGTCCTCCGGACTGTGAGTGTACTGACGCTTGCTGAGGATCCAGAGTGGTTCCTGAGCAGATACAGCGTCCTGAGCTCAGAGGAGGCTGCAGTATCAACATACATTTTCTAACAAGAACAAAACTAAACAGAACATGCAGACAACTCTTTAAATGGAAACTGTAACTGACAACAGAATGGAACATTCAGTCCGTTTCTCTACGTTTCTTCATATTTAATCTTACATCGAACCATCATTTCTTTATTTCTGACAGGAACCTCTCCTCTGTCCTGACCGCGTTTACAGTAATAAAATTACAACCTCTGCAACTAGTTTGTTCTCTTCTAAATCAGCAGCCAGTGCCTCGATCTCGCTGTCAATAAAGTTTTTCTTTTTTTTTTTCGGGAAGAACCCAGGGAATCCCCTCCAGATCTGAGGACGTAGTGTGACCAAATATGGTTAATTGAGGGTGTTTCTGTATGTAAATGACGGTGAACGGACACGAGCACTTGGGTACGCACACAGGTGGGATTTATCATCAGACGATTGCAGAGGAACGTGCGTACGAGACGCCACCGCATGTTTCATAAACCGGACTTTTGACCGTTCTTACAAACATTCTAAATTTCGTTCATAGGAACGAATATAGGAATATTTCTATGAACGTTTGATGAATGAGGGCCCTGGAGAAAACCTTGAATGTGTAAAATAGTTGACACGACAGATATGGTCAGGGGTGCTACAAAAAAAAAACCTAGCTTTGACAATCACATGATCGTATCTGAAATTGCAATTTCAATCAGAAAACAATAGATCGTTCAGCTCTACTAACTGCAACTTCAATCAGCAAACCGCGCAGTGGCAGACACAACCATCCTCTTAACACAAAGCAACAGTAGAAGTGACAAATGCCCGAGTGCCAGCCTTTCCTACACCGAGCCAAGTCAGAACTGGCAGCTCAACCATGTTTGGCTAGGCATTTAGTACTGTATCAATGTAGAATACACATTCTGGCACAAAAGGTAACAAATCTTTTTTTTTCCCTTCTCTCTCTTGAATTGTCTTTTAGAAATCAGATGGCATGTTGCCAGGGATAAAAGTCATCTTTCAGTTTATTACTGAGCTTCTAAAAGTAAACACAAACATAAGTCTTGACACTTGAAGATCAAACAGGTTGTGTCTTTCAGATCTGACTGGGAACCAGTTAAACTGGACAATCGACGCAGGCTGCACAAAGTCACATCTTAAGCAATCATCTAAGTGAGTGGTACATTCATGGCTCTAGTTAATCAGATAATCAGGGCTAATCAGCATTTAATTGATTTAACCAGCAGCTGCTATCTACAGTTAACATTTTCATCACCACAGATCAGAGCTTAACCATATGTCAAGGGAAAGAGGTCAGAGTGAGGTGATCCTGAGCTCCGACAAGGAGGTTTTTACTTGATCGGGGTCCAGATACAAACTGACTTACAACCATCAGGTCTTAGTGGGATCAACATGAATTCAGTCAGGTGATGATGAGACACAGTTAATCAACCAATAAAGGTGGAAGAATATTTTTGTTTTAGAATGTCTCTTTGAATTGACTGAAATACAAAAAACACCTGACAGAAACTGGGAATCAATTGAGATGACTGTGTGTGTGTGTGTGTGTGTGTGTGTGTGTGTGTGTGTGTGTGTGTGTGTGTGTGTGTGTGTGTGTGTGTGTGTGTGTGTGTGTGTGTGCTTTGTCTCTGAGCTCAACACTACCCCCTATGCTCCTGTTTGATGTGGCTCGCATCACAGCTACTGCCAGGCTCTGTATCCATAGCAACAGCTGCCAGATGAGTACTAACTGAAGGCAGTGATGGGTGAGAGCCAGACATTGTTTGCTGCCCCCCTCTGGACAACCAAGGTGCTGCAAAAACAAACAAGAACTGTACCAAATATTGCAAACAACACAAAGGTTTTGACTTGTTCTTTTAAATAAAATTGTATTTAAGTCAATCTAACACACTGCATTTTGAATCTGTGAGAACAAATGCGTGCCGATATTTGCTCAACATGGAAGTGTAGACATTACTGAACATAAAATAGAAATGAGAAATTTGACTTGGCTGTTTTAAAAAGAATGTGATGTCCTTACAAATTATACATAGAAAGGCACATAATGATGAGATAAACTGAAGAATTACTTTAAACATACAAAACCAAAACTGAGTATAATCAATTCAAATGTCTAAGAAATGATCTTATTTCTGACTAAAAGAAAAAGCAAATGGCCTCTGCTTTAGATATGAGCTAAAATAAGGTGCAGATGTGTAGAATTGTTTCCAATATTCCAGAAACATAATTTCTGTTATTAGTTCTATTAGTTTTTATTAGAAGTGCATTATAATATTTGTGTATATGTTTGATGATTGTGTAGACATGGGAATGCAGCTTATCAGTCAGTCTTGTTATGTGATAGTGAGGCTCTAAACTGAGGTGTGACACTGAAGCGTTCAGTATACAGTCACTGGCCACACTATTAGGTCCACCTGTTCAAAAGCGTGTTATGCTAGAGGCTTAACAGCCAATCACATGGAAGCATCTCAATGCATTTAGGAGTTGAGAAGTGGTGAAGTCATCTGATGGTGCGTTCCAGTTGTCCTCGGAACTCGGAATTTCCGACCAGGAAATTATGTAACGAGCTTGTTTAGCGTTCCAGATTCCAACTCGGAAAAAATGGACGCCCCAGTAAAGCTGCGTGTTGTTGTTATCTACTAGTTTAAAAATTATAGTGTCACACACAACAATCGGCAGTTGCCACATAAAACCAGAAAAAAACATTAAAATTCAAACATCAAGATGGAAACACCAGGAACATTTAAAAAGCCATAAACACCGGCCAATTTAGGTGGTAATGCGGACATTTTCAGCAACGTAACTACTGATAACAAGAAGAAACAACTCGATGCTGTTCAATAGCAAAAAGAAAGAAAGCAAAACATATAAATGATGAAAAAAATAAAGACAACAACAAATAACTGGTAGCACTGGGCGCGGCCATCTTTAAAATGGTGATCTCAGGGTCCGCTGAAACGTACGAGCTCGCAGCTTGGAATTCTGAGTTCATTGCATCACTTCTGGTTAACTTATCTCGGAAAAACAAGTTCCGAGGACAACTGAAACGCACCAGAAGCTCTAACTCAGTGACTTTGAATGTGGTATGGTTGTTGGTACCAAATGAGCTGGTCTAAGTGCTTCAGATGAGTTTCTGTGATTGATACCAAAAAATATAACCAAAATTTTAGGGCCATTGGGACCCCTTAGCATCAACTGAGCATGATTTAACACCACAGCCTACCTGAGTATTGTTGGTAACCATACCCATCCCTGCATGACCTCAGTGGACCCATTTTCTGATGGCTTTGTGTACCATGCCACAAAGCTCAGATCTCAAACTGGTTCACTGGACTCTAACCTCCAATCGGTGTCTTTCAAAACAACGTATGGTGTGACATCTTAGTCCACATTATTGTTGAGCAATTTGATAAGAATATCTCAGAGATGATTATTATTTACAATCTGCTTTAAAGAAGAACTGCACATAACTAACAATGTCTAAATGTTCTTATCTCATGTAATCTTTGGACACTGCTCTTCTTTAGATTTACCTCCTTTTGTAAACAAATGGAACCATGGCAGACAACGATCAGTAATGAGGCAAAGTGAAAACAAAAAAAATATATAATTTAGGAGGAGAATCAAATGTGTATTTTTGTATTATTAACTCATTCACTGCCATTGACGACTATAGTCGTCTTTTCAAATCCAACCGCTCGCTGCCATTGACAACTATAGTCGTCAATTGCATTGTTTTACGGGGCGGGCGTCGGAACGTGTCTAAAGCGGATCTTCATCCGTGTATGTCACACATCACGTGATCAGGAAGCAGAAAATCAATGGATTACGAGTTTGTTTTGGGCCGCTGCTGTGAAAAAAGCGATGCGCCGAACCAGAAATGCTTCTGCAGCTCAAGCTTGGGCACCAGATTGTGAAAGAACGGATAACGCTAGAAATACGGTGATTCTTCCTGATGTAAGAAGTGAGTCTACTCTTTCTTTTGGTAGTTTTGGCGTTTACATGATCATAAAGCACAATGTTCTGTGACTCTTCAAAAAACAGTAAAAACACTCAAAAACGCTGACAGTCAGGGGCTTTCTGATCAGAAAACGGTTGGCAGTTAATGAGTTAAGAAATAAATCATGGGACAGACCATGCTGCTATTAAAGTGGGGAAAAGCTGCTACTGGAGCCCAGATGTCTAATTACCAGCGTCTGATTGTTTACTTGTATTTTCTTTTTTTATTGGCAGTGTTATGATATTGTTGAACACACTCTATAAAACATATGTGGGCTGTGATTGAAAATAACGGTGATGTTATTTGGATTCATGTTCTGCCCTTGTTCATCCACATTCACTAGATCTCAATCTAATCCAACTTTTTTTCTGTATCACATCATCATTTTGAAAAATTTGAGATGAAACTAAAATTCTAATTTGCTTAATAGCACATCCCGATCACTACTACCATTCAGAAAAGAATGGACATGATCAATACAGGATTGAGACATTTGTTTTAGAATGCTAGCCTGGGGCTAAAATAAAAGCCTACATGCAGAAGGACAGCTACTCATGTGATGACAAGTAGGATATTTTGGTCAAGACAGGAAAAACACCAACCAACTCAACACATGTGGGTTAAACTGTGGACATATTTTCAATTCCATCCATGTGGCTGTGTCTCAGGGAGCTGCTTACTTGTTTACCAAGTGCCTGATTGCTTTCATTGATCCAAGTTCTCCACACAAGAATACTCAAAGGATTTATTTCTACATCCAGGGCAGCAAAAAGGCAGCAATAAAAATGTCTATTTCTATTGTGCAATCTGAACGCGGACGACAAAAAGCGTGCACGCAAACGCACACAAACACACACGCACCCAGCTTTTTATGGACATACAAGGGTGTGTGCTGAACATGTGGGAGTGATGTAATAAAGACCTTTATACACACAATACAAGAGGCTGTCCTACATGACAAACATCAGCATCCACTTGCCAAGGACTCTGGAACTATAAACTAGAAAACAGGGAGTGCATCATGACTGGTGTGGGGGCAGAACAATGCCATTTGTCCTGTCTTATTAATATTCTTGTGATCACACATCTAGACTATACATCTCTGCAGTTTAAGAGCTATCCTAGAAGGTCTTTGAAGACAGCCAGGAGCTGGATCGTTAGGATTACTTGACTATTTGATGGATAATCTAGAGGGACTCAAGTATTTAGGAGGTAAATACATCTGAAATCTCCTTATTGACAGGTGACATTTAAAAAGATCATCAGTTTTTGTCTCCTGTAACTGGGGGATTGATTGGCTCTCAGGTTTAGAAGAAGATAGGCTTTTTGAAGGCTCTTTTGAATATAATGTGTCCAAACAGTTGATGAATATATCTGACAAAAATGTAAGAACGTAACAGCAATATATTTCTGCATTATATTATCATTAACGACTACTAAAATATATAAATATAAGGCAAAGATCAGTGGATCCTTTGTGGCCAATGAAACTGGTACTGCTGCATAAATGCATGTACAAATGCACACATGCGCACACACACACACACACACACACACACACACAGTCTCTGTTCATAGCTATTGTATAAAAAGCCTCTACACCAAACAAAATAATACCCACTGAAGTTTTTTTATTTATTTATTTTGCAATAAAAGTTACATTTAGAAATGCTGCACCCTAAATTGCTTAAAGATGTTATTGTTTAATTGAAATTCCTACAAAAATGCATCAAAATCAAAAATGTGTGCTCTGTTTGTGATGTACTGAGAAGTTTTAAAGCTTTATTGCCTGATTTTTTTGTGTGATGTCATTGATTACATGTTAACTCTAAAAATAAGCAAAAAACCCAGTTTAGTCACTGAGAAACTAACTTAATAATATGTAGAGTACCTCTTTACTGAACACTGTCAGACATTTAATCTGACGACAGCCTTTAAAACATTTCTTTTATTAAGCCTGAAGATTCTACTAAGCAACGATGGACTGGCAACCTGCCGTCCATCCATCCATCCGTCAATCCATCCGTCCATCAAGCCATCCATCCATCAATCATCCATCCATCCATCTGTCCATCCATCCATCTGTCAATCCATCCGTCCATCAAGCCATCCATCCATCAATCATCCATCCATCTGTCCGTCCGTCCATTCATTCCATCCATCCATCAATCATCCATCCATCCGTCCATCCGTCAATCCATCCATCAATATAGTCATCCATCAAGCCATCCATCCATCTGTCAATCCATCCATCCATCAAGCCATCCATCCATCTGTCAATCCATTCATCCATCCATCCATCAATCATCCATCCATCTGTCCGTCCGTCCATTCATTCCATCCATCAATATAGTCATCCATCCATCCATCCATCCATCCATCCATCCATCCATCCATCCGTCAATCCATCCATCCGTCAATCCATCCATCCATCCATCCATCCATCCATCCATCCATCCATCCATCCATCCATCCATCCATCCAACCAACCAACCAACCAACCAACCATCCATCCAAGATCAAGTTTTTCAGACTGCTAAAAGGTCATCTTTTTCCAGGATGAATCTTATACTTGTTCCAACGGGATGACCAATAATCTTTGTTACAAAATAGTCTGATCTAGACAAAAAAAACGGTAATGGTGACAAAACAGTTTTAATATAAAAGTCACATTTTAATTTACTGTCTTTTCCAGGCTAATATTCACAATCAATAAGCAGAAAATGAAAACATTAGATCATAAAACAGAAACTAATCCAAAGACAAGGCGTCTCTTTTAAATAAAAAAAATATCCATGCGCCAACAGCTGACTAAATGACTTTATAAAGTTGTGACTAAGCAAAAAAATGTCCACATTTACAAGCTCTTTTACAGCGATGAGATGTATTACCATAATATGTTCCAGCCTCCCCCTCTCCTCCTTTTCATTTCACAGCAAGATAAATAGGCAGCTGCTGGGGTGTAATCAGAGGCAGAGTGCTAAGTCACCCCACGACCACAGAGGGTGAACGCTGCACTCACAGACCCACCGCTGGCCACCGGGGGGTGGGGGGGTTAAAACTTTAATCCATGATGAATCATAGGGGTGCAAATACAAATCATTACCAACAATAGAGATGAATAGAAGAGACAGACCTAGATGGAGCTTCTCCCTCCTGCCTTCCTACAATTGTAAAACCAGCTGTTGGGGCTCTGCGTCTTCATCACAACTTCCTGCCTTCTAATTGGCCACATGGGGGGTTTCTGTTATTCTGTGCGATTACGCAGCAGTCGGCCTCACCTCGACTCCCGGAGCAAGCTCATTAAGTCTGCCACCAGGGGGCACATGTAACTCAGGATCATCAAGTGGGAGTGACAGCGTGTGCTGTGTGTGTGTACAACATCTGAGCTCGTTTTATAGCTGTGGGCATGTGAACTGTTTTATTTCCACTTTATAGGGGGAGCAAAGGAAATACTTATCTCTGTTAAAAGGTGCCTCACAATTTCCCAGATCCTAAAATATCCACTTTAAATCAAAATATAAAGACAAAACAAAAACCAAAAACAAAGTACTTTTTCTTTTTTTCATCAGATGAGAAGTGATAGTACCATCTTTATACTAAATCTAAGTTTACTATGACTGGACAAAACTTCCTAAATGTCTTCCTCTTTGAAATTTCTTTCATAACAGAAGTTTTACTTTAAATTAAATAAGAATAAATGACTTTTCTGTTTAGTTTTCCTATAATTACACAAGTGTCTATAACAGAGAACAAGAGTTTTTTCATAAACTTGTCTTAGACTTCTATAGAGATCGTAAAAAGTTGAAAATCACTCCCGAGGGCCACAAAGGGCCCCCAAGCTGCACTTTGGACTACACAAACTCACACGCATTGAATTTAATAACTTGTACTGTACTCATAATGTGTACCCTGTGTTTTCCAACTCTTTTAAAAGAAAAACAATACAAGTATTGGATTAAGACTCCTCCTCATCTTCTAGAGATTTTATTGGGCCCATTCCTCCTGAGGAGGGCATCACTGACCAGTTTTCCTCCTTTATCACGCCGTCACACTGCTGACTCAAGATGCACCCGAGATATTGTTTGAATGCACAAATAAACACGCTGAGCCTGCTTCATCCGGATGAATACATCCAACACGAGCATACACAAAACGGGGCTCTGATAAAAAAAAGGCACATCTGCTCACCGATCTAATTTTAGATACAGGATGAGAACACACTCAAGTGAATACAAGCATAAAACATAAAAGGAGATAAAGGAACACAAAACATAAACAACTAATATGGTAATCAGGACTCTGCCCACTTCAGATTTGTCTTTTTTTCTTATTCAAATACAAGTTTTTGATGTTTTTTTTGAGACACACATAAAAAAACAAAAGAAACCCCATAGCATATTAGAAAATCTAAAGGTTGTGGGCCAGTGGGGCAGCAGTCAGTGTTCGTTACTCTACATCTACAGTCGTTTCTGGGTCAGGATCAGACACGGCTCATCCAGGCCTGCAGCCTGTTACAGCTGACTCCAAGCCAGGCATACAGACAGAAACACACACACATTTACAGCCTTACAGCCAGTAGGGGCAGTCACGTATTAATGGTGCATGTGATATTAAACTGAAAATACCTTTTCAGTGCAGCTCACTAACAGAATAAATGTAACCAATAAGAAACAGAATGAGATCTCCTTCCCCGGCCTGCAGCCTGCACCTTAACAGCAGCAGTGTCTCAGTGCTGACGCGTGATGAGCAAACTGAAGCTTCATCACCCGTGTCATGAACAGCTTTATTTTTGTAGAGTGAGCCTTAAAAAAGGCCATATCCACGTGTAACTGGTTCAGCTCCTGAAAACAGAACATTTTTTGCCTATATTAAAGTCTAAAACAAGAGAATCGTTTAAAGAGAAAAGCACCAGCTGGACTGAGTCCAGGTCTGAGGACACGTCTGCCAGTTTACAGCCTTAATCCACCCCAGAAGATCTCCTCCAAACCGTGGTGACGACACGCTGACGACATCGACACACACCCCTCACTGCTCTGACTGTGCTAAACAGCACTGAGAGGAAACAAAAACTGCTTCTAGAACAGGAAATAAAAATGAAACTTTAATAAAAGTCACTTTTTTCTCTCATTGAAGTCTCAAATTAAAATGCTGGGAAAGGCATTTACAGAATTCCCCAACCAGAACCATCAGTTTTAGATGTAACTGGGACTTTAGAGGCGTCATTAAGCTCTACAAAGGCTCCACTTAGCTGGAGTGAAAGAGTGAGCTCCTAAAAATATTGGAGAAAAAGATGACACAAGGCAAGAAATGTCAAAAGTAAAAGGAGGCACAAGCAGGAAAAAAAACATGAGGAACCTGGAGGGGTTCCAGAGCCAAGTGTGTGTCAGAGATTCTGGTAGTGAAGTTCAAATATATGTACAATCATCACAAGATGTCACTTAGAAGTCTCAGATAATCAAAATGTCTCAGATCATTTTAATTCCGTATATTTCTCTGTTTAAAAGAAACAAAAATAGAAAAAAAACAAAAAAAAAACCTTATGCCAGAAACAAAAATCCAGCCCGGATCAAAATACAAAGAAAGAGTTGTATTTTGTTTGTTTGTTTGTGCACAAAGGAATTTTTCCTTTACATTTAAACTTGGAAAATCATTTATTTTCAAGGTTTTCATGTGAATGTACGGAAGACGATTAGGGCCACTGAAAAGAAAAAAAAATTCTGACTTTAATCTCAGAAGTCAAAAATCAGAATTATGAGAAAAAAAGTCAGAATTATTTTTCTTTTCAGCATGCTGCCGTATGAATGACAGGGAATGGGACAGAAACGGATGTTAATGTTCGAGTTGCCTAAAGTTAACCCCCCTGCCACCACCCCCCCC